>JAHLJT010004567.1:182222631-182406952 GCA_031308135.1 Acheta domesticus
TGCTCGTGCTAAAAGCTGGTGTTCGGCATTTCTTTCCATCTTTCTTACAATTTTTTGCGCACACACCGTACTGAAACGGAACGTGTTTGCTTTTATTTTATAAGAAATGATAAAAAATATCAATATTTAATATTATTAATCGCTCTACTTTGCCCCATGTTGGGCGTGCCACTGAAACGATACTTTGGTTTACTTATTTATACTATTGTAATAAATTAAGAATAATGATCTCATTTCTTCATAACAAGCACGAGAATGTGACATAAAACGCTGACAGTCCACAGAAATTTTAGGATTCGTGGGGTACGAAGCACTTTACAGGATACGGTGTTATCGGTTATGCAGATAATCGTACGTTTGCAAGAAATATAACGAAAATTCTTAAATGTCAAAGCCACCTCAATTGCCTGCTCGAATTTACCAGTCTTTCGATGTTGGCGTAATAAATATACAAAAATGTTCCTACGCCTCCGCGCCGTCATTTGTCACTATGAACAATGTATTTTCCTTTATTAAAATAACATAATTATGAATTTTATGACATGTCCATTTTGAAGTCTCAGTAGAAAGTGCCATTTTGACTCCTGTTTAGTTTCAAAGTGATTTCATATCCGAGTTCATCGATGTTGCTGCAATATATTCAATATTGAAAAGTCATTAATGTATTTCCTAAGAATTATGAGAATCTGTTTGTTGGAGTTGTACACCGTGCAACATTAGCACGAATCGCCACTGCTGACCACCATTCCAAACTCTTTTCTACATTGAGTACATTATCCTTTTCTTCTACAAGAGAGAGAGAATAATAGGGGTTTTCATAAATGTTACATCTGCTACTTGTATTTTAGATTGAAATCATCTCCTTTTCCTTAACTTTCATCGTTAATACTGGAATTGAACAAAAAATTGTTTTTCATTCCTCGTTTTCTCCTTCCAGTGGGTTAAATTTTGCCGCAAATTTTCAAATTAATTTAAAGTGGCGATTGTTTTGTATACATTGGAAATACAATAATAATAATAATATATAATAATAATAATAATAATAATTAATAATAGTATAAATAATAATAATAATATAATAATAATAATAATAATAATATAGAATATTTATGCTCCATTTCTGCTGAAAAATTCATGTTCATTTTATACCATTTTGCCGTCCTGGAAATTTCTCCGTGTTCTCGAGAACGACTCGGTCACTGTGCCACCGTGTCTACACTATACACTGCTTCGTTACGACTACACTACTTCGTTACGACTTAATTTTTGGTATTGACGCTTCCAACTGAATAAACGCATCCCAGCTGATCAAACGTCAAAGTCACTATAGCTCAATTGGATAATAGTAAGTGTTTCAAATATTCGGTCACAAATGACAAGGATATCCTGAATGCAAATTTTTGCCGAATACGCATCCACTCTGATAAACCACGGCCGGGATATTTCGAACGCGAATTTTGGTGAACACGCAACCATTCTGAATACACCGAACATCCGAACGCGAATTTGACTGAGTACGCCTCCAATCTGACGTATCCAAAAATCCTCGGCATATTTATCGGAACTACTCGTACCTCATTTCAAGCCAATTTTCCTACCCCTGCCGTTGGCCGTCCCTCATAAAACGCGCCTGCAGGAGGTCGCAGGGTCGCAAAGTTCGTGGCTTGACCCCACTTCGTATACGCGAAGGCGAGTGGTTGCATTGTCTGACGGTGCAGGGAAGGACACTGAGAATATCGCAGTAATCTTGACTTGTTCGGCAGGGTATACCGCAGATTGGCTGAAACGCGAGATTGGAGATGTTCCTACGTGCAGGTACTTGTGTTGTCGTCTTTGTTTGTGCGTGCGCGCACTGCGAACTCACGGCGCGTTACCTTCCGTGTGCGTTGTAACGGAGGAGGAGGAAACAAAAATCCTGAACTGAGAGGGATCGCTTTTATAATGCGTTGTGATGTAACGCGATGAAAATACCATCCTTGAATCGATTATTTTGACGTGACTACATCTTGAATCAATGCGAAAACAAGTTAAGGTCACCCTTTGATTCATAGTTTTGTTACACGTACAAATGCTACATATCCACTGATATAAGCATGCGTGATCAGAAGGCTCGTAGCTCATGCATGAAAATTGATGTCAATGCAGATCATCTGACCGGGAGGTCTTAGGGCTCGAGTCCCGACATGGCAGGATTTTCGACAATAGCTAGCTAGTATGATCGAGTTTCAGCCGCTCTCTGGAGCAGAATTATTGCGACGGCTGTTCTGATCAATAGTTTTCCGTGGTCTCTCTCTCATCAACACCAGGCAAATGCCGGAGCAATACCCTAACAAACAGGCCATGGACCACGTGCGATCTTTCCATACATTTCCTTGTCCCATCGTCATTCCTGATTGACACACACACTTACCTCCACAACAATACCATACATGTCGGGAACTTAGAGCTTGTGCCGGCTGGGGAGTTGCCCTGCTGGTGAGAGATACCTGGTTGGAGAAAACCTCGCAAGCCGATGTGAAGGTTTGCACCGGAAGTCGCCATCCAGCGGGAAAATATCACCGCCCTCCTCTAGCGATAAAAAAAAACACAACATTTACGAGACCAATGATCTTAGCGACTGTCGAGCCAGGAACCACTAATCAATCAATCAATCAAATGTGTCACTTTTCCGGACCTGCAGCGTTTCCCAGCAGCGTTCGCGCACCGAACTGTTGATTGTAATGCGGCCTTTCCGAAGATAACGTTACAGACAGTTGGAAACGGATCTGACGATCCAGCAGTGAAGTAACACCGCCACTCCGGATACAAAATGCACCATACTTTCGGGACTATTCCTGTACTCGTAATAGTTGTTGAGCCCGAAAACAATCAATCAATCAATCAAACGATGTCGATGCTCATAGTTGCTGAAAACAGTTCATGGAACGCCGCCCGAAATAATTACAGTTCAAAGTTACTATTTTTTCTCAAACAGGACTTATTTTTTTTGGTATATATACGGATGTACTATGTAAACGGATGTTTCCTTCATAGTTTTTTTATGTTAAAATGAAAAACAGGAATAGCATGGAAACATATTTAAGACTGTGTTTCTACCCCGCTAGAAGGTCGGTGAGGGAAAATGGGCGAGGAGGGTAGGTGGGAAGTTGAGGGTGGGTCAGGGGGACGTGGCCCGGCGACAGGTCGTGCGAGACGGAGCTTGACGGGAATGCGTGGATTTTGTGCTGAAAGGTAACGCGGGGCTGCGCAGATCAGAGCCGTGCAGTGAATGCAAAGCCGGACTTGGTATAGGGGAGTTACTCCAAGAAGGGAACACTTTGATAGGCCGGGAAACAAATGGATATCAGGCAAGGCGATGACATTGCCAGATATAGTTATGAAACTATGAACTAACAATCAGTGGCGTAGCGAGACTCGCGCGTTTGGGATGCTCAACAATAACGCGAACTGAAGACATCTTGATTTTTAATGTTCTCTAGAATCAATGTTATTGAAACAAATGTTACAATACTTAAACAGATTTATAGTGCGATTTTTGTAACTTTGCCCTCAAGGCCCGTCTTCACGATGGAATATGTCACGGTATTTCGCGTCTTACTCAGCTTTGCCACTAGACAACGCATGATTGCGACCGTATCAAGCAGTGTTTGCGATCATGCGACATCTACCGACAGGAGCGAGGAAGACGCTAAATGTCGTGTAAAATTCCATAGTGGCGATAGGGGCTTGAGGAGCAAAGATAAAATTCGCACTATGCCAGGAGACTTCTTGAAAAGCGAATTATGAAATGACTCAGCTTTAGTTCTCATGCTCGATTTGCAATGACATCACTTGTTCATTTAAATAGGAGTATTTCAAACGAAAATAAAATGAAATATATTAAGTATTCAACTTTTTATATATATAATTAAGAATTAGTAGGCAAGCACTATTTCTACTGTTTGTGCTCATGACCAAGCACAGAATCACGAGTGAGAAAGAAAGATATTTCTCTGACAACCACAACTGTGCTGCGCTCTCGTGCACAAACGAGCAACTTGCTCATAAGCCTTTTCTCAGCCGTACGCTAGATTATCGGGATTCGGGAGCAGAAGTGAAGAGGGGAGGGGGAACTTCGCCGCCTGCGCATGTGTCATTGCTCGTCGCAATCTCGTGGCAGACGCTAGAAGCATTGTAGCATCCAAGCAATCAGAGGCCAGCTTGTAAGAACGCGCCGAATTCAATCATAAGAAATCACTTTAATACAAAAAGTGTTTCCCTCAACGTGTTTCCCTCACTTGAAAGATTATCAATACAATATTTAGGGTTCTGTGATTAATATTTTACGTGGGCATACTGAGCATCTTAGGGTCCCCTGACGCTACGCCTCTGCTAACAACAACAACAACAATATAATAATAATAATTATTATTATTATAAATGAACTAACAATAAACGAACGCACTGACAAATGATTGCATGAACACAACCTGCATTTGCTTGTATGTTGACACCAGTGTCCAAACAGTAGCTCTCAAAGCGGTCCTTCTTATAGTAATTTCTCGTATAGGTAGGGCGACCCCTGGCAGTGGCAGTGCAGGACGTGCAAGAGCCAGTGTGCGGGGAGGATAGAGTGGGAGGCGGTGAGTGCAGGGCGAGATAAAATGATAGAATGGACGGGGTGGAGAGGGTGCGAGTAAGGGGGCGGGCGACGATAAAGGGCGGTTATGTGGGCGGTGCGGATGGAGTGAGCGGCGGGCTGTCTAGCGGTTATAGAACTACGTGCGGCGTGGTTTGGATTAGAATTTCGTGTTTTCGGGCGTGTCAACGACTATGGTCATTAGTCCCGTAAGATAAGTGCATATTTTATCACGGGAGGTGACGGTGATCTTCGACCTGCACGTCGGCATGCGGCCTTTTTCCCAACCAGGTATTTAGCCAAGCCGGGATAACCTCATAGCTCCTGTCATATTTCCCAACATGTGTGATACTGTAGTGCATATAAGTGAAAATGTGTGTAAATAAGAGGTAAGGATAGAAGAAGGAAGAGGAAAGAAAGAACGCGCGGTCTTCGTGGCACGTTTGGTTACAACACCGCCATTCGCATACTATTGATCGGAGATACCACGAAAAACTACCGATTAGAGCAGCCGGCCGCCAGTCTAATACCCCTTCACACATCGGCTAAATTCTATCTAGCTAGTGTCAACAATCCTGACACCGTCGGAACTCGAACACCATTGCCTGAGGGTAGGGTCCAAGGCACTGCAGTGACATCAGTTGATGTCCTGAGCCATAGCCGGCCGGGATAGATCTTGGAAACGTGGTGGAAATTTGGTGGGGGGGGGGAACATCATAGATTTTTCGTTAAATAATAAACATATTGATTATATTGTATTCTATTAAAACCCGGAAGACGTTGGTCTGCCCTTCATCTCCCTCTTCCCCTCCCATCCCCCTTTGGCACTGTCTCTTCTTCCCTCCCTCCCTCCCTCTCTCTCTTCCTCACCCTGTCCCTGTCTGTCTGTCTCTGCCGCTCTCTGTCCCTCTAATTCACATTTAATTACAGATTCTGCAGGTGAGGTAATATCGGTAAGCGCCGGACCAGCAAAATGTAATAGAATGTTCAAAAAGAGCTCATCTTTAGATTACGGTGTGAGAAACATTTCTTTGAGGCCTTTTGCCTCAAAATTTTAGTTTTTAAGGCCCTAGAACGCATCGTTTTGGAATTATTTAACGATATACATTCAAAATCCTGCCGAATGCGTTGCGTGTTGCATTTGACGTAAATATTTAGTTTTGTTCTACAGCGCCATGTAGTGCAGTTTCAAAAGAATTAACAGCACATAAACCTTCTGGGTGAAAAAACACATAATAGTGCCAACTTTCATGGAGATCGGTCATACGGTGTCGGAGTTTACCTCATATATATATATATATATATACAATATTATTGTTTAAATAATTACATAATTTTAATATAAATATTGAAATGAACTGTGCCATATAAAGGTAGGTAACAAATGGTCGGACTCCCCAAAAGGTCGAAAACCTAGGCCTTTTGGGGAGTCCGTGGCCCCGATGCCCCCCCCCCCCGCCGTGGATCCGCCAGTGCGGCGCGGGACGGCCCATGCCGGCGCGGCCCGGCTTTGATCACTACGAGCCGGACAGTTGGGGTATCGCGCGCACAGGGCAGCAAGGGTGACTCGGATGGTGCGAGCGGGCGGGGAGGAGCGGGGGGAGAAGCATCGCACGCGGAAGACGCCGGGAAGGCTCAAGCGTCGTGCAGGAAGCCTGGGCACAGCCGTTCCACGCGACTCTCGGAAGGCAGGCGGCCGCTGCCCTGCCGCCAGCGGGGGTTCCTTTAAAGGCAGGGTCAGTTAACTGGACGCGCCGGAGAGAGACATCGCGAATGTCTGGTATCGCGATAATTTCACTTGCTCAGGTGGTGGGACCTTTGAAGTAGCACATATGAACATTACTTATGAATAATTAAACGTCTTTATAACTTGATTGGGAGAATGTTTGGAATTGTTAGTTTTGTTGGACATGAAGGCGGGGAATTGGATGCGATTCTCGTTACTTGGAACTCATAAATTCTCAACCATTGGGCTGAAGATGCCATTCTTTTCTCTGTAAAGTAATGTCGGAGGTGAGCTGGATCTTTTTCACTGGAAGATAAAGTAAAACCAAGGTAAAACTCTTTTTCAAAGTTATTATGAAACTATGGATGATCAAAGAAGTTACAATTGCCATGTTCTCCTCATCAAAAGTATCTAAAACTTGATGTAGGTGCTCAAACATCACCTGTCATTTAGATGTAATTGTTATGGTTCTTTCCTCTCTACATAAAAATCTACAAATATGTCACAGAAACTACCATTTTCCAAATAAACCCTATTAAAATTTCAAAATAAAAATGATGAAGCTCTTGCAGGTGTTTATAGACACTGTGGAAAAGATGTTGACATTAAATTCGTCAGATACACTGGGAAAAATAACATTTTCCAACGACGTTATCATGGTTCGAATGAAGGTGTTTGTTCAATAGGGGGAAATATACTGAACTGATAAGTGAATCCAGTGTTACGGTTATATAATAAATGTCCGCGTTTCTGCAGCGAGCTGAATACCTGTTTGGACCGTTTTTCACTACCTGCAGGTATGCAGCATGTAGGAATCTGTGGCTGCTAACAAGTATTTTTCTCATTGATACAATCATGTATTTGCAATCTTGTTTTTCGCAAATTTCAGGTGATTATGTATTTGTTGATGTAGTAATAAACAATATTCTTGTCAAACGCTATGATTTTCTTTTAAGAGAGGAAAACGGTTGAACAGGCACAATTGACCATGAATCTTCTGGAAATCACTGATGTCCCGTCTTGGAAATCGTTGATTAGTTTAAGAAAATAATTTTTAATATATTACAAGTTTCCGTGGATTTTCTGAAAATCCTTCAAGATTTTCGTTTCATTTTCTTGCTTTTTACTTTCCCGTATACGTACGTATACACGGAGTGATATACGTAAGTATAGGGGAAAGTTATGTAATGCTGCACGAAAAAATGGCCTATTTTCGGCGGAAAAAAATTAATTGCCGGGCCGTGAAACGAATAAGTGGATAAAACCAGTTGCTAAATTAAGAAAAAAAAATCCTCTATCTCGTGGTGTGTCAAAATCCATGATTTGTTGCTTCTTTATACTTAAAAATCGATTGACGGCATTCCGTCCATCTGTCCGTCTGTCCGTCTGTCCATCTGTCCGTCTGTTCGTCTGTTCGTCTGTGGTCAACGCTAGCGCCTAAACCGTTCGGTCGATTTTCTTCAAAATGATATTCCCCAGTCGATCTGATTCTAATCAAAGTTTTGTGATTTTGAAAAAGATTCTTTAAAATTTGGGGGTACTTTATATGAAGCCCTCCGGGGATTTTCAACATTTCTCAAAAACGGCTCCAAATTTTTCTTTAAATTTCTTGTATGAATAGAGGAAAATACACTTTTTAACATGGCATAGGTCCGATTTTCACGTACAGCTCTGAATTTTCGAAAATTGTGAAAGTTTGAATTTTTTTCGGCGTCATTCTCCAACTACAAAATTGAAGATAGAGATTTTTTCTTCAAATAAAATTTGTTCTGCATATTGAGTTCTTTAATAAAGGTCATGTAAATGTTTTTCACATTTTGGTAGTTTTCGTGCAATATTGCGTGCAATATGTGCAATTTTAAAAAATTTAAAAAAAAATTTCTCAAAAACGGCTCCAAATTTTTTCTTTAAACTTTTGGTAGGGATAGTGGTAAATGTACTCTATCAATGACATAAAAGCCATTTTGGTCTATCGGTTGGTTTTTTTCAAAATTACAAAAATGTAAATTTTTTTACTTGTCTCGTCACGTCGTTAATATTTACATTACCGGCGATTTTTTTTACATTATTATATTTACGAGTATATATGCTTTAAATAATGTCAAGTAAAGTTTCTCGAAAACACTACCGTTTTCTGTGAAAAGTAGCTCAATTTCGGCATTTTCAGAAATGCTCAAACGTCATTTTCTCGTATATGGCTGCAATTTTTTTTCTTGAAACTTTTGTAACGGATAGTGCTAATTACACTCATTAGTATAGCGTGAAGTGTATTTTGAGTTTTTTTTGTTTGTTTTTTTTCAAAAATTATATAAATGTAAATTTTTTGAAAGATCTCTCACATCTTTAATATGCACATTATCCGCAATTTGTAAAGATGATTATATTTGTGAGTGTAAGTGCTTCAAATAACTTCAAATAAAGTATTTTGAAAACTCAAAAATTTTCTGTGGAAATGAGCTTCAAATTTCGCATTTTTAGTAGTGCTAAAACGCCATTTTCTCTTAAACGGCACATAATTTTTAAAAGAAAATTGCCATTTACGGCTAGGTTTTTGTGTTCTTTAATATTCTAAAATTAATATTTCCGTTCTACAATAGGAAACCGAAAAATTAAGAAAATGACCAAAAAATGTACTTTTGGCGATGATAGATGGTAGCTGGCAAGAAAGAGTATGTGGCAATTCCGAATAGCTAGCGAAGACCAGGAAAATAGAAAACTAATACGGGAAAGTCTGTGCCATTCTGTTTCTGTTTTTTGATAATAAATAAATAAAATAAATACGGTCATGCTTAATTTTCTCAAAATACGAGTAGTTTTTCTTTAATTTTTGTTGGTTTAGTGGTGAAATGTCGTTGGAATTTAAATTGAATGATCACCGGTGTTGTCATTGCCAACAATGTTGTTTATTACAAAAGCAGCTTTCGATGGCTTAGCCATCATCCTCAGTTGTCTGCTGTCTGGAAGCCACGAAACGACTAGTAGTCGTTTCGTGGCTTCCAGACAGCAGACAACTGAGGATGATGGCTAAGCCATCGAAGCTGTTTTTGTAATAAACAACATTGTTGGCAATGACAACACCGGTGATCATTCAACTTTAATTTTGTGACAAACGTAATAGGCCGCTGTAAATTTACTGCGCTTCGGACAGCTGGATGCGTCGTACATTAGAATGTGCAATTTTGTATATTATTTCTTTCTTAGTTTCTTACATTCGAACTTTGTTATAGACTTACACATTAATATTTTAGAAATTGTTTATTTTGAAATATTTGAAATAAGTAAAAAGAATTAATAGCTCTCAGAATAGCGACAATGCAGGGTCTGCAACAATGGAATTCACTTTGCGCTCGCGAATATCTGTGAATTAGTGTCATTGTTGTGACCTAATGGAGCTGTATGAAAAGGAGTTATAATTGTCTAATTTATGTTGATATTTGCAGGCAAATATTTAGTTTTGCACCAAATGCTGTACCATTTGTAGTGAGTAGAGAATTTGTTGCATGGTTTTAAAATACTCTTCCCTAATCATGGCCCAATGGAAGGCATTTCTATATTTCCAGGGTATCAGGCTTCTTTTTCCAATACAGGGTTACAAAACTTTTGCATTCTATTTTTGTGAAGTTGTAGAATTCACATAGTTCTGACAGCACTGCAATGGAAATAGTGAGTTCCAAGCGAAGATGTTAGTAGCGCATAAAGTGCAATATTACAGTACCACTTAGCTGTTTCCTCTAATACGGGAAAGTAAGTGCTGTTGTAGCACTACCAGTTTATACAAGTATCCTGCCTCAAAAAAACAAAAGGATACTTCGTTGAGTCGTTCTCCTGACATTTAAATCAGTTATCAGGTTTTTACCACACGCAAGGTGGTGCATGATCGCTTAAGTCGTCAAGAGTTACATGATAGAACAACAGAATTGCTTTGCAATAATTTTAGAAGAGTTTAATTAAAAAAAAATGTGTAAAATTTACTTTATGATACATTTTGCAAGAAGGAGAATAGAAAGTCGCAGATTTAGAAAAGAGTGGTCCCCTGCCCCTTCCCCTGGCTGTGCTCATGTTTGATACTAACTACCTTTCCACTTAAAACAGATTTGACGTAATGAACAGAACTGAACACTTCTTGGCATGTGCTCCTGTTACAAACTGTGAGAGATTCTGACGGAAAACCCAATTTTGAAAGGAAATTGTAAAACATTTATAGTATAAAGATATTAAACAAAAATATAAACGGGGTTTATGTTAAAGAGATTTATTTTTGTATTTTTCAATTCACGATCAACACAAATATTGTGCGTATCACGTTTGTATGAGGAAAGGGGTAGTGGATTAAGAATGGAGAAGTGGCCATTGCAGATCCAATTATTTTTAATGTTTCTAGTCGATTAGATATAGCAAAAAAATTTTAATTTTACCTTCTTCATGCATAATTAAAAATTACCTTTTTAATACTTGGTCGATTTTTATTGCTTACCTTGTAAACATGTTTCTTTGAGTTTTATACATTTAGATTTAACCTCAGAAATGGGGTATGATACCTCCCAGCTATCGCGAAGATGTCATTCCAGGAGCTATGTGGTGATAGCACGACTATGTTAAATTTCCGCCATGATGGACGTTCCGTCGCCGCACTGTGAGTTCCTCCGTGCGGCGCAGTGACAGCAGGTCAGCCGTCGGCGGCTGCTGCCAGCGGGCATCGAACGGAAGACTGCAAGTTTTTGCGCCGCGCCGGGCACATGTGACGCGTGATGGATCAAGGAAGGCTCAGCGTATTCTTGGAACCATTGTGATGTCAGCGCCGTGCTGTATATATCATCGCTCCGTCTTTTGCCCCGTAGAAATGACAGCGATCATGATTCATACAGCAGATGTAGCGGAGTTCGTTCTGTTTCTTTGTTCTTCACGGGTGTTTGTATAGTTTAAATGGGTCCGTGGGTTTGGTGATTGACGAATACTCATTACCGCTGTTACCTTTGTCTTTGGATTTGTGTAAGTCGGCAACGGGAACTTCGTTCATCAATGAGTGTTAAGCGCGGTATTTGATTTATCACTGTATGCAATAGTTAAATAGATCAATTGAATGACTTAATGTGAGAAACTAAATCGTGCTCACATTGCGTCTTGTCATTTAATTAACTATTCGGTCTAACGGGATGATGATGTGAATATTGACATGTATTAAATTTTACAAAAACATTTTACTTCTTACGTAGTTTAGAGAAAGTATTGTAAAGCTGAGGAAAAAAGGAGGAATTTTGGAATGAGAAACTCTTATTGCGGGACCTTGGTAACGGAAAAGTGGATAAGTGTCGTCAGAATCTATGTTTTTTGGATCCTTGATACCGAAAATGGATTCTCGGCAAAACATCTGTCCGTCCGTCTGTCCGTCTGTCCGTCTGTCCGTCTGTCCGTTGGTCTGTGAATAACGCTAGCGAGTAAACCATTCAGCCAATTTTCACCAAAATTGCAATTTCTCAATTGATCTGGCAGATGCCACGGGGCCTGAAATTTAAAACATATCTTTTTCATTTTGGTAAGTACTTTTACTTGTTTCGCACAATGATCTGTACACTAGCACTGATATCACGAGTTTGGCGTTTTGTATTATTTATTACGTATAATATGTCTCTGGTACATTTCCAAAAAAAAAATTTCAACAAAAACAATTTATTGTCAGATAGCATATAGTCCGCTTAAGAGAATGGTGCAGGTTTCATTTTTGTTAAAATCCTTGTTTTTTTGAAAAATGTAAAAGTTGCAAATGCGAAAAATGCAAATGCAAAAAATTAACATTGGAGGGGTACAATATTGATGATAGAGATTTTTTGTTATATGAAATTTGTTCTAAAAAATAAATTGATTAACAAAGGCAATGTAATTTTATTTTTGAAATTTCATATTTGAATTTCCCGCGCGGTGTTTGACGAGCTGTTATTTTGAAATTCTTTAGAATTCTTCTCATTTTCGGAGACTGATGTGGAACCATTATGAAGATTTGTGTTTTATGTATTTAAAGTCCAAATCAGTTAAAAACTGTGTGACGTAATGTATTCCGTGAACGTTTCCTTGAATTCTGGGATCCTTATCGTAACCCATACACATGTTGAATTCTGAATAGATATGTAAAGGAGCGTTTGTTTTTCGATTAGTAATGATAATTTGAGAGAATTTTCTTACATGTGACAACATATAGCAGTTGGCATTACATACTCACACAAGAAGTGACGTGTAATTCGTGTTAAAACGAGTAGATTTGCTGAATATTAGAATACATTAATATTTAATACTTACTATTACATATTTTATTTTACCGTATACTATACGTACGTATAGTATAGGGAAAGTTGTGTAATGCTGCAAGAAAAAACGGCGGAGTTTCGGCAAAAAAATCTCTTATTACAGGACCCCGGTAACGAAAAAGTGGATAAATCCAGTTGCTAGATTAAGAAAAAAATCTCCTAACACGTGGTGCAGCCAGAATCCCTATTTTGTGGGTCCTTGATACCGAAAAAGCAATTGAAAGCAAAACGTATGGCCGTCCGTCCATCTATCTGTCTGTGAAAAACGCTAGCAACGAAACCGTTCAGCCGATTTTCTCCAAAATTGATACTCCCCGATCGATCTGAATGATCTCGCAGCCCTTTGAATTTGAAATCGATATTTTAATTTTGGAGTGTACTTTATATGAAGCCCCTGGGACATTTTCAAAAATGTCAAAAAATTGCGCCAACAATTTTGACTAAATTTTGTTGTTGGATAGTCTGAAGGTCATTTAAGAGAATGGGATAGGTCTCATGTTGGTTGAAAACTCTGATTTTTCGAAAAAGGCAGCTGGCAAGAGTATGTTGCAAGTGCGAATAGCTAGCCGAGACGAAAGGAAATAGAAAACGAAGGCGGGAAAGTCTGTCCCATTCTGTAGCACCACTAGTTTTTGCTGGTTTCATTAGCCCATTTCGCAAGCCTAGTTAAGCATAGATACATTCACGATTGAAATTAAGAGAGATCGCAGAGAAAGTCGAACAACGATGTAGTTTGCAGTCAGTTGCTCTAAATGAAATTGCTACAGACACATTATTATACAAAATAACATTCTTATATATTTCTCAAGTATAAATCAAATTTTCACTGACACAAGATGAATGAAATCTATTTGGTTTGTGGTTTCTAAGTTTTTTTGTGAGCAAAAATGTATGGGAATTAGAAGTAGATTTATAATGAATCTAGTAATTGCGTTGAAATTTGGAAGCAAAATGTCTCAATTTTACTTTCAATAAGTCTATATCGGCATTCACATTCTTTATTAATATTGTATATTTTATAACCCAAGACTTCACAATACTCCATTTTATCTTACAGGTAGCTTATAAAATCGCAATAATGTGTAATATTTCACTTAAATGCCAAGTTATGTAGTTTGCTCTGAGTGTAAATATTACTCGTATATGATACCCCAATTTTTATGATTAGGTTTAAGTGAATGTTTTTCTCATTGCTCATAAGAGAAATGAGACAAGGTTTCTCTCATTTCTCTCCTCTTTCACTCTTTCTGTGTTACACAAGGAAATTATTTTAGAAAACCATGATGCCAGCGGGGCATTCGTGAGATGTTACGAGATATCTTTTTTACTATGGTTACGTACACAAATTGTATAATTAATGATAATTATAGCAGGATGCTTTATTCCCTGTAATTAGGAGTTACCATATGCAAATAATCATTTTCCTGCTGCGGATATAAGAAACGTTTTTTTGCATGAAATTAATCTATTAATATATGTTGTACATTAAATTAACCCTAAGTGGTACTAATAGGGATTTTATTACGAAAGTATTAAAATATCTCGAATTAATTCCCGAATATCTCGAATTATATCTCGAATTTTCGGTAGCCAAAATGCATGGTAATATGTTAAGTATATCCTGGTATCATCAGTAATATTTATCTCTAGTTCATATATTAATGTTTATACAGAAAAATGCTCACCCTTTTTATAAGGTTTTAATGATAATTAGTATGGATCTACCTGTAAACTATGTATCAAAATAAATTTGAAAGTTTAGAAGGCAAATGTATTTGTTTTTATATGCATTAGTAAATGAAATATCATTAAAAAAATCGAGACAATTTTAATGCACACTCATGTATTCCTTCACACCATGTGCACTTTGTTACAAAATTTGTTTCAATATATTATATAAGTTTGATTTTTCAGTTCAAAATAATAGTACTAGCGCGTCGTCACAGCAGTTTGCATGCCACTCTTCTTGAAGAAGCAATCGTGCAATAAGAGATAAATCTTATTGAACTCAGATATTTTGTTTCTTCATTTTGGAACGCCAGACACCACTTTCGAAATCACTGCATTCTTCTCCATCGCAGAGAAAAGCACTGACGTCAAAATTCACAATCTTCTGAGAGTTTGGATTTTCCTCAGTTGGAACAAACACTGAAAATGAATTCAAGTGGCTTTCTTGAGCATTCTCTGTTTGACAAAGGGAAAAATTCATTGGATTATGAGACTTAAGACCGCTAACAAATTTTAGTATATTCTCTTCCTTAGATGTCTCAGAGGTGTTGAAACTTTGGTCATCATCCTTTGATTCAATCATTTTGCCGTCATTTCATTTGTTTTTTTCGGACAATATTTGTTTTCTGTTTTCATTAGACATTCCTTCGAGATATTATCAAACACATCGATTTTAAGGACTCATTATCGATCTATTATATACAACATAATGTGTATAGGTGGTGTTGGGGGGACTCTTGCGCATTGTATCCGACTTCAGCCAATGAGCTTCAGACTCCAGTTTGCTACACATTAGCGGGAATTTTAAATGAAGACAGACACCAAAACTTATCTAGTTACAAGACATTGAAACAGATTTATGAAGCATTTCTGTTAACCCTTAACAATCCAGATGTGTCGATTGAAAACGTTTTCAAATTGGGATGTTGACAGAATCAAAAATATTTATTTCAATAAAAAATCAGCTTGTCTATTCTTCCCTTGTAGTTTGTTCTTTAAAATTATCTTAACAACATTTTCTAGAATTGAATCATTCTTTGATATTTTGTCAATTTTCACTACACCGATGAAACAACCCGGATGTATCAGTGAGACTATAGGAGTTTATGAAAGTTTTCACTTGTTTATACATGTTCAAATGGGCACGAAACTTACTTTATAGTTAAGTCATGGTGTTTCTGTTTAGTTCAACACAAAGAATTCATTGGCATTTTGGGCGTTGTTAATTTTATTGTTGTCAGAGTGTGTTTTTTGAGATATCATTCTGTTCTTCAGTGGCAAGATAAATGTGTAAATACTTCAGTGTTTCATTTTGAGAAATGGCTGACATTAAACTGACTGATGAAGACATTCGACGTGGAATAGAAGCAAGTGATGATGATAACTATGTATTTGGTAAAAATAGAGATTAACTTCTGCTTTGTTCTTATTTTCTACACTTATATCATTGGAATAATGCATAGTAGAAATGAAAATAACAGTACGATTTTTTCTAGGCACATATGAATCCAATCTCAAATTTATAAGATCCAAAAATGTTACTTTCAACATTGCCAATTGTTTGGTTGAAAATTACAAGGAATGCATCGTTTGTGTTTCTTCAGAGTGCCAACTATTGTCAGTCCATTCAGAAACAATGATTTTGCAACTTCCAGACTTCTAAAATAGTTATCGATTGTAATGTTCCTATTTGATCTATAATAAGGTTCACACAATTTGGTTACTACCGAGTGGGCCAAATTTTCTCTTATATTTGGTCCCTCTTTTCCGAGATACGGTATTCCAAACAAATGACAATTGGATTTACTATCACAAATCCACCACATTTCCATAGCGTACTTGCCAGGTTGACTTGATAAATATTGCTTGAAAGACACCCTCGATTAAATGGTCCAGGAATGTACGTACAGTACGTACGTACGTACAGTCGATAAAGAACTAACAGGTGGCTAAATCATTATTTATGTATGTTATGGCATTCTTTCAACCATTACTTATGTCGTTGGCGTTGCATCCTTAATTTTATGGGCTAACTTTTATCCCACTTCGAATCAAAGGAAAAAAAAGATGTAAGAGAAACATATTTTTGCGAGAAATAACAACCCAGTTAGAAAGACCTCATGTTCAGAGAAAAAGTAAGAAAGAGTAGAATATGTCTCACATTGAAGCAATAGAGAATGTTTCTGATAGAATAAATGTTGCTACTCATCAACCAAACAGTAAACCAATGGTAAAGAAGAGAAAGAGATAATATGTTTGCCCTTCAAAAATTTCTAGACTTTCTAAAGAGCATTGTGATGTATGTGACATGTGTGTACTGAATATTGAACCAAGAAAATAATTTGTGAAACATGTGAAAAACATTATTAAATACTTGTAAAATACTGTAACAAAAACTTTTATTTCTATATATTCATTATTTTCATATAATTTTCACACTTTTTAGAAAAGTGACTTTGAGACACTACTGGGCCTTTACGTTACAAACGCTTTCTGGATTGCAAGGGTTACATATTGCGTCTTGTACGCCTTCATCGTGATATTCCTGGTTGGTTACCGCTGAAAATTGTCTCTTTGTACCATTTTCAAAATGCTTCTCAACGCTTTTCGCTCTCCATGCAACATGGCGACCTGCGTCTGGTCTGGCTTTTCAAACGAAGTGCCCATGCTATGGTCACGTGGTTCGTGACGCAAACTCGTGCTGCGCAGAACGAGCAAAAATCGGTGCGCCGGAGTAACTCGCCCATATCTTTTCACCATGATGAGTAGGTGTGTGGCATTGTCCCTAATCTTTCTTGCGTGTTGTGTGCCAAGAACCTCCTCACGTTCTCTTAGGTACTAATTTTGTCTACGATTTCACAAATGTCGATTAAAGAATATTCATCAACAGTGGCGTAGCACAGTTTAGTGACACCCTGGGCACAGAATAGCTACTACACAGAAAGAAAAGCTACCCACAATCGCCGATATGATGCGCATATCGCCATATTGAAAGTGTGTAAACTGCTGTATGACTCAGCATTTGTTGTGTGGTGAACGGTGGTAGAGGTATCTTTTATTTCAGTCTTACTCGTTATATTTGGTGTGAGTATAACTAGCAAAAACATACGTAACCTGATGGGATTTTGCTTAATATACGCAAATGCTAATATCGCACATAGGCAAATATTAATAACTAGTGCAACAGAATGGCACAGACTTTCTCGTATTAGTTTTCTATTTTCTTTGGTTTAGGCTAGTTTATCGGATTTGCCACGCAATCTAGCCAGCTGCTATTTATCTCCGCCCAAAATCATTTTTTTGAAATTTTCTCAATTCTTCGGTTTCCTAATAGTAGAATCGAAATATTACTTTAAGAATATTTAAGAAGAGTAAAATCTCGTCGTAAATGATAAATTTCATTAAAAAATTTGAAGCCATTTTTAAGGTAATATCGTTTAACCGCCACTAAATTACGAAATTGAAGCTCTTTTTCACAGAAAATTTTTGAGTTTTCGGAAAACTTTACTTGAAGTTATTTAAAGCACTTTAACTTACAAACGCAATAGTGTTTACAAATTGCTGGAAATGTGCATATTATTCCTTAAGAGATATTTCCAAAAAATTACATTTGTGTAATTTTTGAAAAAAACAATATAATACATCAAAATGAATTTTATGTCATGATAAACAGTCAAATTAGCACTACACGTTGGAAAAGTTAGAAGAAAAATTTTGGTGACGTTTTTGAAAAATGGAATTTGAGCTGACTCCTGCGGCTCCTTTCCCCTGTTTCAAGATGGCAGTCCGTGCTGCGCTGTGGCTCACTGAAAATCAAAGGAGCCGTCCTCTGCATTCCTTTCTGTATAGTATCTATTCTGTGCCCTGGGGGTATATTCAATCCCCTCCTCATACAAACCTAACCCTGAGTGAATTCCGAATTTTTTTTCGGAACCTCTTTCACTCTAGTAAATAATATCGGAGTGGATATTAATGGCGATAGAAACGGGGATAGGGATATCGGCCTGGCGATCTATTCTCGCTGACGCGAGTTAATTAAAAATGAAGATTTTTTTCGGATTTCGCATTTTTTATTAAAATGTAGCATATTTTCCCACTATTGCATCCAACTAAACCATACAGGCCAGTGATTTTGTGTGGTCGGAATTGGGAATCGAGGGAGTAGACGCACTAACCAATCTCGCTGCGCTATTGTAGATTAGATTTGATAATTACTACTTTTTTATCACTTTCTATTTGATATGTATTTATTTTTCTACTAATTGCCTCTATGTAAGTCTTATAGTCCAAGGTATGTGTGTGACAGACTGGAGATGGAAAGAGAAGGGAAAGGCCTTATTCTATTGTCCCAGCCCACGTACGTTAAGCTGAAAGGGCAATTGTAAAAATGTCTGCACTATTTTCTTAGGTTCAAACTACATGTCACTCCTCGGTGCCTGCATCAATGCTAATTATCTTTAGAATGATACTGCCAGCTCTTCTTACAACGTGTTTTTTTAAATTAAAGGTCAAGAACATTTGAATTGCTCAAGACACATCCTCACAAGCATCCATATTCAATTCATACTTTCATTCCCACATCCATACTTATTGATGGTAAACCTTTGAAATGGACTTTACATCGAAATCTTGACCACAAATGTTTGGACTCATTCCAATCACGTTATCTAGAAAATCATTCTAATATCTTTCCTCTACACTACATGCGACCAAGGAAAAGTAAAATAGTGTGTCTGTAAGCATATAAAAATAAATTTAATCTTTATACTGTTCTGAAGTTTGGTTGGTTCTGCTACTTTAACATTCATCGTTAATTAAACAAACGCATTTCTTAGTTATTTTATTCAAAGAATATTCAGGAGCTTGTAGCATTGCTAATTCTGAAAGGCAGTGAGGAAACTGCAAACAAGTATTAGAAACATTCATACGAATTAAAATATAGCAGGGAATATTGGTACGTCAGAAGTACTTTTCGTTGTTAGCGAAATAACTCGTACTAAATGTTCACAGGACAAATAGATATCCCTAAAAATACTTGATTCCTACAGAAAATTTCGCGGGTGATTGATTGCTTCGTTAAGAAAGACCAAACAAAATGCAAGTAAATAGATGTAAGCAAAAACACCTATGGTAAAAACATAATAGCATTTTCTTTAAACACTTGTAGATCTAAAGACCCACCCACAGAAGAAAATATATATATATATATATATATATATATATATATATATATATATATAAAGAATCTAGTATCTCACTAGAGATAAGTATTTTTGTACTTAAATTTTACTTAATCATTACAATATTTAAAAATATAAAGTGCTTTCTAGAAGGAGAAAGAAAGATTATCCACTTTGAAAACCTTTGATTTTAGCTAAAGATATGTTTTTGAAATATCTATCATTGTTAAAGTTTCAAGTCATCTTGTATCTTTTAATTAAACCACCAAATTAATACTGAACAAGTCGAGCGTGCTTTCAGTTAAAAGGTTGTTAGTTCAGTGAAATGACGTTTACGACTTGGCGTGTTTTTCAGAATTTGAAACGGTGCTAGAGATTCAAGGAAAGGACTTGCAAATTTTCGTCTTGCACAACATCGTCGTGTCGACAACAGATGGTGTAATAAGGAATATATAGAATTAGAAAAACAGCTACTTGATTTCTTTGAATAACAGCTGATGAATTGAAATCTTTTATTTGAGGGTTAAGCAGTTCATAACCAAGTGAACACATTACAATTATTTGATCATGGGGAATATCATGTTGTATTAACTGAATATTATTTTGGATTCGTGTGATTCGGCTCAGATGCTTGAAAAGTGGTGAATCCCCCCCGCCGACACCCGCCGTCCCCCAAGTCCTCCGAGGTCCACCTGACGTCCCTCCATCGACCCACCATCGTCCCTCCTCCGTTCCCCTCCGTCGTCCTGCAGTCACCCACCTTCCACTCGCCGTCCACCAACCGCCCGGCCGCGATCCATGAGCCATCTACTCTCCGTCCCCCCGCCAAGCACACATCGTCCACCCGCCGTCCTTTCGTCGGCCTCCTGCCGTCCTCTCCCCGTCCCCCCACGTCCCCCGCCTCCCCAACCGTTTCCGAATCTCCCCGCGCCGTCCCCCCGCTGTCTCCCCGCCGTCCCACAGACGTCCCGCCGCCGCCTCCCGCCGTCCCCCCGCCGTCCACCACCGTCTTCCCCCCTCTCCTGCTGTCCACTGCCATCAACCGCCGTTCCCCTGCCGTCCCCCCGCCGTCCCCCGCTGCCCTCGCCGTCCCCCGCCGTCCCCGCCGTCCCCGCCGTCCCCCGCTGTCCTCCGCCATCTCCGCCGTCCTCGCCGTCCACCGCCGCCTGCCCGTCGTCCCTTCTCCGTCCTCCCGCCGTCCCACGCATCGTCTCCCGCCGTCCCCCCGCCGTCCCCCCGCCGTCCCCCCGCCGTCCCCCCGCCGTCCCCCCGCCTTCCCCCCACCGTCCCCCCGCCGTCGTTTCTCACTCCCCCACATTTCACTCGCCGTCCACCTACCGCCCAGCCGCGAACCATCATCCGTTTCCTCTCCGTCCACCCACCGTGCTCACACCGTCCACCCTCCGCATGCCACCGTCGCCGCCGCCGGGCGAGAGGTCGTGCGGGCGGGCGCGCGCTATCAAAGTACGCGATCGAGGGCCAGCGGCGGCAAATTGAGCGATTAACGCGGGGACGACGAGCAAATGGAAGAGGACGCCATAAATTTAGCCCAGCAGTGACGCTCGTGATTACTTTACAGAAAATTAAGACTCCGCCGTATTATTAGTACGAAGTGGAACACGCTAGTTTCGTATTCAGATCTCATCGTAGGAATGTCCATATCGAGATTAGTACATAATCACTAATTAAATTGCCATTTGCTTGTTGCTTTCCTTATTCGTATGGAGTTTATGTAGAAATTTTAATGGGTTTTTAAATAACTGCGATATAATTTGTCCTCCAGATCGGTAACAAGTGGTCATCATGTTTCATTATTCCGTAATCGTTGAAAGGGGAATGAACCTGACTGAAATTTGTACGCGCCTTTTGTTATTCTTTTCTGTTTCTTCCATTCTGCCCGTAGCACTTAGTTCGGGATACGAATTGCCTTAGCGTCTCTCTCTTTCTTTAGACGGGCACCCGCCGGAACGATGTATCTTATGTCCCAGGTTTGGAATGATCCCCAACATTTTGGCACGGTCCAAAGAGTCAATTTAAAGTTCACATGATATATTTATTCGTGTCACCGACGTGGTCGTAAACACAGAGCGGCCATCCATTAGAAGCAAATCGCAGACAAAGCGCGCGTGGGAGGCGACGTGGTCGCTGTCGGAGAATGAGTTGCGAGCGCGCGTCGAGGGATCGACTCATCTCTAATCGACCGGCCTCCGCCAGCCAATTCCCGCTCGATTGCCGAATTAGAATATTAAACCAGATTGGAAATGCATGATTTGCTGTCGTGCGAACAAGCTTTAATTACGTGCGCCGCTCCAAAGTATGAAAATTGCATTGGATGGGCGAACCTCACTCCGACGTCGTCGGTGCGTCTTCCGGCCGCGTTGCGCCGTAACTTCTCGTCCAGCTGTTGAAGTTGATGGGTTGATCTCTGTGCGCGCGCAGGTTATTTCGTGTTTCCCCGATAAATTGCGAGCACCTTCCATGTAATTATTGCAGGCAGTCGATAAATCCACGCGGTCGGGGGCTTGTCGCGGAAGCTGTGCGTCTCTCGTCGGCATCAACAGGCGCTTCGGTTTCGCAGCCGCGTGGGTTTGCGCCACCTCCAAGTAGTTCATGGTGTCGCCGCTGTGGAGCGCCTCTGACTACATTTTCACATAAAGTACGATTGTCGCAAGACGAAGTTGTATTTCGCACAGTCCGTCGATTTCGTGTACATTTTGCCTCCATGATCGTTTCTTTATTCATGAATTCGCAAAATACTATATTAATTAAATGTAATTTATTTATATTCATTGAGGCATGAAATATAATGAACCACATATTTTTGAAGTGGCGTGTGTTCTATCAACTAGATTGATTCAGTGTAGCCGAAGAAATGGGCATCGTGCTTCTCGCGTGTTTCATGAACCAGAACACTTAACATTATCCTTGTCGTCACATTTCCATCCGTAGCGTGGATGCCGCCTAGACCTGGCCCACGGCGGTGTTCAGTCAACCTCAGCAGCCAGCCTCCTAACTCTTCGACCACGGTCCATGGCTGATTTGTGGCAACGTTGAATAGCTCATCTCATTAATTAATTATGTCTGCTGGTTTTGTCCTGCTTACCATCGGGACGAAGTCTTCTTCAAACCGTGCTCGAGAATCGTAGACAATCCCGGACTGACCACGCCCAAAGTTCAATATCGTAAGTCGCACTGGGAACGCATTCATAATATATTAAGAGGATAAATTGAGATGTCGTTTGAACAGTTATTGTTATTAGCTGGAACCGGTTCGGATGACAGTCTTATTTAGAGCTGTCTCGCTAGTTGCCGGGGACTTGAGTTTGTCGCCTGTTAATGGGTAACTTCACGCGAGGATAAGAAAAAAATACAACGAATAAATACACAATGACTTTGATGTTAATGAAAATTATTTCATGTTTTTCCCTTTACCTGAATTTGAATATTCTGTAAATAAAATAAACCCTCACATTGAATGAAAATTTGCTAAAATAGTAAGTTAGTTATTGAGTCGCTATAAAATTGAATTTGTGAGCAAGTGCATGACAACATTTTGAAAGAACACCGAGTACTGAAATGCTGGTTAAACGCAAATAATAGAAACGATTCCGGTAAAAACCGATTCAATATTTCTCTTACTTTTCTACGAAATAATGCGAGTATAAATGCAATTTTCGCGTTGTCCAGAAATTTAAAAAAAATTAAGATTTGAGGGAATTATGAAAACAATTTCATGCGTTAAAACTAACGTATAAAAGTCTGTTCCTTATCTTCCAACTTGTAATACTGCAGTATTAGTAATTTAAGTAATACATACATTACTACATTACTACTTGTAATACTACATACAAATCTATTACTACACTAAAATTTGTAACTTCTAATTTCGAATGTGCGCAGAAATTAAAGGAAAACTGCAGCCTCCGACCATGTGAGAGATGCCAGCAGCATTTTTGCTGCTGCTACTAGTACTATACTAATCTATTAATACACTACTATTTGAATTTCAATACCTTCATGTAGTAACACAGGCCTTGTGGCTAGCTCTTGATCAGCGTGCTCGCTTTGCACTACGCGACCCGGGTTCGATTCCCGGTCGAGGCAAGACTATAGTGTGCGTTTTCCTTGCAATGTCCCAGTATATGTTGCGGTGTGACGATCTGAAAATTCACTTATCAGGTTGGGAAGACCGGACTACGGCGTGGGGATATATACGTGCTAACCACACGTACCCTCTTAACCCATGGCCGCGAGGCAGGGACGTCGCCGGTAGGCGTGAGCCCATTCACAGGCTGTCGCGCCAAGTACATACATACATGTAGTAATATATGTACACTCATGTTGCGTGTTATGTATTTAATATGCACGTTTTTGTTTTTGAATAGTTATAAACATTATATTTTTTGGAATGCGTGTGCTTTTTCACTTTAGGAATTACTTTGTCCCATCACATTCGGTTTGAATGAGCTTTTCTCAAAAACATTTGCATTTAATATTTTAGGTAATAATTTGTTAAATACATTTCAATCCAAAAGTATTCCATTAAGATATTTTGACACACACACACACACACATTAGCGAGTATAGCAGTAACATTTAGAGTTATTTTTTTCACCTACACATAATTAATCATTATCTATTCTGCCTCGAGAGAATCACCTCAGAACCGTTTCGCTGAGAGCAGATCGCATTCATGTGACCCTGACAGGTGTATCGACGTATCGAAACCCAATTCAGAGCTGGCAGCAGGCCAGTGGTCACATTATAATAGCAGACTCCATTCCATACTCTTCCATTCCCACTCGTAAATACTCGGGGTAGCCTTTCGCGGGTCGGCAGTCTGCGCCACTCGCTAGGCAGCTTTTTGCCTCGGTGTCAATTATAGACGTCGTCTGTTTACGAAGAGACGCCCAGGGGTTCATTTTCAGACGTAATGGCACGATGGATGGAAATAAATGGATGCGTTCCGATTACAAGGCTTGTAAAGAGCATTGAGTAGGAGTTGTCGCTTTCTCGTTATCTGCAACAGCTTCCACGCGTCACTCTACTCAAGTAAGTCCGCATAAAATACCTTATTAGAGGTGAGTTTCGAGACGTGACGTTAAGATGGAAGTTCATGCTTATGAATTATCTATTTAATGCGTGAATTAGTTGGTATGTTTGGAAGCAAAGAGAAAATTATGATACTCATTGTAATATTTAATATGCAATGATTTACTTACATATGGCAACATCATATTTAAATTTGAATAAAAAGCAAATTTAATTGCTTTAATCGGTTTTGTGTTTTAGAGCCTAGATTACAATACAGCTGGAAAATTTTATATCTTTTTCTTCGTTGTTTGTGGGTGCATTTCATAATATTTAGAGCATTTGCGAATTCTTTATTCATCGCATACAATATCTTTTGTTTGAATAACACACGACAACACAGGTAATTGAAAGTACCACTCTATTTACAGATAATTCTAGTGCTAATATGCTTTTTGGTAACATTACTTCCAAATTTTTGATGATGAATGTAAGGTCCGAACGATATATAATAGGGAAATGAACATGCAACACGAAAAGTTTGTCGCGTGTCGGTTGCCTGGTTTCTTACTCCCAGTCTAGTATGTCTAGGCTGTCTAGTATGAAGACGTAATCAAATAATAATGTTAGGTTTCTACCTACGTAGAAAGTTCGAGATGAGCGACATTTTGCAACTATGGATACTAGAACTATTGGTGTGACGAGCAATGGAGGAGGCGAATAATGTTTGTTGGACAATGGAAATTTGAATGTAGGCTTGGTTTCACCATGCTCACGTGAAGAATGCAATATATTTTAAGTTGACCTTTCCAGAATGTAGAATATTCAATACCAAATAATCCTTTGTCCAATTCCAAAATCAGAATATTGTTTTTAGATTTTTATGTAGGGTTTGTTCATATACGTAATTGGTCATGCGAAATACTTAATATTGATTACAAGAGACGAGAAGGATACCTAATCGGTATTTCTCTTTGATGTAGGTGGAAAATAAAGATAAATAGCGATCATACTCCTGGAACTAGTCGTTTGTGGTTAGGTCACTCATGAAACGAAACTGAAACTGTTCAACAATCATTACGGGTGTAATTACTGTACAACAACTTTTGCTCATTTGAAGATGAAACAACAAACACGGTTTAGAGGAAGTCTAATTAATTAAAACTTCTTTGAGTGTACTGCTGTAATAAGTTCTACAGAACAAAGCCTGTAGAAATCGTGGGGGGAAAACGCGAGGCAATGAAGTGTTTTCGAACATTATTGGTGTTCTCTAGTAAATAACTGGAAAGACATTGTGATTAGAAAAAATTAATCCAAACGATATCGTGGGATATTGTGTGAGGTTTTAGTTTGATTACAGTACCTAATGTTTTTACTGAGAAGATCTCAATTTTTGATTTTTCGCTAATGATGAAGAATATCGTTACGAGGAAAATTTGCGATATTTGTGACGAAAGTTGACAAAAATTCTTATGATATTGTTTGTGTTCATTTATTTGTAATATCCAATAGCTTTCAATTAATTTGTTTTCGAAAAGCGCTAGTTTTTGAAAAACGATTTGTTTTATGTATGTTTTACAAACCTGGCGTGTGGCGTATCAAACCCTACATTTATAGCAATATCCTCTTGTAAGACGTTTTGGACAGTCGATATATTTTAAAATGTGTTATATTTTATTTTATATTTAAAGGATCGAACGATATAGAGTATGAGATTTTTGAACAGTTGCAATTTCGTTTTTTGCATACCCAGATTTCGAAAGGAGAGTTTCGAATGTGATCGCGGGAGGAAATGCTGCGGAGTTTACGATGTTTGCATCATAGAAATACATTTGAGGCATTGTTTTTTCATCGCAGGTTTTTATTTGAATATAAAGCTTTTTCGGTTAGAAGATCGGACATCTATCGGAAGATCTAAACATCGGACGGATCGGTCATCGGACGGATCAATCATCGGATCGGTCGGAAGATCTAAACATCGGACTCAAAGAGTATAAATACCATACTGGCAGGAAAGGACATTACAGACTTATATTTCCAATTCTTTGCCAATTGTGCATGGGGTCCCGCAAGGTTCGATCTTAGGTCCTAATCTCTTTCTGTTATATGTAAACGATATGCCCTCGTCTATTAAAAATGGAAGAACGGTTCTGTTTGCTGATGACACGAATGTTCTTTGCAAAAAAGAAGCAGTAAATAGTACAATTTGAGAAGTTTCAAATTGGTTTAATAATAACAAATTAATTGTTAACGAAATATTAACAAATTAACTGTTTCAATGCATTTTTGCTTCTCAAATCGGAAATCGCATGTTCCATTGAAGATGGCCGCAATGCGACCCAAAAAGCTTTATGCTAAAATTAAAACCTAGGATGAAAGAACAACGCCTCAGATGTATTTCTATCCTCGAATGTGATCGCACTTTTCCTTTATATTACTTTAAATGAAGAAAAATAGTTTGAATCCAAGAGAAGAGAAAAGTTGAAACTCCTTTGATAACAGTCATACAATTGTCATACAAATAATTGGTTATCCAATGCGTGTTGTGTGTTGTGAAGAGCAAATTTTAAATAATTAGACGTTAGTATCAAATGTTATTCTAATGGGAAATCATTGCAGGGTCTATTTTCTACAAAAATGCAAGATATGTGCAATAAGTATTATGTTTTACTGTATTACATTGGGCTTGTCCTTCAAAGACCCGTTTTAACTTGATGAGAAAGTCACAAACAAGATGTTGAAAATAAAGTAGGGATTATCTGCTTCAAAATAAACATTGTTTGTGATGATGAATTGGTGATTTGTTGGTGATTGATGAATAATATGAAAATAAATTATGTTAAAATACTGATAGGCATTTAAAAGAGGGAAAAAGTTAACTGAATAACGCAATACATAAGATTATATTTTAGAAATGATACAACCAGAGAAAAATGTACAAATTTTGAAATTTGGCCCTGTCAGAGTTACAGAAATTACTGCTTGGTGCTATGGTTCTTATTACGAAGTTTGAAGGAGTAAAAGCCATCTCATGAACAAATCTAGTGGCATTTGTCGGCTGCGGGATCGAGCGGGGCTTCAAGATAATGTCAGATCTACATTTAAAATAAAGGGAAAAATCGCTTGATTAACAAAATATATCATACGTCTTTACAAGTGTTCTGAGAATAATGTGATTATATACACATGTGTGGCAGGAGGTCACAAGTTTGAAAGAGATCCTTAGAATATAGGGTGTAAATTTACATTAGAAAGACAGCAGTTTCCTACATGACCCAAAGTGCATGTGACAGAGTAGACAGGAGATGTAACCCGAAGGGACTATAGAGGAGTTGTAAATAAAAGGCAGGAAACTCGAATTTAATGCACAATATATGCGTTCTTACTTAGAGAATATGACAATATTTTAACTGCCATGATGACATAAGAACCGCTCATGTAAATTGGTTTCATTAGGGATAAGGAGCACTGTGTCGTCAGAATGAGATATTTTAAAGGAGTGGGGGCATGATCAAAGCAAGAAACATTACTTGGGTATGTGTTACCTGTGTCATAGTAACGTTACCCAAAACTTATTCAACCGAATGGTAAGGATAGGATTAACAAAGCGGATGAATATGGATTTAATGTAACAAAGAAGTAGCGACTGATTATCGCAATACAATTTTTACTTATAACGATAATATAGTAGCATGCATCTAGTAGCCAATATTTTAAATGCAGTAGAAATGTATTTAAAATAATGGCGTAGTGGTGCATCAACCAAAATGCTTGTAATTAATATTTGTGCATGAATGTGCTCACCGCTTCTTGTGTACAGCATGATTGCTCTCTTTTACGCTTCGCGACGGGGAGATCCGTTGAGGAGAATGTCAGAAGTCTATCAGTTAGTATTGGAGAGTAAAGACTTTGTAATGGTCTTAAAGACTTGCAACCAAGCATCACGTAATGGTTTTAATATTTGTAACAAATAGCGTACTAAATAAAATAAATGAAATGAAAAGACGAGACTTGGTTCACTTTTTATCCTGAGAAAAAAAATCTCTAAGACTGAGTACTATCGGGAACCAGAAAGATCGAAGTACATCACATGCAAGGAAAGGGATTTTTCGGGCAGGTATTTCAATTGTGATATCAATAATATTTATTAATATTATCATAATTATTATTGAGTCACATATAAAATTTAAATTGTGTATGACGGATCATATGTGATGTATGCCTTCCTAAGTTCCAGATTTTCTACTCTCTCTTACTACACACTATTATGAGTAAATGTAGAAAGCAGCATTTTAATATAAGAAATGTTTACGTCTATGTGAGGGAAATGCAAACAACACCCAAAATTGATTTTGAATACATTGCTAACAAATAATTAACTCTCCACTTCTCTCGTGTCCTGCAAAAAGAGAACTCAAGAGAACTTGGGCTGAGACTGAAATTATACATACTGTTCAGAAATAAAAGCAAGGGGGCTATCTCAGCATTTGCTCAAAACGATCAAGGGAAACTGGACGAAAACCTTGATCGAATTGGTGTCATTCATCTTTCAGCTGAATTACAAAATTCTTGTTAGTAAGGTATTTGGGATAGAGGAGTAGTAGCTAGTATAGTGCGATTTTTCTAACTCTTCCCCTCAAGCCCCTGTGGCCACGATGGAATATCACACGGCATTTCGCGTCTTTCTCTGTCATGCCGCTAGAAGTCGCATGGTCGCAAGCACTACTTGATACGATGGCGATCATGCGATATCTGTCGGCACGTCTGAGACAGTCGCGAAATACCGTGACATATTCCAACGTGAAGACAGACCTCGAGGGGCAAAGTTGGAAAAAACGCAGTATAGAGGGATGCGAAACGACTGTGACTGAGCGGAGAGGATAGGTCGCAGACAGGCTCCCTGCGGAACACCACATCGAGCAGGAAGCGCGCTCTTGGCGTCGCGGGCCGAGCAGGTGGGCGTGGCGGGCGGGCGCGGGCGCAGGGGCGCGGGCGCAGGGGCGCGGGCGCAGGGGCGCGGGCGCAGGGGCGCGGGCGAGGGCTCGCCCCGGGGGCGATCGCGGGGCCGGCGCTCGCGTTACGACCGGCGCGCGGCGCCCATTGGTCGACGCCGCCTCCGAGGCGCGGCTCCAAATTGCGCTCGCAAATTGCGTATCGCAGGCGGCGCGGCGGCCGCGGCGGCGCCGTCACGGTGGCGGTGGAGGTGTGGGGAAGCGGTGACGGTGGTGACGATGGCGGCGGCGTGGGCGGCGCTGCGTTAATGGTGTTTTGGGTTGTGGGAATGGTCGAGTGCTGGTGGTGATAGTAATCGCGGACGTAGTAGCGATGGCGGTGGTAGTGGTGTGATGGTGTTAGGGTGGAGGGTCGGTGGTGATGTCAACTATAGGAATGCTGTAGGAAGTGGTTTTTAGGTGTTCAATTGGTTAGTGGTGATGGCAGAAGTTGCAGTGGGTAGGAGTTTTGATGACGAAGTGATGGGAATGCCTATGTTGATAATGGTAGCTGTGTTGGAGGTAATTGAAGAGCATTTTTCCAACGTGAATTATCTTCATTTCCGTTTGATTTCTGCTTCAACGTATCAACATGTGATTAAGACGCTTCCCCATCCCTCTGTAATATATTGTGTTAAACGGTATCCAAAAAAAAACAGTTGAATCATGCATCTTGAACTGTAAATCTGAATTTGAAAATATTCCTTTGCTAAAAAAACGTATTTCTTGGGATAAGTCAATTGTTAATTTTAATCGATGCATTGGCATTGATGGTAGAGTTAGTGTGTGTTATTGATGGTTACGACGCGGTAAAGACGACAATAGCAGTGGGAGGGACGTTGTATGTGGTGGTAAATTGGTAAGGACGAAGACGTCAATGGGAGGTGACTGTCGCGGAGGAATATGGTGCTAATATGCTAGAGATTATGAGAAGGTAAACAAGGTTTAAGTTTTTGAGACGACCTTACAGGGATGATGGCCAACTTGACAGATCGTTTCCTACTGCAACAACTCCATTTGAATTCTCGATCATTCAATTGCAAATGTATGGTGCAAAATACAGGTTTCCGATATTTTCCACTATCGATTCGCCAGCCCTCATGCGCATTGAAGATTTATTCCCTCATCTGATGCCGTTCTGCCTGCGCTGATGACGTTCGCACTGCCATTGGTCCAGCAATGTTGGCAAAGTCGAAAATAACCCGTCGGTTGTATGAACGCAACCAATTACGATGTTAGTGACAAGTAGTGGTAGTGGCAGTATCTGCGGTAATATAAAAGATGACCAGCAATATATAACCCTACGACTGGCGAATTGTTTTCTTTCTGAAATAAATGAATGATTTGAAGAGGATGGTTCTAGACGGATTAGTGCGGAAACTGAGTGGAATGGAAAACAAAAGAAATATGATAAAACGTACTGCGAATTCACTTTAACCGGAGGAGGATTTTCGACTATAGCAACACATCTAGGTCGAATTCAGCGTTTGTCGGAGGAGAATTCTGGAGGTTACCTGCTCTGATCGGTAGTTTCCCATAGTTTCTCCGATCAAAATCAGGTAAATACAGATGTGCCTTTACAAAATGACCACACGCAACTCTTCTTCATTCTTTCCCCCTCCAATCTCCTTCATTATTGATTATTTCTCGTTTCCGGGCGCATAAACTGATATCGTCATTACGTAAGTTCAATGTGTGTTTTTATCACATGAAATAGCAGTATCGTTTCCCCACTGGATAGCAAAATCCGGGGCCGCCATCTAAGTACCTCCCACCAGCGGGGTGCCGTCCCAGCTGGGATAAGCTCGAAGCTCCCGCCTGGTCTCTTGACATGTACGGTCGTGTAGTGCATACAAGTGTAAGTGTGTGTAAGGAAGGCGTGAGGATAGGTCAATGATGAGGAAGGAAAGATTATACGCGGTCCGCGGCCCGTTTGTTAGGGTACTGCTCCCGGCATTCACGTGGTATTGATTGGAGAATCCACGGAAAACTACCGATCAAAGCAGCCTACTTCTAGACTTCTCCTCCAGTCTACGGTTGAATTCGACCTGGCTGTCTAACTAGTATCGAGAATCCTACCGCCACCGAGACTGGAATCCTAAGACTTCTCGGATAGAGGTACTGCACTAACATCAGTTGATGCCCTGATCCGCCTCGTCCTGCCCCTGCCCCCTACACATACGCACTACTGCACTTGCCGGGAGAACTGTCGGGAGCCTAGAGCTTGTCCAGGCCGGGACGCTGCCACGCTGACAAAGATGAAATTTACCTGAAGGGGAAAACCCGCAAGCCAACGTTTTATGTCGGTTCTACATCTCATATGACAGTGAAGAGGGAACACCAAACCTCTCGGGATATTATATGCACAACCATCACGAATTTCAAGAAATTCGATATCGAGTACACAAAAGTAGAAAGCTAGCGCCAAGTTCTTTCTACAGTTATGTTGCAGATGTCCCAGCACCGGTAGCTGAACTACTTTGCCAGATTCCTGTCTAATCACCTGGGTTTAGCAAATTCGTTTTCTTTTTTTTATTTTCCTGTTGGTTGGTACATATATAAGTAAAACGTTATACTATTCATACGTTTGTACTACTTATTAATAACTTGCAAACTATGGTTAATCTAATACATGGGCGAGGGAGTCAATTAGGCACCTCTTTTAATGTCCAATTTCAGTTATTATTTTCAAGAATGGAAAGGAAATATGTGAAGGGAAAAAGAAGAAAGGAAATTTGTTTTGGATTCGCATTAGTTGGGTAGCATTTCGGTCGAGGTTGAGTGAATTTAAAGTGGGAATTTGTAATAAGGATAAGTAGAAGTTGGAGGTGAGGTAATTGGCATGGTTGGCTATGGAATCGATGGATAGTTCTTTGTGGAGTTGTTCATTCGTAACAAACCAAGGGGCGTTGCTGATTATCCTTAGGTTCTGTTTTTGAAAGATTGTGTTTTGTTAATTTTTTTGCTAAATTAATCCAGATGGGCCACGTGTATAAAAGGAGGGGCCTTAAGATGGTTTCGCATATTATTAATTCAAATTCGGGTGTCCGTGGATTTTAGTTGGGTTACCGACTAGGAACCCCGGATGCTAACGGTGGTGAGTCCCTGGCAAAAGCAAAATAAACTGAAATAGGATTAAAAACTTGAACAATTTTCGCCATCTATTACCAGCATGTCTGCCTGTTGTACATTTTAAGAAAATTGGTACATCTCAATTTGCTAATTACTGAAGCAAGCAAGGGGCAGACGTAGTGTATGAGGAATGCTCTCACCTGCGCCACAAGCGCACGTACATTTCATCTTTATTTTAAACATTTAGAGAACGATATATTTAGTTACAAACTAAATTTAACTTCCATGTATTTTCGATTTACATTTAATTTACTTTTATCACCTTCTACATTTTCAGATTAACTATGCATTTAAAGATGCATCGTACAATGGAATGCAGAATTCAGTGAAAACAGAAAATCAAAATAATAACTATAAGATGCTACAATAAGGTGATTGACGCAGCCATTTGGAGGCTAATGGACAGCGTGCAAGCTTTCTGTGAGACGATTACGGGTTCAATTCCCGGCCGGGGCAAAAAAGAAGATGTAACTTTCGTGCCAGTTTCTGTTGCTGTGTGACGGAAGAAAAAGTTCAAGCAGGTTAAGTAAGCAAGTTACGGTGATGGGAATACATCATGGTCGCCACAAGTCTCCCTTATCCCTAGGCGTGGTAATATACAAAAACAGGGCCCAGGTTTGGGAACACCGCTATCTGGCAAAAGTCGGATTATTCCTCCCCCGAGTGCCAAACACATACATACGTTCATTGATTTATGCAGATATGACGCAGTATTTCTCGGGTGGTGGGTGTGAAGGTGGGCGTGGCAGAGTTCAGCGGCGCCTCTGTCTGCGGAGTTCGCTTCCGCCTTCGCCGTCGACCGGTTGTGACCGGAAACCTTAAATCGGAGGTATTGGGAACTTTTTGCTTTGGAAACGTCAAATATTTAACATCGGTGCAGCGGAGAAGTTCATCGGCAACTAATACTCACAGCAATTTTGATTGCAAATGCTTATTACGAAGTGCACTAATAATTTTTCTGTCTGAAATATGATAAATTTACGTTAAAAAACGTTTTACTAGTTCCGGTTTTACTGTTTTTGGAAACTCAGTCTAAAAAAGCTACATAAATACACCGTTTTGAAACAGTACATTGCACTTGCATCAAGTGGAAGCCTGCTGCCATCATTTATTGTCCTGACAATAAATTGTCTTAACAATTTCATTTTTTCTTTATCAGATCCGAGTGATGTATCAGCGATTGGAATTAACGTCTGCGTTAGAGTATGTAATTCCAAATAAGGAACTAAAACTTCAAAGACCGGAAGGTTCTAGGTTTGAACCTCGACAATGAAGGATCACCAAAATTCTACGTATGTCCATAACGTCCACTGTCTAATTTATAGAGGCCGGTTATTCTGATATTATTTTCGTGATTTCTTTTGATCAATTCCAGGTGCAAGCTAGATCAGTAGCTTGAAAAACAGGCCGTGAACCAAGCGCCCATCTTATGATCTATGGACTCATCGTCCATCTTCATTTGACCTATTTCCACTGATCTCGGAATAACTACGTCGGAACATTGATCCCAGCTCAAAAACTGTGAAGAAGTAACGCGCCTAAAAAATAGATTGTAAATGTACCCTGTTCACCTTTCTTGTGAGCACTTCGAATTCTTTCTAAGACCAAGTGAAACGCCCTTACGAAAAGCCTGAATCATGCGGAAGTCGACTCTGGCCGATTTGGGACTGCCAGAATGCTGATTGTGACGTCCAGAACGATTACATGTGGAACGTTAATGTCCACCTTTCATTCGTAATTTCTTCTCCGGTTTCGCTTGAACCTGTGCAATGCATTTGCAAAGTGGACGTGTCTGGGTCATCGATATCCGAAGCCACACCCTTCACCTCGCGCTACCAGTTCTGGCACAATTTTCTTTTTGGCTACTAGGAATTTCACTAGCTAGTTAGCATGACGGGCTAGATTATAGAAACCAGTGATACTTATTATGTTTATGAAATAAGAATTTAGTACATACAATATTTACAGCTTCATTCCGTTCTTCTTTTTTGTCACTATACATTTTTGAAAATTGAGGATTGTATACAGATATGTGTTGTAACAGATTTATTAAAATATATTCATAGCTTATTCTTTGTTCATTTGTATTGACATTATTAATACTCTTTACATGTCAGAGGTAATATACTATATCTTCGTTCTTTATCCGCTATAGGATATCTTGAGCGTATTTTGTTCTTCAAGATCTCTAAATTACCTAGAGACAATTCGAAAACAGCGTAACTTAGCGCGAGAGACAAAAATATTATATCTTTTATTTGAAACATTACGTCGTCCCTCTAAAAAATTACTGATAGAGATTGTATACACAATTTTGGCATTCTGACGCAATAGTGTCGTCGCCCTCTATTCATCTTGACAATGGATGATTTTATGCTGTTACCGATGGTTATAAATCTAGAATTCTCCGCGATATGGTATTGTGTTAACTCTCAACCTATTATACTTCTCTAGATTTCATATTTTAATAATTATAATAAGTTTTTTGTCAATTTTATTGTAATAATTATATTATGTGTCTCGTCAATTTTATTTTTTGCGGAAATATCATTATCTCACAGGAGAAGCATTTATAATTTATTTCTGAATCCAACAAAGTATGTTCAAGAAGTTGATTTTATTATTCAATAATATCATATGAATATTTGAAAATATATGAATATTTTCATCATATCTCAGACCTGAACATTTTCATGGCAAAGATAATATTAAGTTGCAAATCTAATTTTAAATGAATTATATAACATGCTATTTGATCTACTTTTTTGATAAGCTACTTCTTCTGTATGCAAGTTGTATACGAGCCAATGTATGGTAAGTTATTAATTTCTCTCCTACAACCCTTCATTTGCCAGAGCATTGCATATTTTCGCTGTGTAATAATACTTATCCTGAACATTTGGCAGTAAGTCTGTCTGTGAAATTGAGCGATCTAGACGTCTTACCCTCAGGCCAATGGGTTGTGTTCAGCCATCACTCGTAAAGAGATCATACATACGAACTCTATTACTTAATATACGTTTCATCTGCGTATCACGATAACAAGAGCTGAAATATGTTGATTTGATCGTATTATAGAAAGTGGTCTTAGCATTTCAGTTTCGAATTATGCTATCTCACTCCCGTTAGACACAGTCTGCTTAGAAAACGCTACTGGTTTTCGTACGATCAGCTCTAGGGTCATTCACTGGCGCTACGTCGACCGAAAGGAAATTTAGAGCTTAATGTATCATCATCATGAAGCGTTTTACCAGTAATTCCTGAATCGTTATTTACGCATTATCTTTGACACAGACTCATAAATTTCCAGCTTCATTTCGTATTTATATGCGCCGTAATGGCGACTATACAAAACTGCGGGTGTCAGGCCCCTGAATTTACTGGGTGATTACGCCAAGTGATTGGAAAATGCAAATTCGTTCACTCTTTTTGGTCTCAGGGTCATTTAAATTGGTGTGCGCGTTGCACGTTGAGTAGTCGACCTCTTAGTTTCGCTATCATCCGATAGATCATGCAAGGAGCACTAAAGCTGTGGAGATTTCTGTTTTTAACCCCTCCTTTTCTTATCTTTGGCCTTGCTTTAGGTTTTTGCATTTCTTAGGACACAAAATTGTTGTCAGACATTGTAGCAGTAATGCGTTCACCATAAATAGAATGTCAATGTAAAATTATCCTGTTATATCGTAGATAAATGTTTCTTCTCCACAAATAGAAAAGAAATGCGCAACCAAAACCGAAATGATTTGCCGCTTATGTACTCGAAAGGCTGTAATTTGAGAAAATTAGTGAACTCTAATTTTATCAATTTTTCAAAAGTTTTGTTGCAGTATTATCAGTAGGCCACAAATAAAAGAAAACAAAATGCTTGCTTTATCACAATTTTCAACGTGTAAGGTTCATTCTTCTAATAAAGATAAAAACACACTGAAACTCTAGATAAAAGTAATATTCGACACAAGAGAGTAAAGTAAGATTTTATTTCCAAAAGGGTAAATTTCGACCATTCGGCAGCATTCATTTTTGTTGAGGGAAACTGACAATAATTTTCAACTGACAATAAAATAATTTTACTTTTGAGTAATTCTACGAACGAATGAAAAATGTACACAATTCATTCGACCTCAAGCGGAGTAAGTATTTAATTATTTTAAAGACATATTTGTTAAGCAAACTTAAAGAAACTGACCTGTAGTCACATGCGTAAGTTGTATTTGAAAATAAATTAAATTTAGAGTAGTGAATTATTACAAATACTTCATTTAAAACAAATAAATTCGTTATTTATGCTTCCATTAACTGCCTAATATTTTAGTTCCAAAAAGATAAATAAATATTTCAATATGAAAGCAGTTTCATTTTTTAAGATGTACTCATCGCCGTACTGACCACCTACGAGCGATGTACGTCCGTGGTATTTCAGAATAAAATTAGACTAGAACATTCCTTAATCAAGAAGGAGCGTCCGATGAATAGTAATTGAATAAACTAGACTATTTCCAGAGAGTAGTGAAACAAAACAACAAACTCCAATTAGCGAGCGCGTGATCCGACTAGATAGACTACGACCTTTACAATATAAACTAAGTTAACCTTTTTTTTTTTTAATTTATTTTCTTCCTGTTCGGCAGTTTTGCCTTTCAGGGGTTTTAAATTTTACATAACATTACTTACATAACATTTTGGGCAAACAACCTCTTATTATTGTATTTTACTACTAGCTATTTTACAAGTTTTCATGATAATATTTCTATCACATGTAATCAATTTACATACAATACTCAATTTTTATCATTAAACATTCTTAAATCTAGATATTTCTATAAACATTGAAGAGAAAATTTATTTTTAAACATACAAAATTATTGAGGATACTTATTTTTCTCATGGGGGGTTTATACATGTCCTTCGGGTATCTTGAACGTATTCTCTTGTGATTATTCAATGTTTTTCCCATTGTAAATTTTGTACAGCAAGGAGAGGACGGAAGAAGTGTAAAAAATTTATCACAGTTCTTTCTTATATGGTCGATTAGGGGCTCAATTTGAAGTTCTCTTTGAATTTGTGAATTTGAGATGAACCAAGGAGCCTTTGCACATCTTCTTAAAAATTTATTCTGTATTTTCTGCAGTTTTTCAATGTTGCTATTTGCTGTGTTATTCCAGACTGGACAGGCATATGTGAGCGATGGCCTAATAATCGATTTAAATATTAACATAGCACATTCCAAATTTAAGGCTGAGCGAAAGTTAATTAACGGATACAGTTTCGATATTTTGGCATATGTTGCACTGGTTATTACTTCAATGTGCTTTTTCCAAGTTAACCTGCTGTCAATGTTAACCCCAAGATATTTTACTGGTGTATCAGATGCTAGCCATGGGATGATAGTATTATTTACTACTAGTGGGCGCGGAAACTTTGGTTTACAGAGAGTAAAGATTTTGGCCTGTGTTTTTAGTTGGGTTTATTTTTATTCTCCACTGATGAGCCCACTTTAGAAAGCATGAGACATCTGCTTCTATGTTATCCTTCGCTACATTTATATCTGCATGCGTTGTGTATATTGCAGTATCGTCTGCGAATAATGCAAGATTTGAGTCACCTAATTTGGGAATGTCTGAAAAATAAACATTGAAGAGGAGCGGCGATAGCGCGGAACCTTGCGGTACCCCTGCTCTTATTGTTCTAGTTTGTGAGAGTGCGCTGTTTACTTTAACTCTGTACGTTCTGTCTGAAATAAAACTATTTATAATGTCCTGTAAGTAGAAAGGTACTCCCAGATGTTTCAGTTTAAACAGTAAACCAGTATGCCAGACTTTATCAAAGGCTTTCTCTACGTCTAAGAACAGTCCAATTGTATGCTGTTTGTTATGGAAACCATTTGCAATTTGTTCTACTAGGCGGATGAGCTGATGAGTTGTACAGTAATTTTGCCTGAACCCGAACTGCTCGTCTGGTAATGCCCTTATTTCTAAGAGGTATTTGGTAAGTCTTTTTTGTATCAGTTTCTCAAATACTTTGGACAAAGACGATAATAAGCTAATTGGTCTATAGCTCGTTACTTCTTTCGGATTTTGCCTGGTTTACTGATTGGAAGGACAATGGCCTGTTTCCATGATTTTGGATAATACCCAATTCTAAGTGCAGAGTTATATATTGCTGCCAGGGTTGCAATCGAACTTCTTGGTAATTCTTTCAAGACTCTGTTTGTTATACGGTCATGGCCAGGAGCCTTTCTAATTTTGAGCTTATTTATAATTAAAGCTATTTCGTGGGGGGCTAATAAATTTAATTTGCGTGGGGACTCTGTAATTTATGTCTGTCATACACTCCTCAATTTCTTTATTATGTTTAACATCAATCATGGGGTTAGGTGTAAAAGTATTTTCAAAAGTTTCGGCGATGTAATCAGCCTTTTCTTGGTCTGTGTGTATATTATTTCCTGTTTGAGAGTTCAGAGGGGGGATATTTGTTTTTTCCCCTGATATACTTTTTATTGTTGTCCACAGTCGTTTTGAATTAGGATGTATTTGGGATAAATGAGTTTGGAAGTTAGAATATCTTAAGTTGTCTAATTCGATTTTAATTATCCTCGCTAATTTGTTTATTTTTCTTTTGGAATTTGCGTTTCTATTTATTTGCCATTCCCTTCTTAGTTTTCGTTTTTCATGAATGAGATTCAGTAGTTGGTTTGGCAATTTACTACAAGGTCTTCGTGCTGGAGGGGATGGAATAATGCTTTCATCTAAACTTGTTTGAATTGCATTATTTAGTCTGGTTATCTCTAATTCAAGTTGATTATCATTTTTAATTGAATTTGGAAATTCTAGGTTTTGAGATATTAGATCACGGAATTTACTCCAGTTGATGTTTTTGTTTATTGTTTTATTTACGTTGTCTTGTATTGAAATTTTCCCTTGAAAGGAGCAAATCACTGGATTATGGTCCGAATCTAGATCCGGGACAACTGTTTGGTAGATTGGGGAGTTTATTCCTTGAGAGATTATTATATCTAAGATATCTGGGGTGATTCTATTGTTGTAAGGGTAGTGAGTTGGTTCAATGGGTGCGTGTATATCTAGATTGTTATTAGTTATTAGTTGTAACAGCTTTCTACCATGTGAGGAGGTAGAATTGCATTTCCAAGCTATATTTTTACTATTTAAGTCCCCTATTATAAGAACTTTCGAATGCTTCTGGAAAATATTTTTATAGATGTCTTGAGGGAATGGGTAGTTAGGTGGTTTATATGCACACACAATCACTGTTTCCTCATTATTTACGTAAGTTACAATTGCTACGGTCTCTAGCATTTTGTCAGATGGAATGTCTATTTGAAAATGTTTCGTACTTTTGTGAATTAAGATTGCCACTCCTCCCGAAGCACAGTGCGTTAATCTATCGTTTCTGTATATTGCATATCCATTAACTTTAAATTTTTCCCCAGGCAATAAATGGGTTTCGGTTATGCAGGCAATTTTTATTTTATTTTCATTTAAGAAGTGAATGAATGAGTTTGTTTGGCGTTTTATGCCATTGGCATTCCAGTTTAATAACCTCACATCATCATTATTATTATTTAATGCCATTAATAAGAGCAGGAACTAACGATTGAATCATTGTTTGTAACTGAGGAACAATTATTGCTAATATTTGATTTACTATTGTGCTAATTAAATTGCAATTATTAGCATTATTGGGGCTTTGGTTTCTCCAATTTGAATTTGGATTTACGTAACTTTGAGAAGGCAAAGGCATATTTACATTACTCAGCGGGGGGAAGGTTTGAATGTTATCAACTGGTGGCGGCCTCACTGAAGGTTGCCTACTCCCAGTGGTTTTATCAGAAGTTTGAGCGTTGTAATGGTCTTGCCACTGCTTTCGTCCTCTTTCTGCCTCTTTGAATTTTTTGCAGCCACGATAATTCGCTGTGTGGTTTTCACCACAGTTACAACAAATAGGTTGTTCTCGTTTTGATCTATTACATTGCGAATAATGATGTGATCCATCACAACGAACACATCTTGGATTTAGTTTACAGTTAGCTTGGGTGTGTTTGAATCTCTGGCAACGCTTACACTGTATTACCTTGTTTGGAGCGCTTCGCATCCGTACTTTAATTACAGAATGGAATAGTTTAGTTTCATTAAATATTGATTTAGCATGTTCAGTATTCATTAAATCTACTGCACAGGACCATAGAGGTTCTCTATTTTACTATATAGCCTTGTTACGCCAGTTACTGGATACGTAAGCCTTGCTAATTCGTCAAATATTTCTTTCTGAGAGTAGGCTACAGGTATACCATGAATTATAACTGAGAGCTTAGAATGATAGGGGTCTCTGAAGGAATGATATTGTATATTATTTCCATCACAAAATTTTCTATAACCTCTGTAGTCTTCAATTGTTACAAAGTTCACTTGGTAAAAATCTTTTTGGTGTTTAATAGTAAACTCGTTTTTGGCTACTTTTTTAAGGTCATTAACTAGAAGTAGATATCCATAGTTGTTAACATTATGAATGAATATTGGTGGAATTTTTACAGTTTTATCACTTACAAAATTATCACTATTGTCTAAATTTCGAAGCAAATCATAGCGTGAACTTACTGGTACGTTGTATCTAATATTCTCATATGAACCATGGTCAATGCCAAACCTTTTTCTCTTGTTTGAGTCGGAGCACGCATTTCCGTTTGAACTCACGTTCTGTGATGCGTTTTCCTGATGTTCACCCACTGTTTGTGGAGGCGGTGATGGTGGTGGCGGTGGTGATGGCGGTGGTGGTGAAAAGACGCCCACTGATGGCGATGGGAACGCCTGTCCGTAGAATTCACCGCCGTTTGGATTTTCATTGATCACTTCCATTGACTGCACAATTAACCCTGAGGTTTCAAGTAGCCCCCCAGTGGGGGCACTTTCCACACTCATTTTAACGGATGAATCGTTGCACTATTTGTTGGTTGTTGCTTTACTTATAGAACAATACAGAATATCACTCAATATCACTGCTGAGAAACACTGTTGAATCACATCGCACAGTCACCTCGGTCACCGCAGTTGTAACTGAACCAAGACTACTGAGCGGAGCGCGATCTGCACCGTGCCGTGGTCAGCAGAGGAATGTAAGTTAACCTGAAATACTTATGTTTTAGTATTGCATGAATTAAACAGTTATTTCGACCATCCAAGGAGATTGCATATCAACAGAACCTGTCTCGTTTCTGGAGAAAATTAAATCTGCTATATCTTGTAACGGGGGTGGTCTCACCGTTAGAGAAAGAACTGTTAGACCATAAACAAATATAGGAACATTCTACAAGCCGAGCTTCGAATAATAAAAGTGTAAGGTGGTAGGCCGCGAGCGCTGAGTAGTGGATTAACGAGGGCAGTATCTCCGTCACTCGCGAAACAAGCAGGTTGATTGAAGGAGACACACGGAGAAGAGGTACACGCAGAAGGTGTCAAGCGTGAAAGCAGTGCATATTTGGAGGGCGGACCTGAATCCTGGTGGAGTCTGTAGTTCGAGACTCGGAACACGGAGTTGTTGATTGGCTGTTTCCAAAACATGGAACTTCCATTTGCAGGCGTTTAGGGAACGAAAGGGACGTGACACCAGTTCTAGAGATGAGTGCACGCTGGTCTCCAGTGAAGCCTTAGTTTACTGCACAGTGAACAATAGAAGTCAAGGAACTGTTTATTAAATTGGCACTCTCTTGAAATTTGAAAGACGATATGACAATGACGAACGTTTACAAGGGGTAGTGAAAATTAACAATGGCGTCAGAAATTCACGAAAATTTTGTAGCGAGAAGAAAAAAAGAATTGAACAATCCATTCTCTTGCACAATCATTAACTTTATTTAAATGTTGTTCGTCAATAAAATGTACATATCCGATAACAGAAATTGACTGCACTGAATATTATCAAGCAGACGTAAAATTGCACTTACAGGCACAGTGCGTCACCGAAGTCAATGTTTTGTACAAATGCTTTTATTATTTTTAGCGGAAGAATAGAATAGAAATATTAATTGAATCATTGATATATCTAGAACGTCTTTCTTCAAACCATGAACACGCAGAGAAAACCATAAAAACAATTTATATGCTCCAAAATCACAAATACATGTTTCATTCTGTTATAAAAAAATTTATTTCGCTAATATTTAGACCGCTAATTTTTACATCACTAAATTGTATGACTATAATATTTATTTTGCTTTACAGTTTGTTCATTACAAATGTGAGAACAGAAAAGCAAATCTCAAATTTATACAATTTCCCTATTGGTCACAATTCATTCCTATGCAAGTAGTTTCCTTTTTATTGTATTGTCATCAAAACATACTCAATTAGTAGTTTCCTTTTCCTTTTTTAGCGTTGTTTCATACTTAAAGTGACATAATTTTAATGTTGTCGTACTTACCGAACGAGTTTGATTTTCCTCTCTATCGGGTTTTTAGTCGTTTCCCTTTATCCATGAGGCAAATTCTACGATGCTGCATTGGGTTTCTCCTGAATAATAAACCTGTCCCGCAAACGTAACGTACACTTAAATGCTTTAGCGTTAATGAAAGTAATAAATAAAAGAGAGCTGATTACTTCTATGAGTCTGCAGAAAAAGAAATATGAAAAAGGAATATAAAAAAGAAGAAACTTAAGAAATATAAAAAATAGAAATTATTATGTCCATTGTAAAACAATAACGACTCGCCAAAATTCTTTCTAGCATAATGAACGTATTCGATGATTTGAAAAAATATGTTTGCTCTGAAAATTCCAGATATCAAGGTTACACAGTAGATTTCACAGAAGTATTCGAAGTGATAATATATTAGTATTACTTTTTAATTCAAATAGTTTTTTTCGATTCCCATTAATTTTTAAGTAATGCTACAAATTAATGATGATCATGAATTCCACATGTACGATTGTTATCTTGTACGACAATTTCACGAATAAATCCACTAAAACTTAAATAAAACTATTAAAACAATGATTAAGACAGAAAAGGTATTGTGCGATTTAGATATCAGTATGTGTTGAAACAAATACCCTTTCGAATGATTTCACCTAAGATAATGGAATATTACATGATTTCTGTGTTTCGTTTACATTATTATTATTATTATTATTATTGTTATTATTGTTATTATTGTTATTATTATTATTATTACAGTTAATTTTTTATTAATTAAACTAATTGGCAGTTAGAGGAAACAATTTTAGCTGTATATTAAACTATTTCACAGCTTTACGGAAATGAACGAAACTTATGATTTATTAGTATTTAGAACTGTATCTATACATAGGAATTCCCACTTTCGTATTGCTGCATGATGTTTGTTTCATCTGCGGGAACGTTTCAATGATGTGGAATGTCCAGTTACGAAGCACTTGTTCTTTGATAGCAGCTTGCAGCAAGTGAGACATGGTTGAAGCTCGGAAAAAGTTCGCCAAAATGCTTCTTGTTGACATAACGCGTACATTGTTCGTTTTCATAGAGTAGTACAATGAATAATGTTATCGCAGAGTAAACTTTCACTTTTGAAGAAAAAAATGCAAGTTGCCGATATAATTGGAAGAGACAATTCGATAATTTGTGGTTAATTGACAGAGAGTATTAGTTAAAGTTTGAATCAATCTTTTCTTTCCATCGAGATAATAAGAAACTATTTCTAAGAACGAGAAAAGTAGGAATAAATCGGTATTTTCCTGTTTCTTAGTACCAATATATAATTTCAATTGACCTTTCGAAATCGCGAAGAAAAAAAATCGATCTTTTAATAGATCGAGATCGGGTGACTTGTGAGTTTCATTGAAAAATTAAACATCACACAAAGTAGCGAAACGCATTTTTCGTAATTATTTATCTCTGAAATTGTATTCTTTTCCATTTTTTTTAAATTATTTCTGATTGACTTCATTTATTCTTTTAAGAATGATTCACTTTGATGAATTTGACCCTCACTGCAACAACGTTTAGAAGATGTTATTAGCTGAATTGCTGAATTTAAGTATTTATTATGCGTGTGAAAGGGGAGACGAGGGCACAAGAATGAGGCAGTGAAGATTGCGCGCAGTTAATTAAGGCTCCCGTATTCGACTGGTATTGCTCAGAGAAAACACTTAAAATTACCGAGCAAAACACGCGGTCAACAATTCTCTTCCTGTCAGCGACTGGATTCGACCATCGAAAATCCGGCAACATTGACACTCAACCCTTAGAACCTTTCCGGCCGAGACGCTGCGGTCACAATAGTTGTTGCCCTGAGCCATCTCAGCCAGTGGGAATGGAATGGTAGAAATTGTGTGCCGAATTGTTAATTAGAACTGAAAGAAATAGTATTTTTAACTCATGCTTAGGGGTGGATTTTAATGAAATGCCTCTTTTTTTCATTTTTGAATGATGCCTTTTAGTATAGAAATTCATTTTGTGTTGTGACAAAATGAAATGACCCATTTTTATATGTCTTTTTTTGCATTTTTCTTTGATTTTGACTATTAAGTCATTTTTTGCTTTTTTTGGACTCTTAGATTACATACGCATAACTGCTGACATAATTTCTGAGCGAAGAAATTAAATAGGCTACTCAGGAATTCTGTGAAGAACATTTGTTGCATCTCGTAAATATTATTTGAAGCAAGTACCATTAAAATTATATTAAAATCAACTAAATCCAATGAAAATGCTTTTAAAATGCTTCATTTTTAAAGCATTTTCATTGGATTTAACTGATGCTTCATTTTTAAAGCATTTTCATTGAATTTAGTTGATTTTAATATAATTTTAATGGTACTTGCTTCAAATAATATTTACGAGATGCAACAAATGTTCTTCACAGAATTCCTGAGTAGCCTATTTAATTTCTTCGCTCAGAAATTATAATGTCAGCAGTTATGAGTATGTAATCTAAGAGTCCTGTGACGCCTTCAGAACCATTGTCGGTTTGACGAATTTCACAATAACTACGACAAAGATGTCCTGCTCAGTGTAAACCAAACGTTTACAAGTTGAGTTCACTTGAAGGAAACCTCGATTACATCAGTACCTTGAGTTGTTCATCTGAACTGGTTTTTATCATTTTTTTAATGAATGTTTCTTTGCTTTTAGGGCATTTTAAAAAACGTTTTAAGAGCATTTTATTGATCAATTTTTGGTGATGTTATAGAACATCCAAATTCGCCCCCTTCTCTTGATGTATTTGCGAGTTTTCTGAACGCGTGCACTTAGGCAGCTGCGGCGCAACTCAGGTCAGTGACTCGCGACGCCTCGCCGCCCAGGGCCACACCCACACGGGTGGGAGCGACGCATGCGTCTGTCAAGTGTCCGGCGGTCGCCGCTTCGTCAGACAGCGGGAATCACCACCAGTCGCGCCCACGCACGACGACTTCGAAGAGAGGTACACGTCAGGAGTCGTTATCGCCCTACGCCCGCATCGGTCGAAACAAGCCTCTTCTGTCTCATCGCGAGCTCCATTCCTTCCCGCACTTCATTTCGCAAATCGTCCAATTTTTCTCCTTTAAGCAGCGAAATAACACCTCAAATCACTGTCCAGTCGTATCTTCCCCTCTCTTTCCCACGCCATCCCTCCACCCTCCATCCGCCCACCCCCACTCCTTCCTTCGACCGAAGTCAACCTTTTGCTCAAAATCGCCCCTCCGTCAGAAAATGCCCCTGTGCCCCAAATCGCCCTTCTGCCCGAAATCACCCCCTGCATAAAATTGCTTCTCTGCCCGAAATAGCCTCTCTGCCTAAAATCGTCCCTCTGCCCAAAATGGCTCCTCAACCCAAAATCGCCCCTCTACTCAAAATCGCCCCTCTGCCTAAAATCCTCTATCCATAATCGCCCCTGTGCCCTAAATCGCCGCTCTGTCCCACATAGCCACTTCTTCCAAAATCGCTTCTCCGTTTCAAACTGCTCTCAAGTTACCTCTTCACCGAAAGACGTCTGTTCTCCCGAAATCATCCCCCTTCATCCGGCAGAATCGCCCAACCGTGCCTACGCAAAGGCCAGACACGTGCCAGGAGCCACTGTCGCCCTGATGTCCGCACTGGTCCTAACGACGTGTTCCTGTCACTTTGTCATCCCTCCTCCCACTCAACCTCATTCGCCAAATCGCATCATTTCTCCTTTAAACTGCGAAAACGCGCTGGTCATCGTCGTTATCTCCTTTTTCGCCGGCCTTCGTTCGGGAGCTTTTACGAACTTCCCGTAATAGGATACTACCCGCCCCCCTGCTCCACAATCGGAGCGGCGTGCGACGGGGCGGGGCGGGGCGGGGGTTTCGAGATGACGCCACTGTGCTGAATACCAGCCCGATCGGCGGAGAAAATAAAGAAATCCAGCGCGAGCTGCCAAAAGCTACAGCGGCGGTGTCGAACCGCAACGCACTGCCTGCAGCGGCGCGGTTGTTATCCCGCGGTTTATGGGGCCGGTTTGAATGCGAGGGTCCGGCCCCGCTTGTTTTTCGGCAACCCGCCCCCTCTATCCTCCCCCTCTCCCTGCCGTGGCCCATCCCCCAATCGCCGATTACTGAACACGGAGCCACCTATTAGAATTACAGTCGCTGTGCCACTGTAATTCAGTGGGGGGACGCGCCTTAATACCACCGAAGCACTTGTCGCGGAGAACAAGCATGCGGCCGGGCATCTGATTCTTAGGTCCGCTCCCGATATTCGTACTACGGATCTGGGACTCCGGTTCTGCGATCCATTGGAGATTTTCCGTTGCTCTGTTTCTGTGGCGAGAGATCGTGCAAGGCGAAAATATTCGAATGTTTCATTGCAGGGATGGATTTAGGAAGATGTTTTCCGGGAGAAGAAGAAGAGGGAATTTTTCGTAGAAGTAATCTGAACTACTAATTTACAATAATGATAATAATAATAATAATAATAATAATTTATGTGTACCTTTCTTACAGCCTATTTTATTAAAGAAATAATAATATCAGAAAATATAGACGTTGATTACTTTCAACTTAGCATAATTTTATTAAATAAACGAATTAGGTTTAACTCAATTTATTGTTTTCTTTTATTAAGATATGTAATCTTTATTTTCCCTGCCATGTGAACTGCCGCTGTTCTTCTTTCATCAGATCAAAAATTTTTCTAACTACTGTGAGCAATGTTAAAATGAATCTGATGTTCTTAAAAATCCGTTGATTTTATTACTGAATAAACGTATGTACTCTACCTAATTCCCTAACAAGACAGACTTCATGTTACTATATTCTTTGATTTGCGGGATCAAATGTATTTTCTGTTATTACTGAAATGAGTTACGCCTTTGAGTATGATAATAATTTTAATTTAATTGATCAATAATATTTTCGACAAAATATAATTGTCTCTGATTTTTGCAGTAACAAGATATTCTGAAATGAAAATAGGTTCGAGCAATTAAAAACTCTGTAGTCGGGATGCCAAGAGACCTACACGGATCATTGATACAAGACAGGAATTGTTTTGTAATATTCTATGTCAATAATAGTGAACGTGCGTAAATATAATAATACACTTCGTGTTTATTCAAAGTATCAATGAAAATCATTAGTTTATTTGAAAATAAAATAATATTTCTTTTAAGATCTGATGATAAAATCAATAAATAAAAACTGCCATTCTCTTCCAGTAATTAAATGAAAGAGCGGGTTATGTAAATTTGACAATGTTCGTTAACCCAGGATTTCAATAACCAAAATTAAATTTTATTGACTTGAAAATTATTTTAGCGAGAAGTTAAGTAATTGCACACATTGATAATTATTAAATTTAATTTGAAAACAACAGATGTAAAACAGGAAAAGGCATGACCAGTAGCCAGGGAAAACGAACCCAGGCCTGTCCAGCCTAAATTCAGGACGACCACCACTCGCCCAACTTGTTCGGTTACTGAACAAACATCCTGAAATGATATTTCCATACAGACAGCACAGTTTCTCTGGATAAATTTAAAGTCGAATGTAAAGGAGAATGAACTACTTCGCAAATTTAAGAAGTGTGGTAACTTTAATTCGATTTATTACGAGGAAAATGTACTTCAGTGAGCAACGATTCCCTTGAATTTCTAGATGTACATTCAGTGCACGTCGCAAGAAGGAAAAAATATCTTGTTGAAAGGCAAATCCTATTTAACTCGTTTTTCCAGCATTGAAACGCGTGCGATGTAAAATATGATTTAAAGTAGCTTTAAACATCACCAGCCACCTTCTCCATCACAGAACAGGACCAGCCAAACAAAATTTAAAGTTCTTGGCTGCATTTCTCCATATTATTGTCTTCAAATGGTGAAAAAATTTCATTTCACTAAAAGTTTGTGCTTACCATTTGTTTGTTCAACTTATTGTTTTATTTAATTTTCCAATGACGTAGTTGAGTAATACCGTGAGAACACTAATCACAAAGGTATTAATTTGTTTTTTAATATAATGATGCTTCTCACAAAATATAAAATTGCATTAATATTCGCATTCAGGAAACGAAAATGTAATATTCCTGAGATAGTCTGACACACATTATAATCAACAAGGTGAACATTTTTTTATAAAACGCAAACAAACTAACCAAAACTCGCAGAGCCTCACCTTCAGAATATCGAAGTGTCATTTTGCAACGTTTTTATTTACAACAGAAGTGAACATCAGGACATCTTCATCAAAATTGCGTTCAAAACTGCTACAAAAACAAAGAGGTCTAAAGCTCACACACATTGATCTCTCTTGGAAAACTGTCATGTGTATAGTCACGTCACTCATTTGCTCACAACATGAGAAGTACTAAAAGATAGTATTCAACATTATTTTCAAAAGTTCTTAAGTAATGAAATTTTCGACACCGTATCTGATATTGTAATTAATTACTCATCAATAATTGACAAAAGTGAGATCGCAAATTGCGGTAGAAAACATATTAGACAGAAAAAGTAGATAGATAGAAAACAGAAATCGTAAAATTTGAATAAATTACTTTAGATTTTTCTCAGTATTGTTAACCCATAATTAGTCAAGGTTCCTTTTGTGTCGTAGTAAGTGACTGTAGATGTAATACTGAGTGGAACACGTTCAAAGTTAGAATGTTAATTTAAACAAGATTACGATAGTTTGTTTATATAAATTATTGTTTAAATAAACTTAAAAAAGTAGTTGTGTACCTGCAAATCTGCAACTTATTTCAGAAGCAGTTGCTTAGCTAGTAGTGTACCCCATGCCATAGTAATAATCTACCTAAACTCTATAAGTGTTTTTTAAGCATTCTATATAAAAATGCAGACATTAAAAAATAACAAATGAAAGACATTTTTCTACATTTTTCCTACGATTTTTCCTATACATTTGTTGCGAATTAATGCCATTCCAGTATTTGGTCACATTTATAAAAACATTTTACAATTGTATTTCTTATAAGATAATATTAAGTTGATGCAGTCGACAGAAAATGCTTACTACTTATTCTCTTAATTATTACTAGAGTTTAGACTTGCATTTTCAAATGCATGACTATCCTGATGTTCATTTAGTGATTTTTATTAATGTGTAACTTCTAACAAATAACGTGCACTACCAATATTTTAGATCAATATTTTTACAGTCACCTTTTTTGGGTCACGTATAGTTTTTAAATTGTCTTTTCCATCCTTCAATGTATCAGATTATACTCGTAATTTATAAGTGATTAATGGAAAAAATAATTTTGTACTTAGTTTTAAAAGTCAGTTTCCACATTTTTAATGTTGTTTTAGATATGCTATGGGTAAGATTAAAGATGTTTTATTATCTGCAAATGCTAGCACACAGTATATTTCGCCCGAGGTCTGGGAATTGGACGACGATAGGTAAAGTGCATGCCAACACTCACATTTTAGTGTTCTCGATAGCACACATATGTCTCGTGCGAACTCTACTTTCCTCCAGGAAGAACAAGCAATTTGGAGAGCACGAACCGATGTGTTAAACTTAAGTGCATGATTTCAGAGAAAGTCCGTTAGTTTTCATATGGGGGCATCGACGTCAATGTTTTCAAAACATCCGACCAAAGTGATCTAGATTGAAAAATGAATAAAATGGAGTTTTTTCAACAAAGAATCCTACATTTTTTTGAATTACCGAATCAGATAATTAATGTTTAATTAATTATGCTGATGATATTTTGATTTTGTTTTGTCAGATAAACCTCAATGAAAAATTAATGAACGAGACCACATTCAAATTAAATCTCCCGCGCTTGAACTTCATTCATTATTAATAAAATTTTAAAAGCATCCATGTTGAACAACATCGGTGTTTTGGGTCGATTTTTTATGAACATGCATATTTTAATTCGGAGCCTCGATGTTTTGTTATCGATGTCACACCCCTAGCACGGGCGCGCACAGTAGCCGCGACGGCTGTCAGTGTAGGCAACCGAGGCGTGAGCCACGGGGTCCGTGGCGGGGCGTGGCGGGGCGGGGTGGAGCGGGGTCGCCGGAGGGCGTGGAGCAACGGGGGCGTGGAGGTTGTCGACCGCCGGGAAGGGCCATCGCGCCTTGTAATTACTCACGGCCTCGTTGGCGGAGCGGCCGCGGGCGGGCGGGCGGGGCGGGGCGGGGCGGGGCGGGCCCGGGCGGGACGGGATGAGGCCGGACAGTGGCGGGCGGGGCGGGGCGGGGTGGCCGGACGTGGAGGCGGAGGCGCAAGGAGAGCGCGGGAGGTGGGGTTGGCGATGGCGGTGACGTCGAGCCTGTGGACGCTTGTGGAGGCAGGTGGGAAAGATACGAGGGCGGGGGAGGGTTCTGGTGATGGGTGTGATGGCCTTAGATGTAGTACAAACGGTGGTGGTTGTGATGGCGGTGCAATGGTGTTAGTGCTGTAGGTCACCAAGGAGGAGGCTGAGGTGAAGATACGGAGTGGGAGCAGGGGCGAGGAAGACTGCGGAGATGGTGCCGGTGGCGATGGTGTTGGTGGTGGGTGAGGCGATTCTGCTTGCAGTGGCAGGGGCGGGGATGGCAGCGTTGGTACAGGTTGTGGTGGTGGCGGTAGTGGCGGTGATAACTTACGGCATTTGTGTAGGCGGAAGGAGTAGTTAATGTTCAGGGGATTGTTTTCGCAATGTCTGGGGAAATTAAGAAGAGTAGAGAAGGAACCAAGGGATAGGTGTGGGGGATACATGTGGTCACGTTAGACCCATAAATGTTTTAATAGCAATAATAAAATTGATTAATTTGACGTTATATTTCATTAATGTATTAACTAATTTTTTGTTATTAAATATTTCAATATTACAAACGATAATTAACATAAGTTGAAAATACATATTTTCCATAAAAAAGCACTTGTTCTTACGGCAGTTTTTGGATCCGCGTCTGAAGAAGATCAGGGAGGTAATGAACGTCTAAATTAAATATACTTTATTTCATTTCCCTAAAGTCACAGTTTCCCCTGTTTTTTGATACATAAATAATAGATGGGTCTGTAGGTGTTATGTCAGAGGAGAGAAATACTTGAACTGTGAAAGGGAGGCGACGAGGAATGTAACGAAACAAAAAAATAGACAAGAAGAAGGGTAAAAGAAAGAGACAAATTGTAGGGATTTATACGTCGACATGTGTGTGAAACCGGAGGAACGCTTATTAGGAGGCAAAGGAGAATTTGATGGCCATGAAAATACACGTGTGAAGAAAAGGAGAATATGAATATGAATGTGTGAAGGTGAAGAAATAATGGAGGAATAATGAAACAGAAGAAGCAGAACGAAAAAGAATGCGTTCGGTGGTAAAATTCAAAGGGAGGAGATGAGGTGCAGGTGACGGATTAGAACGAGGCGGAGGATGTAAAAATGATGGGCGGGCCGCCGGTTGAGGATGAGATGATTGATTCAAATTACACTGATTCGCGAATGAGCTTGACCTGGCTGCACGAGTAATTGGACGGCTTACAGCAGCAACACGGAGAACCAGCCGCAAAAGTGACGGCTCAAACATGTAATGAAAATAAGAAAAATAAAAGATTTTTGTTTCATTAAAATGTTACGCCTCATCCAAAGGATTTTTACCAAATGTGATTGTTGAATACGTGGTTAAATGGGTAATGAAATGCTGATTCCTAACAGTTAAAAGTAAAGCTTAGCGAATATTTGCAATTTAAAACAACGGACTTTAAAATGATTCGTACATATTGTAATTTGTTGTTGTTGTTGTTTTCTTTGTTATCATTTGGAAATTAAAATCAACCCAAGGTCGAAACACGTGTCTGAAATAATGCAATTCCGGGAGATACGAATAACTATTATTATAAGTTGGTAGTATTCTCTCAGTGTTTATGTTCAAGACGATTGTAAATTTGACGCTCACCTCTCACATTAGTTATGAATATAATATTTGCCCGAGTACTTGAAAAAGACAAAATATTTTCGTGAAAACGCTGTACAAAGTACGGCAAAACTGACGTCCGTGTTAATGGATTATTAAGTGTTTTGTAACTGTCTTTAATTTTATAGGATCCAAATTGTAATAAAAAATAACTACAATTTTATGACGGAATTATTCATATGTTCCTTTGACTTTATGTGTAAGTATCTTATATATTCGCTTACAACTTCCTATGACTAGCACTGTTACTTATGAAAATGCAATATTTTTATGAATGGTGTTGATGAAGATGATGGAGGCAGTAAGCTTCCAAATTCAAAATCTTGAAACTGTGAAAGTGAAAATATATCCATTTCTTATTGGCGGCGAATGCTTATCGATAATACACACCACATTTATCTTACATCTTGTAGTGAATTTAAAGGATATTAGAATTAATGATACTAAATTATATTATTGAAGACAAATAAAATGTTAAATAATTGAAAAAATTGTGGAGTTGGTGAATGAATTAAAGAGAAGTATTTAAAAATCCCAAATAATGAAACGCTATAATTTATTTTCTCAATATCATGACACGAAACGGCTAAGAAAGTATGTTAGAAATATCTGCCACATCCATGTTACAACGCAATGTATATTTATTAAGATAAATATAGAAGATTTTAGACGGAAACTGTAAATAACGGAAAAAAACTCCAGGTTAAGGAATCATCGGAACCATTGTCCATCGGTGCACGATTACTCGAACCGTGTAGCGCTTCAACGTAGCAGGAATGAATGTGCGGCGGTCCCGCATCAAGCGAAAGTTGGTCGAGAGCAGTTTTAGCAGATCAGCGAGAGAGGGTAGCTTGTGTACGGGAGTATCATTTATTTGCAAAGGGACCAGTCGTTGACAAGGGACTTCTTGATAGAACCGGAATTTTCATGAGCATGATCGGCAGACCCGTCAGGCTAACTAGAAATTCTACGAAGTTCCACCAAGAACATCAGTGAAATTCGTGCATAACAAGAGGAAGTATGAGTTTAAGAAACTACGCTATTTCCTTGGTCGGCATTATTGAATGGGAACGAAATTATTAAGAAAATTCCATAAAATGTCTCGAAATCACACATCCACTTTACCAATCATAATGGTTCCTTTCATTCGTTTACATGCAACGATAAACTATCTGAAGGATAGAAAATCTGGATTACACGAGACTATCTTTCATCTACCGCTGAAACCTATCCGTTTTTTATTAAAAGCCACCGTAAATGAATTGTAGGTTTCAAGTGCAAGTTATACCGATTTGTCACTCAGTGAGGTTGTGAAGAAGCGTGAAATACTGTAATAATAAATAAATAAATAAATAAATGTGGTGCTACAACAGTACATACTTTCTCGCATAATTTATAACTTTTGCAATTTTTAAAAATTCAGTTAATCGAAAATGAGAACTGCGCCATATTTAAGTGTTCTTTCTTCCATCGAACGAAAAAAGATAAAGAAAAAATTGGGATCTTTTTGAGAATATTTTAATAAATTGCATTGATTTCAAGCAAATATTACGCAAACAATATTCGCTGTTATTCAGTACATTTAGCGCTTTACGTACACAAAGATGAAAGAAAAATAGAGATGTTTTATGTTAAAATCTAGTTTTCAAAACTACCGGTATTTTAAGCAAAATTATGCAAAAACTATTAAGATTTTTAAAAAAAATCATTACCTTATTTAAAGGTATAACTTTTAAGAACAGATTTCATTGCGGGAAAATATCAAGTATCAAAAATCAAATATTCAAAATTGTAGGAAGATGACGAAAACGTTTTGAACTTTTAAAATTTCGAAAATCCAGATAATTCCACAAAAAATACATGCACCATTTTTGTAAGCGGACAGACAGACAGTTAGATGGTCAGACGTTTTGTAGTAAACAAATTTTTTGGTATCGAGATTTTTCAATGTTTTTAGAATCAGAGCCTCAGGAGATTTTTTTTAAAAAATTGCCGATTTGTGCCGCAGCTTCACAGCATTTTTTCTGTACTGCGCATTTAGTATAAAGTGTGTCGAGAAAATAAAAGTGCAATGCAGCTTAGGATAACGTAAGTAATCTAATCGTCCTACTCTACAAGGGGCGATGTTATTAAGAACATGTCTGATGCCATCCATGTGAGTGTTCTTAGAACAATGGTTTATGAAGACAAGTACGGAAAAAGTTCGGAAGAAGGAAAGGAAATTATTGTAAATAGAAGAGTACGTGGGAGACGTGCGAAAGAAGAGAGTTTTTGCACGCCATAGCGGACAGCATTATCGATCATCTACGCATGCGCAGATGCACAAAATTGCCGCGAAATTTGAACTGCGCATGTGCAAAGATCGACAGTGCTGTCTGCTATGGCGTGCAAAAATACTCCCTAGTATCGTCCATCCACACGTAAACACATTCATTCATAGGTAAAGGACCCCTAAGCGAGTCCAGAACTTTCAGTGCAAGGTCAGCCGACTCGTCATACCGCTTGGACGGGGGGGCAATCAAACCGCGTCGTGGCCACTTTCAGGCGGGGGCTGTCCGAGGGCTGTTTTGGGTCAGCCAGAACGGGTATGAAGTCCACGAGAGCGTAATTCATTCGCAGTGAAACCCACCCTTTAACAATTGACCTCTTAAATGAACACGAGGCATTAAGAAAAGAATCCAATTATCCGATTAGGTAATTAGCGTAATCAGGTAATTAAAGGTTTTTCAGAAAGAGCGAAGTTTCGTGAATAGATATAAGTACAATGAACTTACGGGGTAGACTGAAAATGTCAGTGGCGTAGCGTGACTCACACGTTTGGGGATGCTCAACAATAACACACAAAATGTCACTATCAATTACTTCATCTAACAGGCGAACGCAACATAAGGCAGATACACTGGGACTACTTCCACGATCTCGATTGCTTACGACGGTGTAGACGCTTCCCATAAAATCCTCACAGCAGTCAGGGCTGCCGATGTCTTGAAAGCAAATTATACAATGGCTCAGCTTTAATTCTTATACGCGAATGGCAATAAGACCATTTGTTAATTTATACATTGCAGACTTAAATAATAAGTAATCTACTTAAGAGATAATACAATTTCTTGGATATTAATTAAGAAATAGTAGTCAGGCACTATTTCTACAGTTTGTACCCATGACCAAGTGGGGACTCCCGAGTGAGAGAGAGAAAGATAATTTACTGACCGCCTGAAGTGTGCTGTGCTCTCGTGCACAAACGAGCTTCTTTCCGCAGTAGACGCTAGCGTAAAGCAGGCGGGTTTCTCTGGGCCTGGGGTGAAGAGGGGAGAGGGGAACCTCGCCATCTGCGCATGCGTCATTGCTCATCGCAATCTGGCGGCAGACGCTAGAAGTATTTTTGCTTCCAAGCAATCAGAGGCCAGCTTCAACAGCCCTCCGAATTCAATCATAGGAAATCAATTAAAAATTAATACGAAACGTGTTTCGCTCAACAGACCATTTGTAAGATTATCAATACAGTATTTAAGGTTCTTATATTCGGGGATGCTCAGCATCTCAGCGTCCCCTGACGCTACGCCACTGGAAAATATCCAGACGACTCGCGCCACACCAATTGTTTTCTTTTGAATTAAAAGTCAGCCGTATCATTAGAAGTGAAATAGGCAAGAAAACTGCAGATAATGAAAGAACCAATGAGCCCCACACGGCCCTTCAGCCCTCTCACAAAAATATTTAATTACCTCGACGCTGTGACAAAATAAGCAATTGCGACACCGCTCCCAGTTCTTGTTTACTAGTTTTACGAACTGTTCGTAAAACCTACATGAAATAATCACCAGAGAAGGGAGGGCCGGACGGGAACGAAACCATCATTCATACACAAGGGAACCTCATCACAATTGAGTGGACTGTTGGAAGATTTCGGTGGTTCAATGAATCCCAGGTCTTGTAATGCAAGTTTAACTCATCCCCACCTACCGCTTGGACAGGGCGGCAATCGAACTGCGGCGGGACGGGTCCATCTGCGGGCGGAGCTTGGCTGAGGGCTCTTTAGGTCAGCGAGCACGGGGAAGATGTGCACGGGAGCATACTTCATTTGCAATTAAACCCACTCCTTAACTATGGACTTCTTCAATGAGTCCAGAGGATTCATCCGGAGGATGTTCTTAAAAAATACAACGAAATATTGTGAATGGTAGGAAAAACATTGTAACTTGCTTAATAAACAATACCGTTTAGAATAGAAATTACCAAGGAAATGAATCGCTTCACCTCGATGTTCTCTGCTGCATCGATGGTCATTCGCGTACAACTGAAGGAAATGCACGGAAAATGACCAGGAAAGACGTGAATGAAACAATTACCAGAAAAGGATGTCCACGATAGCTTCATTCATCTGTGGGAAAACCCTCTCATTTAGAATAAATGGACTTCCCATTTCTTTCGGTAATCAAATGGTGCTGGCGGGAGGTTGGTCGACCGCAGACTTAGGTCAGGGTGTACAGGCAGAAAGTGCACGAGAGCATACTTCATTTGCAACCACGCATAACAATGAACTTATTTTCGGCTTTTAAGGAAGATCAGCAAATTTGACTGGACGAATAGAACGGCTAAGAGGATTCTTCAAAAATAACGAAATATCGTAAACAAAAGGAAAGAACAATTTAACTAAAACTGAAATTTTTGAGAGACTTGCTCTTCCTTTCCAGATGTTTTCGACCGTGTTGATGGTCTTCCGTGTCATTACAGTGGGTGATAAGGAGGGAAAACAACCGGATAAGATCAAACAATTACCAGATCAGAGAAGGCAATGTCGAATGCGCACGCATACATCATTCACCCACAAGGAAACTCTCTCATTCACAATTAATGGACTGCCCAGGTGCTTTCGGTGGTTCAATGAAACCCGGGTTTTTCGCTGCTAGTTTACTCGACCCGTCCTACCGCTCCGACGGGGCGGCAATCAAAGCGTGGCGGGGCGAGGCGGGTCCAGCTGCAGCCGGAGGTTGGCGGAGGTCCGTTTTAGGAGGTCAGCGAGTCGGGCGCAAACCAGGTAGCGGACGTCCAGGCACGCGCGGGATGGCAAGGCGGCGGCGGCAGCGGCGATTTCGGCAGTGACGTGAGGGACCGGTCGGTGAAGTGGCAGGGTATGACACGCCGCGAGACGAGGAGTGGGTCTGGCCGAGGAAGTCGGGCACGCGGTTGGTGCAACGCCACTCGAGGCTCGGGTAGGCCAGGAATTTCGGAATGACTGTCATGGTCAAGGATAGGAGGCGGAAACGCCTACCGGGACCCTGGGACTGTAGAAAAGGAGAATAATACTTGTAAATAGAAGTTAATCTCATTCAGTTTGTATGCTCACTCACAATGTGATAGATACAAAAAAAGTTACACAAGATGATTTTTAATTTGTTGTGATAGGTAAGAAAAACATTTTGTAAGATATGCCATATATGCGTATAAGTGAGTGTAATAAATACAAATATATACACATCCTAATTATTCTTGTAGAGATTATTTTAAAGGAGATATCTAATAAACCGCATCTGTGTGTGAGAGCAAACAAAATGATATTATACCAGTCAATATAAACTTTGTCATTTTCAGAAAAGGCATAAAGGTGCAAAACTTTGGTTTAATTAAAAAATGAAGTCCTTAATTTTCTGTAATTTACGTAAATTATTATGATAATAACAATGATAATAAGTGATGTCTGAAGTACCCTTAGTTTTTATATTACGAAATAAGAAATGTTGTTTTAATTCTGGGAAAAGATTTGAGAAAAAAGAAAATGAAATTTTGATGGCTTTTCAATTTACGATCAGAAATGAAAATAATTTTTTAAAAAGAAAACCCGACTCCGAAAATATTATTAATGTGCCATAATAAATAGCCAATAAAATATCCACAGTGCAGCACAAAATTATAGATGAACTGGAGAAATCCTGTTTTGATGACATTATACCTCGTTTCCTTGTCCTTCGTTACTTGCCAAGCTTCCCACTTGAAACACTACCAAAATACGATACCATCATATTATAAAACCCGTTTTGATTTCAGAGGTCAGTTTCCTCGTTTGCCAGCGCATAAATTAGGACAATGTAAACCGCGGTTAGAAGCGCCGAGCAGCTCGCGTGCCGGCCGGTCCATCGCTGCCGGAGCCAAAATGGCGGGCCGCGCAGCGGGGCGGGGCGTGTCGGCGGGATGCAGAGCGGGCGGCGGCGGCGGGGTATTTGCACGGCTCGCCCCGGGGTGTGGCGGGGCGGTCCGGAGACGCCGCAGCCTGCAGGCGGTCCCCAAGGTCCAACCGTCGGGCCGCTCTCCGCGCGAGCTGCCGCCCGCGGCCGCCGCCGCCGCCGCCACCGTCAGGAAACGTAAAATTTTATTGCCTCTAGTTTGGAAGCCCCAGACCAGACCGGGAGTCGTGGCCTTCCTTTTGGTTCGCTGCGCGGCGCGCCGATAAGGATGTAATTTGTGTTCAATGGACGCGCGGCCGCCGCCGCCGCCGTTGCCGGCAGAGAGCGTGGCGGTGGAGGCTGGGTCCGCCGCGCGGACGCTCGGCGGCGAGCGGGCGGAGGTGCCGCGGGCGGGGAGATTTCGTCGACTGTGCGCCGGCAGACGAACCAGATATTTTCATCGATGTTTTGACACTTTCGTGAAACCTGGATTGAGAACTTGTTCGTGAGTGTTGAAGGGTTTTTTACTGCCACTCCTAATTCTCTCGCATGACGTACCGCTGTATTAAATACATAATGTTATACTCTCTTCAAATTAGAGAAATATGGGTTTCGACATTGCCACCAATAACGGTCAATAACGGTACAAGAATCAGTTCATTTAATTGGTTTTAATTATTTTGTGGAAACATTTTATACATTTGGTTTTCTGTGTATGGTACTCTCACAAGTGCAATTACACTTATCTGATTACGCTTCTTGAAATTAGGGATTTTCAGTGCGTTGGGGTTGATTGCGTCTCCCCCAAGACAAATGAACCAGATGCTTTTATGAATATTGGGGTTCTTTGGCGATTTCAGAATTGCGAATAACTTCCTCGTGAGAATTCAAGTTCTTTTTACTTTCCTATTCTATTCCCTCGCGTGATATATATATATATATATATATATATATATATATATATATATATTTAACATTAATAGTTTTAACATTTTCGTGGGAGCATTTTAAGATCTCGGTTGCTGCTTGTCGTTCTCTCACCAATAGCACAGTTGTTCTTGGTTTTATCTAATGACATTTGGTGTGATTAGAAGTTTTCATTGAGTATGATTTCGTCATCACCAGCGTCGGAAGACGAACAAGGTGTTTTCATAGACGTTTTGTCAAAACCCAGGTTGCGGATGTGTTCGAAAATGTAGATTGAAATTTCATGTACGACGTACTCATATCACAAGCACATTAGCAATATACTCTGTTGGTATACTGAGGATGGATGTTTATCGAATATCGTCAGCAGTACCGGCTTAAGATGTAGAAGCTTTCATTGATGTTTAGACATTTGGGCTTTGACCATATCGAAGAACTTGTTCTCTGCCATAGAAAATGTCCTCTTACTCTTCCAACCCTTACTGTAGCCATAAGAGTTATATTGGTTTTGTTCTTAACACATGACGCTTGCTTTGTGTTTACCATCGTTAATTAAATTCCGATTGCGAAGAATTTGTTTTTGAATGTGGATGAAAATTACATGCTTCATTTTACATGCCGTATCCCGAATCTCTTGCGAAAACTATATTCTTATTCTTATCGGAGATCGTTGTATTTAGTGGCGTCATAAAAGAAAATATAAACCACAGTTGTAAGATATGTGCGTTTATTTACAAGTAGTTACCGAAATTACAGCTCCGAAAATCGCCGGACCAACAAATGCAGTCCTCCCCGGGGCCACTCGTTTTCCCTTCATAGCTCGGAACCCGGCCCATCCGTCGCCATCGTATGTGGCTCATGGCATCAATTGATATCACTAGTGCTTCTGACCGGGAGGCCTAGCGTTCGACTCCCAACAGCGGCAGGATTTTCGACACTAGCTACAGAGCTGGGTCGAGTTCAGTCGCTGTCAGTCAGAGAATTCTTGCGACCGGCAGCTCTGATCAGTAGTTTTCCGTGGTTTTCCCGAAGCACACCAGGCGAATGCCGGAGCAGTTCCCTAACAAAAGGATCATGGACCGCGCGCGATCATTCCTTACTCTTCCTTGTCATATCCTCACCCCTTATCTACACACAGACTCACATGCACTACACTACCACACATGCCGGGAGACCAGTCGGGAGCTTAGAGCTTGTCTCTGCTGGGACGATACCTCGCTGCTGGTGGGAGATGCCTGGCTGGGGAAAATCCGCGCAGGCTGACGTGTAGGACGGCACTGGACCTCACCATCCAGTGCGGGAAGATCATCGCCACCTCCTGGAGAAAACACATGCACCATATTTACTGGAATAATTGCTTTAGCAGTTGATGCGCTCGGAATCACTAATCAATCAATCCGTGGCCCTCGTCACCCAAGCACACAGGCGGCGCCAGCGTGGGCAGAAGCGTGCAGTTGCACTAGGTCTCCAAGGGGTCTCACATCATTGATGCTCTTTTACTCAGCACTTACGCATCGATAGATCGCGTAACACGCCCTTTGGTCCTGAATCCTTCGGTTGACCGTTGCTGACAGCTTCCATCACACGTCTTTGGCTTGGCGTCTTTGTCGCCACGTTCTGGCTAAGCCAGAACCCCATCGTGCTATCTGCAGCCAGCAAACAACGTCAATCCATCGTAATGATGAAGGACAATTTTCCGCACGGTTTCACGGGATACGCATCATTCACTACGGATACCTTATTTTCAAATGTATTGTACCAAGATTTTCAACATTGGCTTCATTTAAAATGACCTTTTATTTTGTGTGAGTGATGTTGAACATATCAACAGTGTTGATATGTTCTGAGAGAATCATTGAGTGAATTCTCTGAACGTGTATTATTTAGTACAGCGAAGCTTCCAGAATTATATAAATATTTATTATAGAAATATCACAATTCATGACAATGAAGGACATCCAGTTTAGGATATTTTGAAAATAGTGGGACGTACAAGTTTTTTTCGCAAAGGCGGTTAGCCTCAGAAATCACAATTAACATAATATATTACGTAAAATTGAATGTATACATTATGCAACCTGTTTAATAAATTACTAATTACCAAAGTTATTCATGACCATCAAGTATGAATTTCGGTAAAAAAAAGGCACCCACCTTACTGTCACACTGTCTCACAAATCACATAAATTTTCTCCAAAAGACGTGCAATTTTTAAGCTAGTAAAACCCAATTTGTTTGTTAAAGAACGCAATTTTCATGCTGTGCAGAAATTTTTTATTGGTATATCGATTATTGTACTGAATATTCATAACGAAAGTGAAGCTTGATTCATTGTCTAGACAACTGCGAAATCTGGTTTTATGTATATTATTTTTAATTTGTCCATGAGAGAGCAGAACAAAGCAGATTGAGCCGGCCCTAAGACAGTAGTGCCGTAGCGATCTCGGACCGAAGGTTCACAGGTTCGAGTCCCACCTTGTGCATAGCTGTATGTGTTCGTCCTTTCCCCCCTTATCATCACCATATCGTTTCATCCTCGCAGATACCAAACTTTAAAATCCAATAGTGGTCGCTAATGACCTGGAAGTTGTTGCGACCTTAAATAACAAATAAAACAATAATGAAAAAAAGCAGACTGAATCGAGCGTGCCAGGTACGTCGTTCGGCACACACTAACGAAACAGTCCGCGCTTAGAATACGTTACTCAGCGTTGAAGGATTGGTGAATGGTTTATAGTATCTGGAGGACATTTTGAAGGAGGATCTTTTATCAATACCGGAGAATATCTTCCTTCCCTAACTTCATTTTCATGCCTTATTCAGCCTCAAGAGCAGTTCAAATGGACTGCTTTTTCTGAGGCGCCAGTGATCAAATAAGCGCCCTCTGATTTTATAGATTGTGACATGAAAGATTGTAATTGTAATGTTGGCGATTTCATATGTGTTATTACACTTTCGAAAATCCAGGATTGTGAATAGCTTCTTCAGGAATGTAGGAATGTTGACGAAAGTGTCTTCTTTCTCCGTGACATGCGCATGCTATATTCTAGTCCCATGTGCAATTGCAGTGGTTGATCTACATTCACTCGCTCGTGTCAGATGATGTTGTACTCTCTTGAACTGAGGGTTAGCGATGTTTTATCGTAGTCAGTGTCATCAACTGAACCAGATGAAAATTGATATTTTGACGCATCCGCAGATGGCATTTCAAGCTACTCTTTTTCTTCTGGTCTAATTTTCTTGGATTCTTTCTTGGATTCTTAGGATCTTTCTTGTATTCCTAGATCACGTTCTGTTGCAATAACAATTTCCTTGTTTCATCATAAGAAGTTGAACTCCTTAAGTTAGGAATGAGTCCGCTAGATTTTTTCATTGCCAGCACCGAGTGACAAACCAGATACTCACATATGTAGTGTCTTTGCCAAGTCATGTTTGTGAATAATTTATTCGTTAAAGTTAAAGGAAATGTATTCATTTTCTATTACTCTTGCATAATACACAAATGTTCTTATCTCCGTTGCAGTATATAAAGATTAACCAGTACTGTCTTCTTCTTAAAGATTTGTGATGTATTCTCTTAATAATTAAAATAGACTATGCGTCCTAGAAATCCAACGTTACAAGCATCCAACGTTAGAATACGCACCAGATGCTAACACAATGTTTTGACACTTTCGTTTGAGGAGATTTCTTTCACGTCGATGCCATTTGACTATTTTTATTTATCAAATCCACCTGTATCATATATGCATTTATTCTTGTACTGTATATTTTCTGTAGCCAAGTTGCCTTTTAGAAGCTGAAGGTTCCGTATTCTGAAAAGATAAAACACGTGACTTTCGCGCCTGGCTTTAATTAGACTAGAAAGAGTTTTGGTCGTGAACTAGTGTAGTGAGTAGACGTTGTAATTACTTAAGATAGGTCATCGGCATAGCTATAAATTTTTAGGAAATGTTTTTATATTTATAAATTCTTGTTAAATAAAAACATATCTACTGCAGTACATAGAGATTTGTCCGCATTACCGTTTGAAAGTGCATTTTCTGGACACGAGATGACATTCATAAAAGGAGATTCTGCAGATAAAGAATTGCAACCAGATCCTGGAGGTGAATTAAATATTTCCACAGATAATTTTACTCGTTTGTAGACTCAGAGATACGTAGAATTGTTTTGAAATTGTTGAAAGATTCTTTTCTTAACTCAACTTTCCTGAGCAATTGTGTATGTTTGTGTGTGGCCATACTTCAACACACTTGCATATTTCCTAGAAGATTTTTCTCTAGATATTTAGTAAGTATTCATAAATTGAATCACTTTCATAAATGTTTTGACACTTTTGTGGAGTAAATACGACGAGGTACTTGCTGGATCTTTAATGTTGGGTAATTTTTTTTTAACTCTCAATGATATTCTCAACTCGCAATGCGTAGCGACGTATTAGCATAATATTCTTGCTGCCAGTAGCCAAGGCACGTTTTTGCTAAAACTGAAACTGGAAAAAATCCGTGGAGGAGCTTTTAGTCACTGTTACTGCTGTGAGATGGCCTAGTAATAGATGTTTTGACACAGTTGCGAAGATGGCTATGGGAGGAACGTATACAAGAATACCGTTGTTGGTGCTCTTATGTAGCAAGTATACCAAGTGCTATTATATCCCGTAGTAATCATTTTGTAAGTAATGATATATCGTGACACATTACTAGAAATTGTCAAAGAACGCTCTTCACATTAGAAACTCTATTAAATTCTATAAAATTAAGCACTCTATAAAATTATACTCTACTCCTACGAGCATTTTAATCTTGACTCTTTTGATAAGTATATTTATGATAGATAGCACTGTCCTTTCTTAAAATTATTAATGATCCACAAATCGTAGAGATAATGTCGATGACAGTCTTGGGATTCAATTCTCTCGAAAGTTTGAGCAATGTTATGCCAATTTCAGTTATCAAAGGAAGAAATAAGTCGTATCTGTAATTGCTACTTTATGTAATTTCCAAAAAGAAGGAACTATTTTGGAAATTTGATATTTATTCAGGAGAACGGTTTGTAAATAAAAATGATTTTTTATGAGAAACTTATATTTTAGAATTCACTAACTTACCAAAAGTAATCCTCTATTCCCTTCCTCTTTCTTGACTGTATTCATTAAATAAAAACTTCACCCACGGAAAAATACTGAATTATTACTGTACGTCTTGCTCTCCGTTTGAACTTGAATTATGAAAATTACTATCTAGAAGAAGTTGATTGCAAAAAAACTTGCTGTCATATTTCTTAAATTTACTCGAGATCGGCATTAAAATCCGTTATTAATTTGGGAGGTACTTAAAATACCAATTCTTCAACCACCTTTTGACATGGAATTTATTAAAATACGATCCCGCGACCTCGGAAAGGACACACATTTCCACGAAATCGATAAAACGCAGTACATCATGTTTCCATGAGGGTGCACATGGGCCCAAATTCCTTTCCTTAAGGGGGCAGAACTCTTCCCCAGAACTCACTCCGTCGAGTCCGCCCGCTGTCTCGGGGAAATTGCTTCACTTGAGATTATGGGCCTGTTTTTGCACTGCAACGGGTCGTATTTAATATTCATCGATGCATCTCTTTCTAAAATGGGATTCGCGAAACAATCCTGGCAGGTTAAATTATTGGACACAAATTAAATAATTACACGCCACGTTCTTTTCAATTCGGGACGCCGCCGCCGCATCAATTACCGTGCGACGTGGCAAACAGGTGCGGCGGCTCAATTTGTATCTCAATGCGTCTTTTGTGTTCGCAAAGCGATATTTGTCGTGCGTGCGGGGCCCGATGTGGTCGACAACGCGTGCCGCTTCTTTCTTTTGGGGCGATCTTGTGGATAACGCTGGCCGAAAAAAGTGTTTGTTCCGGCAGCGAGAATGACGTGTGAAGCCAGGGATGCGCAAAATACGCGGCAGGGCTGAGAAGAGTTCCATTATGAGCGAATAGATCGATAGATTGATTTGTGATTTCGGGTACGTCAACTGATAAGGCCATGAATCCCATAAGTGTGGTACATGTTTTTTATCCGCGGAAGGTGGCGGTTATCTTTCGTCGCTGGATGGTGAGATCTGCCACCGGCATGTAGGCTTGCGGAGTTTTCCCCAACCAGGTATCAGAGGGTCACAACCCCAACCGGGACAAGCTCTAAGCTCCCGACTGATCTCCAGGCATGTGTCGTAATGTAGTGCTTGTATGTGGGAATGAAAGTTAGGGATGAGGATAGGAAAAGGAAGAGGAAGAAATGATCGCGCGCGGTCCGTGACCCGCTTGTTAGGATACTGCTCCGGAATTCGCAGGTGTTGATCTGAGTAACCACGGAAAACTATCCGTCAGAGCTGCTACCCGCTACAATTCTCCTCCAGATAGCGACTTAATTCGACCTAGCTATGAAACTGGTGTCGAAAATCCTGTCACCGTTCGGACCCGAACCCTAGGACCTCCCGGTCAGTGAGCAAATTGAGTAAATATACTTTGTGAATCGACAAAAGAAAATCTAAAATGAATATTCAAGTCATCGAATTTTTCGACTCACCAATATTCGAGATGAATTGTTTAGGATGCTGTGTAAATCACAATTTAAAAATTGAAATGTCAGGAAATCAGATGTGTTATTGTTTGAATGTAGGAGAGAGCTGACTTCGGTTTGATCGAATTCAGAAAATTTACTGACTTGGGCATCTAAATCTGAAGAGGAAAAAACGTAATCTTTTTAGCTTACAAGGGAGGTAATACGAAATATGTATGTATTAAAGGTTTTTTATAAACTTTGTTTATTTGGAATTTATTTCAGGGCAAGGTGAGAGAAAATAAAAAAACAAAATAACAGGTAATTCAATATCAAGATTCCACTACATTTTAAATACGTTTGCTCTAATCCATTGAGTTGCAATTTTTGTATTTGCCACGCGGGAATACTATTTTGTGTAATACTGCTTCTTGTCAGATATGGCATTTCCCCTTCTACTTCCTGTTATGAAAATGGAAACTTCCTCTTTAGCATTCTTCAGCTTAACTTTCACGTTCATTTGAAGAGATTTATCGAACAACCTCTTTGGAGACTGGTGATTTTTGAGGAGATTTCAGTGTGATAACATATTACTATTATAAATCATTACGTATTGATACACATTAATATTTACATAATTTTTACAAATATAATATGTAAAGTAGCAATTGTTAGAGAAGAACCAAGTTTCGTTTCACAAACGATAAAGAGAGAAACATTCCCAAAAAATTTGGAATAGGTAAATTGGCTGTTACTGCTACATCAAGTACTGACAGACGTGTAATCGTAGTTCCATCAAAATATTCATTTTTCTTAAACTTAATGGAAGCTTACGAGTAGAGTCGAAAAGGGAAAAATAACAAATTTAGTTTTGTTATATGATAGAAAATAATAGTATTTTGTATAGTCCGTTTTAATTTCTGATCATCTGTGATCTACCCAACCTGTCATCATCTATAATGAATTGAGGAAGTTGTTGCCAAAAACTGATTAATTAAGAGAAATGTATATACCAATATGAGACATTCTCAGTATTCTCTTTTTTGCCATGAGTATTAAAATACACTATTGTGAGTCAAGTCACAAATTACAAGATTCTCTACCAGAATATCATCGCAGCCATCAAAGTTGTATATATTTTTGAAATCGTCTGCAACAATTAATTCTTCATAATGTCTTTGAATTTCAATGCTACGGAGCACTCATACCATCCACTATTTTAACATTAATGAATAAAAGATATTGATTATATAACAGTAGGTTTTTGTTCGTCCCACTTGCCAGTTTACCCAACCCTACCGTTAAACACTCCTCTGAGCCAACAATGGAGGAGAAATCGACAGGACCAGGAGAAAAGAAACCTTTTTACTCGCACACGTCCCTTAAGCCTTTTTCAGCAGGCAGTGGAAGGCGGAGCGTTTGCAAATGGGACGTTTTCGACGCGATAAACACGGCGTTTGCGCGCTTCCGGCGGGCGCCTCGCCAATGGCGCGCGGCCGGAAGCGGGAGGCGGCCAATGAGAGGGCGCGCAGGTGTGTCCGGAAGTCGGCGCTCCCGACGGTGGTCGCTTCGTGAGACGGCGAGCGTCGGCTCGCATTAAAAAGACGAACGGCGCCCGGCCTCCAGAGCAGGTGCGCGGCTCCCTCTGCCGCCTGCTGGCCTCCTGTGCGTGGCGACGCCACACGGGAGCAACGCTGATGGATTTTTTTTTGTGTGTTCCACGAGCTATATTTGCGACCTTCCGTCCCCTATATAAAGCTATTTGCGAGCCCGGACAAGTTGCATCTCTGAAAAAAATAAATTCGGAGGAATGTCCAGGTCGTATTCATCAAAACATCGAAAAAATTCGAGATGGCTTTCTACCGGACAAACTACTTCGCAAAATGGCGACGGGCCGTATTTCATGCTGTCGGGCGAATAACTTACGCGTGCATTCCTTGGTTGAATAAGGCGGGATTCTTAATCTCTTGTGAGACCGTATGCGGTGTTTCTTCGATGTGCCTACGAAATTGTCCAGGTGTTACCCTACACATAACTTGGAAGCAATGACTCCAGACTCCTCAATTGTTGCAATGAATCTTCTGGAGTGTTAGGTGAACATGTGTTCGAGAGAGAACACAGAGGAAATACGTGGATTTTTATTTTTACCTTTCGGATGAAACGGGTAGAATAAAATTAATCCCGAGCTAAAAAGTAATGAATTTCATAAATATTATTTCTTACAACTAAAACCTATTTTCATTATTGATAAATTACAAATCGTAATAATAATTTTATAAATTTAAGGTGCATTAAATACATTTTACTGAAGGTAATAAACTTTGGAAAAAATTGAGTAATGAAAAAGGTAGAATTACTTACTAAAAATATTTTGTAAAATTAGTAATCGTCTTAAATGTATTAATTTTTATTAACATGCCCAACAATACATTAGTTGTTAATGTACACTCATCCGTATATAAAACTAATGGATGGACATAAAACTAATGGATGTAAGGGACGTTCTTGAAGAAATTTGATTGTGATTCAAATTAACATGCACTCTTCTCATGAATTTATTGTATTAGAAATTAAAGAAAATAATATTTTTATTTTCTATCATGATTGGCAATTATTTGAAGACACTTAAACCACCTTTAGCTTAATGAACTGTAAGACATTCTTACTAACTGAGAACAATTCAGCAACAAAAATCCATTATTGCCATAATCTTGGCAATAATAATAATAATAATAATAATAATAATAATAATAATAATAATCTGTTAGATTTTGTAGATAGAAGATTCTACTTGCGCATATACCTCTACTGTTTTGTAGAAATTCTAGCGATAAAACATTAGATGAAAAGGAATACTTGAAAACGACTGATAACGAAATATTTTTCGGTAAAAACTCATTCACAACATTCTCCTTAACAAAAACGTTACCTCTAGCGTACAGAGTACCAGATATAAAACTGACATGGCAGATGCGCGTGAATATGCACAAACAAAAAAATACCTGATGCAGATTTAAAAATTAGATTTATGAAATTGATAATTGTAAATTCCATTTTAAGTACTTTATAAAAGTTAAGATATTAAAATTAATATTCCTTGGTTTTGAGAGACAACAATAGTACAGTAAAACATCCTAAATACGGAATGTATATAATACGAAAATTCGTCCAATCTGAACATAAATCGTTTCAGGCAAACAAAAATTCTTCAGTAGTATACTCATAGTTAAGAATCTCATCCAATGCGGAAAAATAGTAATCTCTTGAGATTTCGCTTTGAGCAAGTTTTACCGTATATTGCATTGTCCTTAAAATGAATTTTCGGTTTATTATTGGATGAATAATTTGTAAGAAATTCATTTGATATAAAGAAAACGACCAGTACATTATAATAATTTATTTAAATAGTTTTATTACAAATAAATAAACGTACTGTGCACTTTCCTCTTTTATTACAAATAAATAAATTCACTGTGCACTTTGCTCTTTTATTCAAGTAAATAAACGTATTGTGCACTTTGATCTTTGTAGTTAATTCGAAGTTATGCTGCTTTCGCTGAAAACGTGCACAGCTTTCCGCTAAGTAGAGCATCTGACGCAGGTGATTCGTCTTTTCAACTCGCCGCTACCTAGATACCTGGCAAATTTTCGGAGACCCAGCGACCGCTGCACTCCCGTCTTCCCCTGCCCAGCCGTAGCAGGGAGAGGGCCGAGTCCCCCGCCTCTCCCCTCGACCCCCTGCCTTATCCGCGCCATCGCAAACACGCCACCGCGGCCGCAATCGAGATGGTATCGCGCCGCCTCGCGGAATGCGAGATCGGGTGGCTGCTCGCGATACCGGGGCTCCTGCCGCTGACGCTGCCTCCATCAGCATCACCAGCTCTCGCTGCCACCTCCGCCACACGGCAGTAATAATTCAATAACATTAAATCTTCTGAATAGAATATATCACTCTACCCATCCCACATATCTTCTGTCCGTCTACACGTCCATCCGCCCGTCCGCCCGTCTGCCCGTCCGCCCGCTCGCCCGTCCGCCCGCTCGCCCGTCCGCCTGCTCGCCCGTCCGCCCGCTCGCCCGTCCGCCCGCTCGCCCGTCCGCCCGCTCGCCCGTCCGCCCGCTCGCCCGTCCGCCCGCTCGCCCGTCCGCCCGCTCGCCCGTCCGCCCGCTCGCCCGTCCGCCCGCTCGCCCGTCCGCCCGCTCGCCCGTCCGCCCGCTCGCCCGTCCGCCCGCTCGCCCGTCCGCCCGCCCGCTCGTCCGTCCGCCCGCCCGCTCGCCCGTCCGCCCGCTCGCCCGTCCGTCCGTCAGTCCATCCGTCCGTCTGTAAGTCTGTCCGTCCGTCCGCCCTTCCGACCGCCCGTTCATCCTATAGTTTGTCTGCCTGTCTGTCTGTCCGTCCGCCCGCCCGTCTGTCCGTCCGTCCGTCCGCCCGCCCGTTCATCCTAAAATTTGTCCGCTTCTTCGTCCGCTCTCCGGTCGTCCATTCCTTTTCCGTTCGTTCGCCCGTCCGTCCGTGTAGAACACTAGCATCGCTACCGCTACTTCCATCACCATCGCCGTGGCCACCATATCAGTCTGCTGCCCTCCTCTGCCGCACAAACGAATTTGATGCTGTCCCCACCGTGATCGATGCCATCGCCGTTGTCACCGCTGTCGTAACCGATGCCACTGCGATGATTTTTTTTTTAGTTTAGCATCTCTTTTGAAAGAAAGTTTATGGTTGCTTACAATAACGTTTGACAAATAATTTCTTGACAGTACCTAGCAATATTTCCAGATGATCCGTCTTCCTTATGGAGGCAGCTGTGTGTTGAATTTTGCTGCCATTTTCCTTTCTTCACTTGAGGTAATATTTACTCGATTATGTATCTCAATTTTGATTCCAATAGGAATGTATACGGGCGTATTTGGGGGGTTTGCGACTCATTCTGTATCCGAAAATGGTACAGCAATATCTATCTCGCTCTGAAGAGTTATGTTCCTGCTAATTCATTGTAACAAGTGGAACCGTGAAGATGAAATGTAGTGATTATCACCACGAAGTACTATTATGGTGATTATACCGTGACTAGGTATGCAATCACATTTGCACTTCAGTATTGCCATGTTAATAACATAGATGTATGCGCGTTACATGTAGAATTTTATTAGTGCTCTAGGCGTATCAAAATAATAATGAGGCTACGAGGTTGATAAAGTTATCTGATTCGATATGCTTGCATTTTTAAATGCATAAAGAGGATCGTTTTGTGACACTTTCGCTGTAATTTCCATGAAGTACTTTTGAGAGAATTGCTTCAAAATGTTCGGATCTGTAATATTGTGCTCGTATAGATGAGTTACCTACTTTAAAAAAATCTCTTGATCACATGCAAATTATGGTCTTAAAACGGTGCAAACCACATATAAGAAAAAAGTGTTTGTATAATGATCCAAACTTGAATACATGCCTTATTATTTGTTGATTTTATGACATGGATATGCATATCTCTGTCTTTTAAGGCCATGTATTTGAATAAAAAGTGTTGCTATTACCAACATTTTTATTTATTGTAAGAGCATCTGTCGATGATTTGGTTCAAAACTCAGATTTTAAAAACATGGCTTTTAATGTAGAATGCTAAGTAGAATACTACAAGTAGATAAAGCATACTTTAGTAAATATTAGTATCAAATAATATTTTGAGTAGGAGGAATGGACAGTATACAAGAAAAGAAAAGGGGATGGTAACATCTATTTGAATTCTACCGTAAGTAATTTTTAAGGAACCTGAATGCAAGCATTATATGTATATGAATACATGTCAGAATTGTAGAGTTTAAATATTAAGTAAAAATGAAAGCATTCTGGATTGACGTTTTAAATTTTAAACTTTGAAATTTGAAATCCTGTTGTACATTTTCTTTTGAAACTGCGAACTGAAGTAAAGTCACTTCCTTCAATATGAAGAAAGACATGGGAAATCTGGACGGCGAGATCGTACAATGATCATGGAGGGTATTTTGACCGTACATTTTAACGGTTCTTCTGCATTCTGTATGTGTGACGGTCTCAATCGAAGTTTTTCTCAAGATGAACTTAATTTCAACGGAGATAAAAAACAACTCATTACGAAGTATCCTAGTGCGTGATATTTTGGTGACCAATACGTAAGCACGAATTATACGTTGAGTGTCATTCACATCTGCCAGTGTTAACGAGTGATGTTTAGGTTCAAAATATAAAACATTTTAAACTAGAGCTATTCAAATTGTTAATGAACATAGGAGTGTGAAACAAGGAGTAGCATTAGGGTAGTCGTTTTAATTATGATTCTCCCGACCCGCTCTAAGTGGCCTAGAAATGGTCGTAAACAGATTATGATAGAGTGGTTGAGAAATGCACGGGGAACTAGAAACCCTCCGAGAAATTTGCCGCCCTACTAAGAAGTAGGCAAGATTCCAACTGAAGTGACCGGAATTTAAGCCCCAGCATTCAGAGGCCAAAAGGGATCTTTCCTTCCTTTTCCTTGTCCCATCTTCACCCCTTACTTACTACCCCTTACTGCACCATCACACATGTTCACTAGCTGAGGCGGTGCCCCGCTGGTGAGAGATCCCTGATTGGGGAAAATCGCCGCAAGCGGACATACGTTGGCGCCGTATCTCAAGATCATCGTCACCTCCGGCAGTAAAAGCATGCGCTACAATTATGGAACTAATGACTTTAGCAGTTGACGCACCCGGAGTCACTAATCAATCAACAACAAAAGCAGCATACTGACGAAGGTACTCTCTCAGTCTGAATCAGTGAAAAACTACTGATTGACAGTGACTATTCACTGATGGAGTCAGTTATAAACCTGCCACTGACAATCAGTGAATTGAACTGAACAAATCAGTGAAAATCGGGCCCACTTATTGAATCAGTGAAACTTCATTGTTTGAATCAGTGAAACAGTGTCAACAGCAGCACGTGAACGATTGAACGATCAGTGAGCGATGGTGGTGCGGCACTTTTACCACTGACGACCAGTGAAATGCTGGTGGTCATTATGAAAAGGTTCGCATATTCGCTGATTGCCAGCAAAACTGCACATTTCGACTGAAGATATCAGTGACTTTGACTTTCGCTGATTGAATCAGCGACAATTTCACTGATTCAGATTCAGAGAGTAGTTGTGGCGCAGCCGATGGCCCAGACAAATGACGAGGACTTGTGGTAACTCGCATGTTTTTCGCCCACCGTGGGAGGGGCCGGGGCAAGGCCCCCTGCGATTAATTGCCCGCCGACGCGTGAGGCGGCGCGGAGTGGCGGTGTCTGCGTCGGCCGTGCGAACCGATTAGGTGGGCGGCGATCAGAAGGCTCTGGCGGCAGCAGCAAGCTTCCGTGGGAGGGCGCGGGCGTCGTGAGTGGGCGCCGGAGAGGTGGTGATAGCCAAGAGAGCCAGAAAAGCTACAATGGGGCGGTGGACAGCGATTGGTGGCTCAGGGCGTCAACGGATGTCACAGCAGTGCCTCTGACTGGGAGGTCCTAGGTTCGAGCACCTACGATGGCAGGATTTTTGAGACTAGCTAGATAGCTAGGTCGAGTTCAGTCGCTGTTTGGAGGAGAATTCTACCGGCCGGCTGCTCTGATCTATAGTTTTCCATGGTTTCGACGATCGCCGGAGTTTAGGCGAACGCCGGAGCAGTACCCTAACAAACGGGCCACGGAACGCGCGCAATCGTTCCATCCCCTTCCTTGTCCGTTCCTCATCCCTTACTTACTCACACACATTTACATGCATTACACTTACGCACATGGTGGGAGCCCAGCCGAGAGCTTAGAGCTTGTCCTGGCTGGGGCGGTGCCCAGCTTGTGAGAGATTCGTGGTCGGGGAAACCACGCTAACCAACAGGTAGGTCGGCCCGAATCTCACCATCCAGCGAGGGAAGATAACCCCACCCCACCCCACCCCCCACCCCACCCCCCACCCCACCCCCACCCCACCCCACCCCACCCCCACCCCACCCCACCCCACCCCGAGGAAACATGCACTACACTTACGGGACTAATGACATTAGTTGACGTGTCCGGAATTACTAATTAATCAGTTAATTAATCTGGGGCGGTGGGCGTCAACATGAGTCTAGTTCAGGGCTGTTTAACTTAGAAGGGCTTATGGACCGCATATCAAATTGTAGTTAAGCCGCGGACCGCATCGCAATTTAAGATAGTTTTTACATTACTAAAATTAAGATAGTTTTTACTACTGAGATTATACTGAATCAAATGTATATTAGATATGAATTTTTTACATACTTAATGATTAATGTACATGCAACGAGAAAATTAATATATCATTAAACAAAAATAAGATAAATTGTGCTACTGTTTAGTGAGAAGATTGGGAGCATTCAGCTTCATTCATTCACAAGTTATTTCACGTTTGTAATTAGTTATGTAATTATAAAAATGCATAACAGAAGAACTAAAAAAAACTTTCTATTTGGTTGGTATAATTATTTTTTTCATAGCAGTCGCGAGCCGCACAAAAAGATCCGGCGGGCCGCATTCGTCCTGCGAGCCTCCACATGGAAATCCCTGACCTAGGGAGATACAATATAAATTTCTCTACTGTTGCTGGCTAAAGGCCACCCTTGTCGTGGACAAAACGGGTCTGAGGCTAGTTTTTTCGAGATGATCCCTGTTCCGCTGCCTCTCATTGTAGCACTGCCTCAACATCATGCACATTATATGTTAATAATCACTTATCCATCAAATAATTAAAAGGCTCAGTAGAACATGGGGATATCCTAATTGTTTTTGGAAATGAGTAATTGGCATTAAATACTACTTCAAATATTGTTCCCTTAGTGTAATTAGTTATTTAAATCCAGTATGTATTTTTTCGCAAGTGTACTCTGTTGAAAAGTTTAAAAGTTTATTGAATTATTTAATGAAAGTTCTATGAAAATCCTTAAACAGTACTAGGTCAATGTGATTGCTTTCTGAGACCAGCAATTTATTTATTCTAGGTATTGCTATAAGGCGTCGTTTGGCATGAAAATAAAGTAAAAATATTACGTACTACCCAAGCTTCAAAAGGATAAATAAAGTGTATAAAATTACAATGGTGGCAGTGTGAGCAACTGTTAGGTATTTAAAAATACATTTTTTGTTCATTAAAAATTATAATAACGAATTTCTTTTTATAAATATCGAAGATCACCACAAAAGCAAATTTTTGTCAGCATTAGTGTTCTTGCAATTATTTCTGTAGTTATACAAATGAATGGAAACAAATAAACATTGTAACTAAACACATTGACGATTTGAAATTGCTTAAATGGTCGCCCCACGTTGCTTTTCATTTCGTTTTATTAAGTCCATTAAGTTTAATAACATTTCAATTGATTTGTGAAAATAGGTCAGTAATAGTTGTAACGAAAATAGAAGAATTGATATTGGCGCACTTCTAGAGACCCCTGATCATTGATCAACAGTCCCTAAATCTGAGCCTTAGTCTGCTCTCAACCGCCAAGCGGGACGGACGTAACCTAGAGCCGAGTTGCTTGTGCAGTTAGCAGTGCTTGAATCAAAGTCTTATCAGTGCTTGTGCGATCGATAATTCTTCTGCATAGGCGTAGACCACGCTCGTTTTGCCGCATTGCGGCAAAACTATAATACGAACAATTATATTATCAAGACAAGTGCACCGTCACATAGACAAATTCTTAAAGTGAGGTTATCTCCAGTTTCGTGACAATACAGAACTAAAAAGTAAGTAATAGAATAAACAATCCAACTAAACAAGACAGTGAAATATCTAAAATGTTATCAGAAGATGTCCCCCTAGGGGGACATATCAGCAGTTCCATAGAACTACTAAACAATGAAAGTACAAGTGACTCGTATGCAACACTTGCAAATTCGCAGTTCACACACGAAAACCAAATGGTAGACATTCAGCAACAATACCAACATCTACTACATCAAAATCATATGCTACAAGAACATCTTCAAAAATTAGAACAACAAAACCAAATACTACAACAACAACTTCAACATTCTCTGTCCGGTGCAACAAACAACGAGGGGGCAGCAGCAGAATATGTCCCACGAGCACCTGTGGAACGTACACAAACGCCTGAATACCAACACCATGCAGAAGATACTTCAGGAAGAAACAGCAGTGAACAACAATCAACAAGTGCACATCAGCAGATAACAAAAAAAAGAGGATCCACAAAAGTAAGTGACTATAGTGACGCAAAGCGTAGAATGCTAAATAATAGTGCAACAAAAGACCTTACTCTAACAAATAAATACTCAATTTTAGAAACAATTGAAGAACCAAATGACAATGTAATTAATTTAGAACCACAAAATGAAAATGTAAAAATACCTCCCATATGCATTAGAAATGCAGGAAACATAACACTCCTAACAAAAGATCTCACACAATTAATAGGAAATGGATTCACACTTAAAACCACAGGAGATTCGGTAAAAATATTTCTAAAAAATGTAACTGAATACCGTACAGTTAGAAAATATTGTGATGAAAATAATGTGCCTTATTACACATACTGTATACAATCAGAAAAAAACTTATCAGTTGTAATAAAAAATGTACCCCTAATATTCACTGAGGAAGAGATTTTTAATGAATTAGAAAGCCTAAATTATCCAATAAAAAAGGTAACTAGACTAACTAACAGAGAACAAATACCCTTCAAGGTAGTTGCATTAGAACTAGCAAATTCAATAGAAGGAAAAGAAATATTTAAACTAGATAAATTACTTCATTGTATTGTGAAAGTAGAATTAAGAAGAAAACCCCAAGGTCCACCCCAATGTAAAAAATGTTTCATTCATGGACACACAAAAAATTATTGCACAATGGCCCCAAAGTGTGGATACTGCACACAAAACCCCTGGACAAAAGACTGTGATCTATTATTATCAACAAACCCACCACCCCCAATCTGTACTCTATGTAAAGGAAATCATATGGCTACATCAGATCAATGCAAATACTTCCCAAAAAGAAAGAAAATGCAACAACAATCTCAACTCAATAACCAATATCAAACTCTACAATCTCAAAATATTTATGAAAATAAAACCAACTCACAAACATACCAACAACAAACACATATTAATCCCAATCCATTACACACACCAATGACATTTAATAACAAACAAAACTTACTCACACCCACATATGCTCAAACAGTTTCACAAAACAATATTCAATCAAACATAACACAAATATTGATGCAGATGTTACCAACAATAGTTAATCAAATAATAGCAACAATAATTCCTCAAATTCAAAGCATAGTGTCAAACCAAATATCAAATATAATAAGAAATGGATAAGCAGCCCAACTTAAAATCTATAACACTTCTAAATTGGAATGCAAATGGATTATTAAATAAAAGAAACACACTTATTCACTTCCTAAAAAATCATTCAATAACAATTGCATGCATAACAGAAACACACTTAGTACCAGGACAAACATTTAAAATACCAGGATATAATTGCTACAGAGAAGACAGAATATGTCAACATGCAGCAGGAGGAGTAGCCATCATAATCAAAAAGAAACTGGACCAGTCATTAATTTCTATCCCAAAATTGAATGATCTTGAACTGATTGCAGTGAAAATAACGTTAGGAAATGAATATCTAAATATCATATCAGCATATAAACCACCTAAAAAACCAATCAATATAAATGAATTAAAGCAAATATTACAAAGTTCAGAACCTACCATTTTAATGGGTGATTTAAATAGCAAACATATCAATTGGGGCTGCAAAGTGAACACACCAAATGGAAGAAAATTACTAAAAGCTTCAACAAATTTAAACTTCCAAATCATAGCACCAACAAATCCTACTCACTACCCGAAAAATCGTAACGCAAAACCAGATATCTTAGACATTGCCATCATTAAAAACCTAACTCATACCCTCTATGCTCATTCTTTACCTGAATTAGACTCTGATCACTGTCCTGTAATACTCACTTCAGATATGTACTACATTAAAGCAGAATTGCCCCATAGTATAGATACAAAAAACATAGATTGGATAAAATTCCAAACAAATGTTGATAACGCCCTTCCCATAAACCGATTCATGAAAAACAAAGAAGAGATTGATTTTGCAGTAGATACCCTCACTAAAATTATCCAAAACGCAGCGAAAGAGGCAAATACTAATCCTAATCATAAACCTAAACTAATGCAACAAACCATACCTGTTAACATCGAAAAATTAATTCAAAAGAAACACAGAATACGACGGCAATGGCAGCAATACAGAAGCCCAGATTTAAAGAAAGTGCTAAATAAACTAACATGCCAAGTAAAAACAGCACTAGATGAACACAGAATCCAACAATATAAAAATCACATTAAAAAAATAAACCCTAAAGACAACAACTTATGGTAGGTTACAAAACAAATATTGAAAGAACCAACAATTATACCTGAGTTAAAGAAATTAGATAAAAAAGCTACAACTAAAGAGAAGTGTGAAATATTAGCGGAACATTTTCAAGAAACTTTTGCTCTAAATCCAACTTCAAATAATAACAACACAATCCAAATTATTAATAATGAAATAATAACAGTTCCACATCCAGTAAAATATATATCACCAAATGAAACATACCAAACAATTAAACACATGCCTAAGAAAAAATCAGCTGGAATAGACCAAATTCCTACCATAATTTTACAAAAACTAAATAAGAAAACTATAGGCTACTTAACTGCAATATTCAATTCAATGTTAAGAATAGGGTACTATCCCACAAAATGGAAACATTCTATAATAATTCCAATACCAAAACCTGGTAAAAACCCAGCATATACAGAAAACTATAGACCCATAAGCCTAATCCCTATAATAGCTAAAGTAATAGAAAAATTAATACTTAAACGACTTCGGAAATACACAAATGAAATATCATACATACCACATTTCCAATTTGGATTTAAAGAAAAATACTCAACGACACACCAACTTTTAAGAATCACTGAACTAGTATACAAAAGTTTTGAACAAAAAAAGCATTCTCTAGCAGTTTTCTTGGACGTAACTCAAGCTTTCGACAGAGTTTGGCACGAGGGTTTGATATTTAAATTACAAGAATCAGGCCTACCCCATTACCTAGTGAAAATAATACAAAGCTTCTTAAAAGAAAGAGTTTTTTCTGTAAGAATAAATTCCACCCATTCTTTACAAAAAGAAATCACAGCAGGAGTACCACAAGGTAGCCCATTATCTGCAACCTTGTTCAACATATTCACAGCTGACTTCCCAACAACTCAAAACACCACAGTAGCATTATTTGCCGATGACAGTGCAATATTAACCTCCAACAAATGCCTGAATGCCTGAACTGCTATAGAAAATTTACAAGATGAATTAAACAAGGTAACACTATGGGCAGATAAATGGAAAATAAAATTAAATCCCAATAAATGTTTAGCAAAAATATTTACACTATGTCCAATAACCACGAAACCCAAACCTCTAAAGCTATTTGATAAAACACTTGATTGGTTACCAAAAAACAAAGCGATAAAATATCTCGGTGTATTAATAGATACCAGACTAACATGGACTAATCATATAAATGACAAAATTATACAAGCAAACAGAAGACTACATAAATTATATCCATTAATTAACAGAAAAAGCGCCCTCAAAACAGAGTGTACATTAGTGCTTTACAAAGCAATAGTTCTTCCCATTATAATGTATGCATGCCCGATATGGTACAACACTGCCGCAACTAATATAAAGAAAATACAAACCTTCCAAAACAAAATCCTTCGTATAGCTGTAAACGCTCCCTGGTTCATTAGAAACAGTCAATTACACTCAGAATTAAAAACAGAAACTATCCACCAAACAATGCTCAAACGTTCACATTCTTTTTTCACATATTTACATAATATACCAGCAACTGACTATTATAACCTTGGTCAATCAGCAACAACTTCTCGAATCAAAAACAGATTCCCATATGACAAATATTTAATCCAATTTGCTGACCCCCCATAAATCTTTCAGAATTTGAACAATAATAAACAAACAAACAAAATCTGAAAAATAATAAACAATAATGAGGAACCTGTTGGGCTTCCCTTAATTCTACTTATCAAAGAATGAATGTATTATATGAATGTTATCCCTTGTTCCTTCGATGATTGAATTGTACTGTCTGTTGGTTATTTATTTTTGTAAGTTTGTGGTTTGAGTTGGTTTAAATGAAAACAATCCCTGTAAAGCAATTATGCTGGCCTGTGGAAAATAAAAAATAAAAAAATAAAAAAATCTGAGCCTTGTTTTGTGTTATGGTCAGTAGGCTATGTCAATCCGACGACCATGCGTAAGGTAGGGTTTGAGGATAGATGGTGGAAAACCAAAGAGTTATCAAAGGGGAACACGACAAGTCAGAGAAGAGAAGAGAATAGCGGGAAGCTGCAGGATAGATACAGGAAAGGAAAGAACGTGCTGGGAGGAACGAGGAGAGTGGGTGCTGAGCACGGGATGAAGCGACATGGAGCGGCAAGGAGCGGAACGGAGCAGAGCGGGGCGGGCCACAGCGGAGCGGCCCACAGCGGAGCGGGCCACAGAGGAGCGGGCCACAGCTGATTGGGCCAGAGCGAAGCGGGCCAGAGCGGAGCGGGCCAGAGCGGAGCGGGCCACAGCGGAGCAGGTCACAGCGGAGCGGGCCACAGCGGAGCGGGCCACAGCGGAGGAAACCGGGACTAGTCGGGACGAAGCGAGACGGGACGGAGCAAGGAGGGAAGGAGCGAGACGGGACGGAGCAAGGAGGGAAGGAGCGAGTCGTGACTGAGCGAGTCGGGCCCAAGCGAGACGGGACGGCGTGAAACGGGGCGGGGCAGGGTCCGAACTGGGCGGGATAGCGCGGGGTGTGGCGGTGGGCGTCCCGTGTCTGGGGGCGGACCGCCCAACAGCTGCAGGCCGGTGGGCCCGAGGCGACGCCGTCGTAAATCGACAATCAGCCGCGTCGTTACACGGCGAGGCGCGCGCCGCGCCGCGCCGCGCCGCCCGCCCGGGTTTCTTGTAGACCCGGCCAGCGACGTGACTAATGTTAACATTCGCGTTTCGGGAGGTAAAACGGCTTCCCAGGGCGGGCGCTCGTAAATTACTGCTTCACCGAGTCGATTCCTCGCCTTGTGGGGCAGTTGCAGCGGCGATGTTACGTCCCCACGCCGACGGATCGAAATCCGATATAGAATTTGGGTTTAAATGACCCTAGGCGGTGTATTTATTTGGGTTTCAATCCTACTACTAAAACCTGCTGAATGATGACACTACGATATCTTAGGTTCATAAGCGATACATTTTGACCTGTTTTTAGGAAACTTCTGTTTGTACTCTGTTCTTTCTGAATGCGTGTGCCAAAATTAATTTTAAGTTCTCGGGCTCCATATTTGAATAGGAGTATTATTATTTACCTGAAACTTAAGCAGTTTTGGGGAACAGCTTTCCTTAAGAAAACTGTAAAAAAGTGAGATTATAAATTAATATTTCATGATATTCTGAGTGAAAAATAATTGCAAAAATAAGCACAATGATAGAGATAATTTGGTCTTATAAAAGGTTATGTGGTCAACTTCTGTTCACAGAAAAAAATGGGCTTACAAAGTAACTTCTTGAATATCACCGAAACTTGTTAATTTCTGTTTTTAATAACTGCTAGCCCGACCTACCGGCTTCGTTGCGATAAGTGAATGGAATAAAAGTATAACCATTCTGAATTAATAGGCATTAGATTCATTCTTATCTGAGCAAAATGCCGAAACTTTTTTAGGTTAAGTGTAGCAATAGCATATCATTTAATCGTTTTTGTGAAACCCTTTTACGTTAATTATATTCAAATCTGAGCAATTGTTAGTTAGATATACCTCAAAAAGATACACCGTGAGTTCTGAGTACACTTTCTCCTGATTATCACCACGAATGGATAACCAGTTATCAAAGATCCAACATTTGACCATGGTCTACTTTTGTCTCAAAAATTATAATCGAATGAGCCGAGTAGGGGTTATTAGGTGTCAAGTATCATTACTTCCTCTTTTAATAAGAATGCGTTTTTAAATGTTATGTATTGAATGTTCGATAATTGCAATCTCATACGTTGTGATGGCATACATTATAACTCATTATATTAAGCTTAACTACCTTACACATTGTGTAGGAAACTACAAGATCCCCTCGTACTATTACAACAACTAACAATTACTTCAAACAATTTCAAGAGACTACAAAATGGTAGTATCCGTTTTTAATTCTTGTTAGGAAGTTATTTCATGAGGCCAGGATCTACTGCAATTCTTAGTTTGTGCAGGTTATAACCTGCGATGAAATTGCTGCCTCCGAAGTTTGAATATTTTTGGTATTTTTTTAGCATGCTGAAATCAAATTCAAAGCCAGAAAGTTCCTATCACGAACCATTGTTTCAAAGAAAGTATTTTTATTTTCCTTATAGGGTAATTTTTGTGTGCCCTTATAGTAATTACATTCTAATTTGTAATGCTTTCCCATGTGTAGTTTTATGAGGTCAGGATTTATTTTTTTTATTTAGAATGCTCTTAATGTATTTGTAGTAACCACCTAGGGCACCATCTGTTTCTTATCTGATATGGGGTGCTAACACCTCAGCAAGTTAGAGCTAGATTACGTGGACCCTTGGCAATATCCCATGTAGATAGCCTGTCCTTGCGGTCAGGTACATTATTATCTTGTCTTTGTGAAATATTACACATCCCGTCTTAGTTTATCTCTTATTGCATTAGTGTGTGTCATCTGGAAAAGAAATCAGTTTCAAGTTGTATTGTGAAGTAGAATGTTGTGAATTTGTAGTTCAATACCAAAGTGTGTTTACCATGTCGCATCGCTCCTGTATAAATAATCCAGACGACTTTTGTTATACATGTGGGAAATACACATATCCCAAGCAGAGGCGTAATATTACAGATTATATAAAAAATAATATCTTGCATGTTTGGGAATAAAACTTGGAGGCCAAGTAAATCTTGGGTACTCCACAACGTATGTAGAGTATGTACTGAAGATCGTCGTCATTAAGTCAACGGCAAAAACCGTCGCTATCTTTTGGAATACCTCTGGTTTGCAGAGAGAGAGCAGCCAAACCCATTTTGTTTTTTCACTTTTCTATTTCCAGAATTTTCAAATATACTGTATCTCTTGGGTTCTGCGTTGGAGGACATTCGCCAGCTTATCTACTGCGAACTACAAAATTTACGAATACACGTAAATAGCTCTTCAGAGAAATGTATCTTTTTCGATCCATATTTCATGACATGATACTTCTTGTCACCGGGTTCTAGTAAGTATTATCATAGTCAGTAATTGTAATTTATAACAACTAATAGTAGGTCTCTATCTCAACTCCACTTCAAACCCAGGGTGTAACTTTGAAAGTTGGCACTTTGCCTTCCATGTTTGTACGCTGTGAAGGTCAGAACGAATAATAAAATTGTGAAAATAGTTTCTGAAAATTGGTTAATTTTAAGAAACGCATTTGTAAATCAGCACAAAAGCAGAGATTACGAAAGCCACCAAAGGGAAACCTTGAAATTAATTATATCATAATATTCTAAACTTTACTGGAAGTCTCTTCGTTTCATTCCAGACTCTCCCTCAAGGTAATTTACCACGCACTTCCTTCGGATATCTAATTTTCTTTTACAGCTGGCGACCAACGCAATTCTCTCGAACATTAAGAGATTAGATTTCGTGTATCCTTAGATTAAATGACCCACTTACAAGTTCCATTTATTACAATGGCATGTAATATAATTCCTCCGATACATATTTTTTTCTGCCAGAGCTAGACTAAAATTTATTAGACCCACCTTCATTGTGCCTTTTGCTATTGCTCACCAATGAACATTTGAATAAAATCTACAAATAGACTTGTAATAAACACAATAGACGAATAGAATTGTAATGAGTTTCATCATTTTAAAAAAAGAAATCAAATGTCCTAAAATCATAAATATGGAAAAATGTTTTTAATAATTTGGCTGGATTAAATAAGGAGTTTGTTGTAGAAACGTGATAACAAGGAAATGATATGAAATAAACAGATAAATACTGTAGTGATCCCACAACGAAATCTGTTTTATTGACTTTAATACTAAGTAAATATACAACTTCATTGAATTTCAGCAACACAATAGACATGCCATAATCTGTGATTTCCGAAGTTAATCAAGAGTCATGGTCGGTGAGAAATATTTTCTTTTGCCCGATTGCACTTAGTTTTCCCTTTTAATGTATTTTGACGTTAGTTATGTTAGATGACATATTTCAATCCATAAGGGCGTGAGGTAAGTGAGTAGAAAAGCGGAATTTAGCGTAATAAGATATAATTTCAATAAATAGTACTGTTGTATTCAAATGAACCAATATTCATGCATGTTGATCACATACTATATTGCATTTTTCGACCTTCTGTAAATGTTTGACCTCTGATACAAAATATTTCTCAAAAATATTTCTCCAGTTAATTCTTCCAGTGATTTCAATTTATTGAAATTAGGTGGTGGTGGTGGTGGCGGAGCAGATGGTAAAGAGGGACGGCGGTGCAAGTGAGGACAGCGGTGCCTGCAGGGTCGGCGGTGCAGGCGGGGACGGCAGTGCAAGGAGGAACTGCGGTGCAGGAGGGGACGGCGCTGTAGGGTGGGGACGGCGGTAAAGGAAGGGACGACGGTGCAGGCAGGGACGGCGGGGCAAGCGGGGACGGCGGTGCAGGCGGGGACAGCGGTGCAGGCACGGACGGCGGTGCAGGGAGGGACGGCGGTGAAGCCAAGGGCGGCGGTGCAGGCGGAGACGGCGGTGCAAGTGGGGACGGCGGTGCAGGGAGGGACGGCGGTGCAGGCTGGGACGGCGATGCAGGCTGGGACGGCGATGCAGGCGACAGACCGGTGGAGATGTCAATGGAGGAGGCGTTGGAGGCGCGCTTGTGGTGATGGTGATAGCGGTGGCGGCGGCAGCGGAGGGGGCGTGTCCGGCCGTCGAACCCGTCGAGCAGCGGAAGGCGACGCACGTCACGCCCATTGGTCGCCGCCGGACGGAGATGGGAGCGAGAGAAGCAGTGGACACGGCGGCGATGGCGACACCAAAAACGATTGCTGATCAGAGGTGGTGCTATATTTTCGTGATTTGGGGGTATCGGATACAGAGTTGCTTTGGTCAAAATTATACTTGACATTTAAATGGCTTGGAACGCGTTAGCAATTGTTTGTTAGTATTATATACTGAAACTGGCAATGAATATTGGCACGTAAAAGGGGTTCGTATCTTCATAAAAATGAATGTATGTCGGTATATGAGTTTTATCGACAAAAAAAACAACTTTTAACTATTTGTTTGTAAAAAAATGCACGAACGCTTTCAAATTAATAAAGGATTGTTAAGTGTATGTTGAGAATTTTTTTGTTTCTTATTTACGGTCGACCAATTGATTTAATCACCGATTGTAAGCTTTTACTATGATGTTCAGTAGATATTTATTGTTCCTTAAACTCACAGTTTGTCTCCATTGAAAAAATCTGAACTATAGTGTGTACGCGTGTGTGCGTGTGTCATATATGTGTGCTATTTGCCCCTCCCCCCCAAAAAAATCTTGGCATGAGGTCCATGTCGGTAGGACGAGGACCAGACAGCTGCAAAAAGGAATACAAGGGGTATCCGGGCCAGGGATGCCGGTTATAGCGTTGCGACGGAGTTGGGCGAGGCAGTCACCAAATCGACAACAGACGTCCTGAATGTCTGATACATTTTGAATCGCCACCCAATACAGAGCTCGTTACATGTACCCATTCATTGTAATTGTTTGTCAAAAATTGCACGCACGAGGACAACCTAACGATAGGGCAGGGAGATGCCAGAAGCCAGGAGCGCGGGGAAGCGGGACGATGGGGCGGGGCGGGGATGCTGGATTAGTCGGGGTGGCGGGGATGACCGGAGCGGGTCGATGGCGAAAGTGAGGAAGCAAATCGGCAATGGCCACCCCGAATGGAGGGGTGTGGTGAAGTCAAGTTCAACTTACTGAATAGGCACCCAATTCACTTACTAGTTTATTGTTTTTCTTTTGGTGATATTCACCTAGCTCAGTTTACATTTCATTCTACATATTTGAGGTTGAGGCACGTATTTGCGGTTGAGGAATCCAAATGATCATCTCTAATTAGAGTCCATTTCGGAACATTTCATTAGGAATATGTTGAACGGCTATTTATTTGCGATTTTTGTGTAACTGTTTAGGTTTGGCTAGGTTGAATCGCACCCAAAATATCGCCATACAATATCTGACATTAATCCAGTTGCTTTTATTGTTTATCAAAAAAATGTTCCCGCGAAGGTTATGACTACGTGACAGGGAGGTGACAGAAGGCTAGAGTGCGGCCAAGAGGGGGATAGTGCAGGGGTTAGAGATGTATTGGACGGGTGGCGCGGAGAGGGGAGGCGGGGGAAGGTAGCAAGCAAATTGGCGTCGGTCGCCTCGAATGGAACGGTGTGTTGAGGTCGAGTGCCACTTACTGCATCGCCACCCAACATACGGCGTGTTTCATTGATCCATTTGCGTAAGTTGTTTGTCAACAAAAAAAAAAAGAAAAGAAAAGGTGGCGCCCCGGACATCCGGCGCACCCACTTTCTCGCATTCCGCTCCGGAAACGCGTCGCCGCCCGATCTGCGTTTCTCCTTGGAACGCGATTCGCTCCACGGCGCCGCCTTCCGGGCGCCGCGCGGCGCTCTTCAATGGACCGCGTCCGCTCGCGTCCTCCCGCGCCGTCCTCATCGCATCCTCCCCGGATCATCTTGCATCCGGGCGTATCCTCCCCGGATCCTCCTTGCATCCGCGCGACCCGGCGCTTGACACCAAGCGTGGTATTCCGCCGCCGGAGGCCGCAGACCGGCCGACTCCCGAACAGTCCTTGCGAGTTTTTGTTTAATATTCTGAACAAAGTAAGTTTACAACGTGCTTTATATTAAAATAAATAATAAATATGATTAAATGCTAGTTGACAATGACAAATTATTGTGGATGAAGGTATCCCAATGGTACATTTCACCGTCATCTTACGTCTAGAACAAAGAGAGTCTACTTAGTGCTTTTGGTTAGGAGTCAAAAGTTGAGGAATATGTGTGTGTGTATACATATATATATATATATATATATATATATATATATGTGTGTGTGTGTGTGTGTGTGTGTGTGTGTGTGTGCGTGTGCGTGCGTGTGTGTGTGTGTGTGTGTGTGTGTGTGTGTATACATTAATTTTTGACACTATTATGAAAATCTATAATGGAATTTTAAGGGTGTAATTCTGGGTAATCTGTAGGTTTCTTAATTATTATCAATGAAGTTGATTGCTAGAGGATATCGAACGTATTCGAGAAGTTGTATTTCATTAATTTGTTGTAATTTGTTTTTCATTATACAAATTAATGAAATACATTGCATATAAATAAAAAAGATAACACACTTACGCAAAATAATTAAAATTGTTGCATCACAAAAGCACTTATATACACTTATTTTGAAAGAGACTAATAGTCGTAGAAATCCCATTCATCAGCTGTCAGTATCTACAACTCACTACAAGACATCCACATATAATGCATGCACGTCATTTTACAACGCATTGCCAGATAACATTAAACAATTAAAATCGGTACACAAGTTTAAGTTAAAAGTAAAATCTTTTTGGCGTAACTGTTTCTGTAAAATTAGAGACTGCTTATTAACAATAAGAAAAATAATATTTGTTCTAACAACGATATATAATGGATAGTTAACATTTGTATTGTATCATTTTTTTAAACGACTTAATAAGCTGACAACAAGTATTGTACTTCAGCTTCCACCCCTACCTCGATCAGGTTTTTGTCCAGTTTTCCTGATACATTGAGCAAATGCAGAGATAGGCCCCTTGTTTTGCTTCTGATCATAAATGTAGCTTCCCTATGCGCACGGTTTTTTGAGCTCTTCTTTGCTTTCAGTGGTAGCAGTTGAGCCGGGGGTTAATTACTATTTTGTTAGCAATGCAATCAAATTTACAATTCATTTACCTATGGAAATGTTTTATAAAACTCAGACGTGAAAATGTCTAATTATTTTTCTAATGTTTTTAATCTCACGCATTTTTAATTTTATTATTCTTTATTTTTGTTTTTATAATTTAAAAAACTTTTATTTACCTTTCAACTATTTATTGTTAAAATATTAGGAAGAGATTCTGGAGCTCAAGAAAACGTGCGCAGATGGCACCTTTTCCCCTATCGTAAAATACAGTTTTTACTGTTCTTTGACGAAATAAATAAAATCAAAATATTAAAGGGAAAGGGGACTTGGATCTGCAGTATGCATATCCTCCCCGCGTTGTCTCGCATCCCCTGCATCCTTCTTGCATCTTCATGCCTCCTTTCATTCGGGCATCTAGTAGAGGAGTGACACAGGGTTAGTATCTTGCTTTCGCCTACCGGTATTCAAATCCCGGGCACCGCGAATAAAATTCGTGGCGAACAAAGAATGTTTACAGGGTTTGCAGCGTGCAGTGCCGCGGAACCAGAAGTGGAGTGGGAGATTAAAAACGCATCCCTCGTTAAAGAATCGATTTTTTTAAAGGAAAGGAAAGAAATTTCTCGAGAAGTCGCTTCAAGTAAATGAGCTAAATGGGATTCTTGAGGGCAAGAAATGCAGAAGCGCTACTTCAATAGCAACATTTTTGTTAATTGTTAAAGTTAACAGTTAAAGAAAATCACAATAATAATAGTAATAATAATAATACTAATAATAATAATAATAATAATAATAATAATAATAATAATAATAATATGTATTTTGAAGCTTCATTTTTAAAATATGTGCTTTTTAAATTCTGTGTGTTTTAAAGGAAGATGAATGATCTCATGGATTCCTATGGTTGAAATTCTGGCAGTGAAATGACGACCATTGTATCGTCTACCTGCAATGTAACCCTCCGGCGCGGCGGGCGGGTCCCATCATTTCCCGCCAGCAGGCGCGTGCGGCACTCCGTGCCGCACTCACCATTTCGATTTTCGCGTCAATAGTTATTACTTTTTTTACGGGCTGTGACGAAAATATTCTTTATGTTTTTATACCTTTTATTTCATAATAATGAAGTAAATACCAAACGAAACAACAGTTTTAAGAAGAGTCTGATTTATAACTCGCTCCCTCCGTGTATTTGCATGTGTTATATGTCTGGGAATACGGGACAAACGTGCCTTTTAACCTTTCTTCGTAATCAACACATTTAAATTTGAATTAGTAATTAGTACTCCAAATTCTGTGTCATAAAGCTCAATAACAAAACTGCAATAAGAATTCTAAAGGATTAAATACGCAAATATGATACTTACATGACAAGGCGCGTGCGGTATGGAGTGCCGCAACCGTTGCAGAGTTCGGATTACTAATGAATAACGGACGATCGGCAGTGTTTAAAAATCGTGATTAGAGTGTCATCAGGTTGAAAATATAATCAACGAAAAATAACTATGAGCTCAATAGTTTACACGAAATCATCAAAAATGTAAGAATGCGGCACTGAGTGCCGCTACGCGCCCGCCGAAGGGTTAAGCCATACGTTTATAGAATAATCGTTGTATGATATGTTGACTCTTAACGTTCCTGCTGCATACTTCCTGCCAGCGGCTTTCCAGCATCCTTCCTGCAACGGCGCCTGTCCGTGTACGTGCAGACTTTTTGCACTTCCTCCCTCTGGCGCTCGTAAATTGCACTTGGAACGCGGGATTCTTCCTCTTCTGACAAATACATTTATTGCATCCTTCGTGAGGACGTTTTCGCTTGTAATTGATATGATCAAATATCATTTATGGGAATATTATACATGAGAGTCCATGTTTCGGAAGATGCTTTTAGCCGAAGTCCAATGGTATCTGTTTTAAATGATGGGAAAATGTTTGGTAGATTGTGTTTCTAATCACTTAAAGTGATCTTCTTAGGTTAAGGAAGTAATTTTGAAAGGGTTTTTTTACATTGGACTTTTGGACCTGTCAAAATCGTGTATTATAAGCCGGTATCCCTTATAAGCATGTTTTTGTAATATGGGATATACTCTTTGCAGTCTTATGTTACAGCAATCGTTTAACATGACTTAAATATATTTTAATGAAGAAAAAAATCGTAGTTGAGCGGAGATTGAGTGTTAAGGAGGGAAAGAAGAATATGCGCAAAGGGCAACACCATATACAAATTATTTTCTTTTCCGCTCTTCATGTGTATTTTTATTCTTTCTACATTCCTTACAGAAGCAAAAATGATCAATCAGTATGGTTCGACGCCTCAAGAAATGTGATAAGTATTTGAAAATCAATTTTTAGTGAAAATAATTCTCAATTACACACACCTTTTCTCACACAACGAACAAGGAAAGCATATCTGACACAAACTACCAGTGTGTACATGTATGTATCGACGTGATCCATCAACCGTATCAAAACACAGCTCTTAACATCTATGTTCTTCCAGTGTTTCTCGGCTCAATCATCTGAGATCATCGCCACGAAACTAGATTCGCTTTCCTCAACAGCACCTTACATTCTCTTCCTCCCTGAATGAATATAATTTTCCTGTTTCATTTCGGGCGCTTCTCAGTCATTTCATGCAAATACGAAAATAATATCAAATCCATTCGTGTATCGCGAGCATTTATTCAGTTATCATCTCATTAATTTAAATATAATTCATCAAAATTCTATATTGCGTGCGCCCGAATTCGGTAAATAACCCGTTAGGTGCTTCGCTGCGTAATGGCGCGCCGGACGCTTCCAAGTCGGGCGGCGCGCGGTTGGGGGGGGGAGGGGAAAGGGGAGGGGTGGGTGGGGAAGGGAGGGGCGGGGCGCTGCTCGCATCTGCTGCGGAGTCCGTAGTTTCCAAATTACCCGGTGCCGCGCACGCCTATGTAAATGTGGTATCGGTGAAGGCGCGGCGGAGCGCAGTGGGTACATCGTCTGAACATACAGGAACACGAAGGTCTCACTGAATCAATACTTGCACGAAAAACGGTTGTGGTTAGGCGGAAGAGCGGCTCTGGGGGCCTGATTCTCACCAAAGAAAGTCACTATACTATTATTATTATTATTATTATTGTTATTATTATTATTAAAGGCTAAAGTAGAAGGATGGAAAAAGGGTAAACTAAAAACAAACCTATTGAAATAGAAGAAAATGCAGTATCGTGATTCAAATAGGAAATAAACAACCCGACACTCTGAAACCCCTGCACGTTTATATACGACGGTGCTGAAAAGTTCTAGAAATGCATGTATGCAGGTGCTTATAGAAAAGTTTGAGTTCTAAAATACTATTTTGTACCTAAACAAAATACGTGCGTATTTGTTGCCTAGAAATAATAAAGTGGTAATTTCCAATCACCATGTTGAAATGTATAAGAATTTTCCAAACAATTTAGCGATTATCGATCAGTGGAAACGTATGACCTTCTAAAGCATACAAGTTCATTGACTCAATCCGAAAATATATGAATGCACGAATTATAACAAAGCCTTCAATGAAAAACACAAATATTCCTTTTCCGCATTAGGGGGCATCAAAGCGATTCTTCGGACTCAATGGCAGTAATAATCAATCCTTGAACTATCAGAAGAAATAAAACTACCTTAGCATAATGGCTTCATACAGGCTGTTGAAGGGCTCGTAAAAGGAAATAAGGAAAGAAGTGTAATGGAAGTCCTTGTCAGTCAAAGAGTATGTCATATATGACTGACGTGTTAAATTCACTTAAGACACGTGAGTTTGAATCTGTCCGGACAAATGAGTCTTCCAAATAATGAATAAAATCCACAAAGTTGTAATAAATAATGTTTAATATCACTAATTATAAAAAAAACTGTATCTGACCATAACAATGAACGACAGTAAGGTTTTGGAATTCAGTGTATAAAATATCGAAAACTTTACTATTAGAGTTACTTGATCTGTACGATTTAAAGCAATACTTTGAACAAACATTTAGCGTTCTTACATTAATTTTTAATAATACGATATTTATTATTAGAGAACAGCCCTCAGTTTTACATTAAAATTAAAGTTTATAATAACACAGAAAATAAACTTCACACTTCCGTTTTTAACAGTATTTAGTGTTTTGTTCCCAAAGCAATGTTACTTTTGATTAGGATTTCTTAAAAGATCTTCACAACAGCTGAAAACTATTTACTTTTATGTTTTAAATTTCATGAATATTTATTATATTCAAACCAATTTTGCACCTTTTTTCTAAATATTAAATTTCAAGTTGTTATATATTTTGTTAATGTTGGCATCAATGAGCGTATTAAATATATGATTATATTCTGAGATATTTCATAATTGAAATGCATGTATATAAATATTATTTTTAACATAAACAATTTTGAGTGGGAATCACAAAACAGTAAGCCATTTTATTATCGCACATACATGTTATCACTTTCTCTTTTTAACAGGTTTTATAATATAAACACTGAATTGTAATAATATATTAAAATTAAAAGAATGAGGGATAATCTGACGTAATTTCTCATTATGTCGTTTCCAAGACCAACTGTTGTTGGAATGTTATTAGTCTTGCCAATATCGATCAGTTGACGCATTGATAGAAAGCAGTCAACGTTTCGCGAAGTTATAGTAAGCGAAGCGAAGATAGTTTTTGAGTTCGAAGATTGAGTGATTTTAAATGCAAAAGTAATGAGTGTATGTAAACGTAATGCCCAGCAATCCCTTGAAACATGTATCCTTTTACAAAATAGTTTCATGTTTTTAGTTTCACATTATTAAGTTATGGTGGATTGCAGACTTACCTGTAACATTGCAACCCACATACATTCACCTCGTTTACATCAACATGTAGGTACAGATCTTGATAAATGTAAAACATTTCATTTACATTTTCAGAAACGTGAATACTTCTATTTTACAGTGAATAATCATTGCATTGATTGCATTGTTCCACAATTTGTAAACCTCCCTAGTTCCATTAGTATTTGAAAAGAAGTACTGAAAGACATGAAACAATATTTTTGAGTTTTCTATTTCTCGTATAAGTAGTTGCACTTTTCCAATGTTCTTCCTTATCTGCGATGTAATCGTAAGGATTCAGCTGGCATTTTAAATTGAATTATGGGGCACATACCCTATATGTGTGAAACAGTTAACTCATGGTTGTTAATGCAAACCTGGTTCTAACATCAGTAGCTGAGCATGGGGCATACACTTCCAGAACATTCATTAAAATAGTAATTTTAAAACGTCAAAGAGTTTGATGAAGTTAAAAATTAAGTAAAATTCACTTTTTGAGAGTGGCGGTGATACATTTACAATAGCTATGCTTCCCTTCAAACATGGACGAGGATAATTTAATCCTGATTAATTCACTCTAGAGCTACTTGAATTCAGTGCCGATTTTATCAATATATGAAGAAATTAAGTAGTATTTGATTAAAACATTACAACACTAATGATGTGTTTTAATGTTAATCGGGAAAAGAGTCATTAGCTGAATATCTTGTTATTACTTATTACAAAACATAAACAGTATTTTCATTAGTATCGTTACATTCTTGTTACAGTCATATGGTTTAAAATCATTCAGATATTTTTTGTCTACCATCAAAATGTAGGTAGAGAGCCGTCGAAATATAAAATAGATATAAGAGAAATACAAGAGCCGTCGAAATATCTCTTGTCCTCTTTACGTCCCCGTATGTTGAATAAAAAACAATACCTTCTTGAGCAGATTATATTGTAATAACGCAAATGGAAAATCCATTTCAAACAGAAATTTCAAATTCCATATCTTTCTTTTAAAATGGAAATGAAATAGTTTTGAACCAATATGTGTAGTGGAACGATATCTTAGTAAAATGCATTCATTAGTTCGTGATATTCATTGTGTTTTTAGGTATAAAATCGGTTTTCATTTCAAATATTCAACAGATTTAGTGCAATAATTTTTAGAACATACATAACAACATTTTTCTCATATTGTTTAATTTAGAAGCAGGCAGTTTTAGAAATAGATACTTTAATGTATTAATTTGTTTTTTTTTTAGATTTTGAACTACAATACATACATTTTAATGCACCCAAAATTCCATCATTTAAAATAAAAATATTTATTACATTTTAAAAAGTCATAAACATTATCTTGCAAACTTGTTTCTTTAAACTTTTGTCCAATTTCTTTCATCCATGTATGTCTGAGTCTGAAATCTACCTCTGTGTCTTCTTCCACGTAGAAACCATACGAAACTTTTCTTAGGTAGCCTACTTGATCCATTTCGTTCCATATGTCTACGGATGGATGCATTGTATGGTCTAATTATAAATTTAATAAAATAATAACACTCAAAAACCTGTTTTTTAAGATATACGAAGGAGATCTCAATATGTTAGGGGTACCAAATCGTAAAAAAGTCATTTACAAAAGTTGTTCCATCCCTTGAAAAACTATAAGGCTGAACAAGAAGAAACTAAAATGAAAAAAATCAAATTTTGGCCGAACGTAGCGCCAGGGTACCCTTTGTGCAACAACGTCCCCGTTAACAGCTGGGCGTGATGGCTCGGGATGGCGGCTGTAGCTGTGCGAAGTCCAGCGGCGTGGGGCGGACGGAGCGTTTGCTGGAAGCTGTGGGCGGGGCCCCTCGATTTTGAGATTTTACGCAAATGAAGGTAGCAACGTCGGACGCGGTAGGGATGGCCACAGCAACGGTAATAGGGACGGTGACGGAATAACCTGCTTTATTTGTGCCTGCACGTTGCGTTAAAATGCTCAATCTACCGTACGTGAATCGGTGTAGTTGTGAGGACATAAATCGACAAAGTTTCACGTTAGAGGGTTTTTGCTCTATGTGAAAGTAGAAAGTATAAACCATTGAAAGAACGTGATGATGCAACAACATTTCATATACAAAGAGCGTCTTCATCTAAGTTTTCTTTCGTAGTCGAAAAGTTAATGAAAGTTTTTTCTGAATTGTAGCGGCAATGTATTCCTACATCAAATATTAAATTGAAGAATGGAACATCCTTTTGATTCACACTACCTATTTTGCTTCTCACTTATTTGTTTAATGGCTAAATGAGTGATTTTAAAACTCTACTAATTAAAATTCTACTAAACATTTATTATACTTGTACGTCCATGCTAGACCCAAAAAAGCTCCAGAAATTTATTACTCCTTCACTCAGTGCAAATGTCATATAGTTTCAAGTTGTGTAAAAGCTCTTTATTGAAGCTATTATACACCAGTAAATGACAGTGACACAATGAGACTTACCAGAAGATGATTCTGGCTTATATGACGTCATCTAATCTCTATTTCAACGACATTGTAGTGAGTGTAAACGAACGTCGAAGATATTTCAGTCAGACATTTTATTTTACCAGCATGTAAAAAATAAAATACTACAATGATAAAAGTTAACTAATTATTAAATTTTTAATTAAAATTAAAAATCATGTAAATAGTTCAATGTCTTATATGAACCCGTCTGATAGTTGTGGAGTCTTTTATAATGAAGATGTAAGCATATTCTCAAAATAGAAACACGAAACATACTTTATTTCAGTGTAATATTTTGTTGAGATAATTCACTATTCACCGAAACCTTAGTTAGGTTGACGTGCGTGAGAAGTCCCCGTCGGTGAGAAGCGAAATATTATTCATAACAAACGAGCAGGTCAACTCCCTGAGCTCTAAGGCTTTTGAGTGGGCTGAGGTTGCGGGGACGCTTTGCATTAATTTCGCACCGAAACTGCCGCACCGGCCCAGCCGCGGGCGGGGCCCGTGGGGGCAGACGCCCCCAGCGCCTGCATCGCCCCTCATCCCCCCGCCTCGCCCAGTGCCCGCGTGGGCGCCAAGGTGACTCGGGACCTTCCCGGCGGGCAACTTGATAAATGAGCCCCGCAACATTATGGTCTTTGGCGCTTCTTAATTATAGGATGAAAGATTTTTCAACGTGGACCCAATTTTTCAGAAGTTCTATAATTCAGGGGCAGCGCCACTGAGTGAAGGAACTCACTTGATAGTATCGGGTAAAATTGATTGGAAGATCTGTGATATTACGTGGATTCAGATCAGTTTGGATTGTAATTTCGTGCCGTAATTTGGCTGTTTCGAAGTGTCTATTATCTGGGAGGGTTAATTGAAAATTTTTGAAACGTTGCGTGCTTCTCCGTAACATGATAATGGTGCGAGACGAGATCCGACAAATGACGGCAATTTGTCAATGCCCTGTGAGCGCGCCACAGCTACCGGAAGAGACGCCTTAGGCGTTGCATGGCCGGCTCAGTTTTTTCGGAAAGTCTGGATTTTATAACGCACCTCACTTTAAGATTGATCGGAAATTTATGATCTAGTTTTAACATATGACTTCAATTACCTCTAAATCGTCTGGATTTTTATGGTTGATTTTGACGCTCCTTCGATGAACTCTTAAACTTTGCGTTAAATTAATTTAAAGTATAATAAAAAAAAGTAGTAAGGTGAAATAATCGGCCCGGGTGGTTGGAGAGAATCCTCTCTGGATTCTGAAGAACATCTCTTGAAGAAAGGTTGGGGCATTGAATCACCTCATGGAATTCGCTTTCTTTTTGCTTCCATTTACGAGTCCATTTACGAATACGTAGTATAAACTATTTAAATATTGCAACAGTGGCATTGTTTCAGAAATATTTCTACTATGCCTAATATCAAAATCTTCGGTTTTTCAAAGACCGAAGGACGTTCACTTGTCGAAACGGACGTCTTCTTCTTTTTCTTCTTCTGCTGCTGCTGCACTTCAAGGACTAGGCGGCTGCCTGTTCCGTCTCCACACATCGCACCATCATGGTTTTCCTACACTCCTCTTCCTCTTGGGTTGTATTGTAGAACTTATTTAAGTAGCCTGTTTTTCTCTATTCTTTCTAAATATTTTTGTTAGTACTTACTCATTTTAACCGTGGTCCATGCGACCGACTTTCAGTCCGACAATCCATCTGTTCAACGGTATGCCCAATTTGAAATCTCTCCGTATACACTACCTTCTAATCCGTTCTGAGATTTAAGCTTTTTTTGGGAATGAATATCGAGCTGTCAATCTGGCTTATCTTGAAGTCACAAGACGTTTTTCAGAATATACCAATTATTCATTTGTTAGTAATATGTTTAATTTTCCTTACAATGTAGGTTTCAGTATTAGATTGAAATTTGCACGGTGCATTTCAAGTGTGTTGATAAGAGATTTGCGCGAAGTGAAATATCGCTAGGATTTAGCTTTAAATAATAATAATTATTATTATTATTTTTATTATATATTATTATTATTATTATTGTTATTATTTGGAATGAATTGCTGATGCTACAAGAAAGTATGCAAACCGCTGTATCTCCACTATTTTTGTGTTGTCCATAATGTCTTCATGTTATACTGTTTATACTGTCCAGTATTGGGGGAGCTTTTAAATTGTACTAAGAAACATTCCTTGGGGTGCATGATAACGGTAAATAACATGAGTCGGAAATTCTACTGCTACCTAGAATTTAAAATGCTTTTACTTTCGCGTATACGTACGTATATACCGAGTAATATACGTAATATAGAGAAAGTTATTTAATTCTTAGTTTTGTGGTAATTTGTTTTGAACGTCGCATACAATTATTATTAATGGTTTCCAATACACTTTTCTTGCAACTTTATACTTGAAATTTGTAAGTTGGAAAAACCGAGAATTCAGATCTGTTAATGTCAAATTCGATTACCCAACAATTACCCATTACAATTGTTAAACAATTGTTCTATCCATCCTGAATATTGAAACACAAAATAAATGCCAACGAATTTGAATCAAATATTATTTGTTTCTATTTTATTAGTTATTTAAAAATCTTGAAACGAAGGAAAGTTGGCAGAACTTTCAACCATTCATCAACCGTTCACAAAATATTCACCAGCGTCTTCAAACGTTATCTTTTAAGAAGTATAATCACATATATCTGATTTACAAAAGCTTACGTATCTACTAAAATATTTACAAACGAAACTAATTTCTTACAAACATCATTTGAGAAATGTTGAATTTCCTTTTGTGCAATCACGACGTTTTAAGCACTTCAATACAAAAGCATTAAAAACTAAAAATACCTTCTATCTAAAGGCCTATAATAGAGTTTGCTCTTTGAAATATGTAAGAGTTTTCTTGATTCATAATCCAAGGAGGTACTGTTCGCATCACAGCAAGAAATCGTGTTGGATTATGGATCTACTTTTCTTCACACTCAGCGCAGCGATGCACCGACTCGAGACGCACAGTTCGAATTGTGAATAGCCATTGTGCTTTGTCCGTTCGATGTACGTGTTCAGGACTCTTATCGCACTCACCGATAAGAACAACACACAAATGCAACACCTCTTGCTTTTATTCTACATCTACGCAATTTCGACAGCATTCCTTGCTCGGCGTACGCGTGGAATAGTCGAGATGGTGCAGGCATACAATGGAGACGCCCTTGCTGGGGAAAATGCATGTGACGGTCGCGTCCTCGTATTCAGAAGAAGCGCCATGTGAAAAGTACCGGGGAAGGCGACGGAAGAGGCTACGTAAATAGAAATACATGCAGGCACGATGGCTCGTGTTCGTGATTGGCATAGAGTATTGATGCTCGTACGAGTTTCAAATGCTTTGAGAATGGAAACGCTTTAGGACGTCAGAACAATGGTGACAATTTCAATTTCTTGATATTCTGAACATGTTTGGTTAGAGGCTGGACTAACTGAACTTGAGAAATATTTCAAAGAAGATTAGTCAATGATATTCCTGATATACAATGGATACATATATAAATTCACAAAACCTTTCAAATAAACTGAAAATTAATGACATATTTAAATGAAAGTTGAAAATCAGATAACTTTTTTTTTTCTCTTTATTTTTAGTCGCATCAACGACTGAGGTTATTAGCGACTACATTTTTTTATAACAGGTGTTTACAGACAATTATGACTTCATCATTACATTAACATAGGTATCGTAATGTATAGGTCATAATATAATACAGTATCACATATTATTTATCTTACATACCATTGACATACAGTATTATCGGGACAGGGTCATAACATATATTTTCGAGGGTTACATATCATTACATTAACAAAAGCATCTTAACATATAGATCATAACATAATATTATTATCTACCAAACTCGTAACATAATCATACACTATCATCGGGGTAGGGTCATGACACATCAGCTGGAGAGATACGAGCGGGCTTACCATGATATTATATTTCAAGCATGACATTTGTGGTTTTGCAAAATTTAACAATCTGGTTCTGAAAGGGGACAGAGTACAGGATTTTATCTATTTCATTTGGATTAAAATACATAGTTCTAATATTTTCATATTTTCGACAAGACGTAATAATATGTTCGACTGATAGTCTTACTTGACAAATATCACATAGTGGTGGTGAAGTATTCTCCAGCAAGTACCTGTGTGTAATTTTAGAATGACCAGTTCTGATTCGCGTAATTAAAACTTGTTCGCGTCTAGTCATCTTGGGGTCCGAGTTGAGTGATATGAATAAATCGATTGATTTGTGGGTATTACTAGTTTTATAACATCGCCATATCGGTTCCCATTGCTGGATCATCTTCCTACGTATGAATCTTATGACGTCTTGCTTGGAATATCCCGGGTTAGGTCCTACATTGTTTCCTTGGAGATCAATTACTATCTTTGTATTAGTTTCATTGTTATGTATTTCGGTCGTAATAATTGAATACAGTTGATTAGGTAAAAGAAGAAAAATTACTGATAAGCCTTGAAGTTTAATCATGTGAAGTAGTTCTTTAATTCGAGCTGTCGTTTTGGATTGTGTTTCATCATATATTTTGAAGTTATCTTTTGGAATTTTATTAGTGATGATAGTGGCATCGGAACGGTTTTGGATTATCTTTTTAAGTGCTTCCAGAATTGCATGGTTGAACATGTTTTCTTGGCTAGCAATGTTCATAAACCGGAATTTCGCCAAAGATTTGGGATCCTTCACTATGGCCTCAGAGAATGTTGAATTACTGCGTCCGTCAATGAAGATATTGTAGTTATTTTTGTATTTATCATAGGTTTCGCGATATTTCAGTTTCCATTCGTCTGAGTCAAGGTTGTTATGCTGAACTTCAACCAGAGATTTGTCAACTTCAATGGTGTTGATGATCCAGGGGTTTACAGCGGGAATTCTTTGACTTTCTATTGGGAGCCTCGATATGTTGAGGGAGCTGAATAGGGCAGCTACTTTATTATAGAAGGGTGTAGAACACTGTGGATTTCCACTTCTAATTGCAGGAGATACATCATTACGTATTATCTTGTTTAGGGATGTTTTGGCTTTAATTGCATATTTAATTGACAGGGTTTGTCTTCGAAATGCCAGGTTGGTTTCAGCCGCTTCGATGAGAATACTACCAGTTGGGCTTGTGTGAAAGCAACCAGTGCTTATTCTGAGTCCACAGTTGTGCAGGGTGTCCAGTTTCTTGAGAGTTGAATTGCACGCTGAATTGTAGACAATAGATCCATAATCTATTTTGCTTCTTACTAAGGCTTTGTACGTAAGTAGTAAGGTATTTTTGTCTGATCCCCAGTTGTTGTGATTAAGACACTTCAGGACGTTAAGTCGATTTTTGCATTCGGCGTATATTTTAGAAATGTGTTCTTGCCATGTGAGCTTGTGGTCGAATATCAGGCCCAAGATTTTGTATGCGTGACCGTCTTAATGGCTTTGTTGCCCAGGAATAATTTCGGGCAGAAGGGGCTTAATTTTTTAGAAAAAACCATACATTCAGATTTATCTGCCGAGAATTTGAAACCAGTTTTCATTGACCATTTGTAAATAGAGTTTACAGCAGTTTGCATTAATTCATTGGTTGAATCGAAGTTCCTTCCTTTGCATAGTAATATCATATCATCGGCGTATTTCCGCACGACAACAGGGCTTACAATATCATCATCAGCGTCATTTACAGCAATTAAAAATAGAGTCACACTGAGCACTGAACCTTGCGGTAGCCCATTGTTAAGTTTCTTAATTGTTGAGAAATTATTACTTATACGTACTTGAATACTTCTGTTGCTAATAAAGTTGGTAAGGAACTGAAACATATTGCCCTTGATACCAATACTAAGTAATTTAGCAGCTACACGGTGTGTCCATACCATATCGTATGCTTTTTCGATGTCTAGATTTACTAAGATAACATGCTGTCCGTGAAGAAAGGCTTCTTGGATTATCGTTGTCGTGCTGATAAGATGAGAGGTGGTGGAGTGACCAGTTCTGAATCCAAATTGGTTGTCTTTTATTAAATGTTGAGATTCGAGGAACCACCTTATTCTTTTGTTAATGATTTTTTCTAATATTTTGCATAGGTTGCAAGTCAGTGAGATTGGTCGGTAATTAAAGCTATTTGACTGGTCTTTTCCAGGCTTGGGAATCGGAATCACAGTGGCAGTTTTCCAGAGTTGAGGAAATACATTATTTAGCCATATATGGTTATATATTTTTAATAAAATGTTAATACCACTCGTTGGGAGATTTTTAATTAAGCAGTTTGGAATATTGTCAGGGCCAGGAGCTGAGTTGTTAACCTTTTTTAAAACTTCTTGTAGTTCGTGCATGGAAATTGGGGAATTCATGTCATTATCATAGTTTATGTCATCAATAGGTGTCATATTTGATTCACTTTCGGCTTTTTCTTTATATGTGATGAAATCCGTTTGGTAATTGGCAGTGCTGGAATTTTCATGAAGGTTTCGGCAAATTCCTCAGCAATAATTTTGGGGTCGCTTATTATCTGGTCATTGCAACGCAAGAAATGAATAGTACTATTTGTCTTCATACCACGTATGGATTTGATTTTCTTCCAACTCTCAGTTGGGTTTGATTGGCTGTTGATTGAGGAAATATATTCAGTCCATGATCTGGCTTTGCTTATTTTTACAGTTCTGCGAGCAATAGCTCTAGTTCTCTTGTAGTTAATTCGACTATCATCATCTCTTCTTTTTTTATACCGGTTAAATGCTTGTTTAGCGTTCCTAATAGCGACTTTGCATTCAGTATTCCACCAGGGAACGCTTTTGAACTTAAAAGGGCCATGGTGCGTTTGTTTTATTGAGTTAGCAGCATTGGATATAATATTACAGAATGATTTTACTATCTAGTCAATATTATTATCCTCCTTCAAAATATCTTCTTCATTGAGGTGCTCATCAATTTTTTCTTGATAGTCCAGCCAATTAATATTCTTATAATTAGGGATTGGGTTGCACCATTCATGACTAATGGATACATTTGGTTCATGGATATCAATCAGTATTGGAAAGTGATCACTATCATAGGGGAAATCCATTACATTCCAGGTACATTTCTGTGCTATTGTGGGAGAAGCTATTGAAAGATCAATCGCACTTAGTCTACTGTTACTGATATTAATATGTGTGGGATCACCAGAGTTGAGGATGATGCTGTCATGGTCATCAATTACTTTTTCCAATAGTCTGCCTCTTTTATCAATTTTGTATGATCCCCATAAAGAGTGATGGCAGTTAAAGTCCCCAAGAATTATAAAAGGCTCTTTTATTTGGTTTATAATATCATGTATTTCAATTTCTTGTAGTGGGTACCTATTAGGAATATAAACATTTCCGATAAATATGGGGTTAGTTAAATTAATTTTAATTGCCACAAATTCCATGTCAGTTTGAATTTTAAGAGTTTCAGTGGGAATAGATTTTTTGGAATATATTGCCACACCACCACATGCATATTCAGGGTTGCTTCTATTTTTAAAGGTGCAGTTATATCCATTTATATTCCCGTGTGTTTTTCCTTTAAAGTTTGTTTCTTGAATACAGATTATATCAGGGCTATGTAGTTTGCATAAATATTGTAAGTTTTCTAACCTGCTGTAAAAACCATTTAGATTCCACTGCAGAACTAACATAACTTTTTCTTTGTATTATATTAAACTTTCAGTTGTATCAGCATGGTTTAAATTCTATTGAATGATCTGAATAAGTACTTACAGTATTTAGGTACTGTCTAAACTGAATTCTGAGTCTGAGGACTCCCTGCTGGGAATACTTTTTTCTAATTTTTTGATAACTCTTGTAAATCTTCCCTTTATAGATCTTTCATTCAGTAGTTTGTATGTTTCTTTCAGCATACCAATTGTTGCATTAAAATCAGTTGAATAATCTTTCATTATAGGAATGGGGTCAGGTGCTCCAAAAGAGTTTTCAAGGAATGATTTGAATTGGGTGTATGAGAGAGGAAGTTTGTCTTGGTTGGAGTCAATATAGGTTTTGGTTGGGAGTAGAAGATCTTCTATTGACTTGTTAACTAAATTGTCTTGAGAGGCAGGTTCTTCTTTTTCATTTTTTTGCTCGCTTTTTCTTTGAAGGTTTACAGCCTTTGTCTTTACATTTTACATCATTAGTTGATATATTCTCAGGTGTAGAGGATGATTCAGATGGAAGGCTTCTTTTGATAGGAGGGAAGTTTGTACAATCCATAGCAGTCGAGCCAGATGGATTATCATCTGTTTGCTCAGTAGGGGGAATCTCTAACAAAATATTCTCAGTATTGTTATCTGTTGCTCTATTTATAATTGGTGAAAGGCTAATGCTATTAACTGGGCACTTGCTGGCAATATGACCTTCATTTTTGCATTTGAAACAGGTGATATTATCTGTTGTGAAAAATAGTCTGTATGTTGTATCTTCATATGGGATTAGAAGTGACTGTGGCAATTTATGTACTTCATCTGGATGAACAAACACTTGTCGCCTGAAACTCATAATATGAGACATACCTGGTTCAGGTAGACCTGCTCTGATAAATGTAATGTTAGAAGAAATTAGAATATTCGATTGTTGGAGAGCATTTTTTATCACTTCATGTGGGATAACTGGGCAGACATTGGATATTATAACTCTTACATGTTTACTTAATAGGGGTCTAACACTCACTTCAATGTCATTAATAGTGAAAGTTTGATGGTTGTCTGTTAGGTAGTTAGCAATTTTCTTGGAACTTAAGAACACACAAATCCTATTATTCGCTATGCGCGACACAAATCTAATATCACTTGGATTGATAAAAGTTGATAATTTACTCACATAATCTTTTATTGTAAGTCCTTCGTGGGCTTCTATAATAATTGCTTGGTCCTTTGACGGGAAAATGTCCATTGTCGCAGCTCCAGCATACGATTTTAAGTTTGATCCATGTTGTTGTCGTTGGGCGTTCGAGGTTATGTTTTCCTTGTTGTTCAGTGTATCCATATTGGCGTTAGTTGCCACTCTTTCGAGTAGCGGCCACACACAGAATACACTTGAATGAGAGACTAGATCACAGTTTTGTTTATATGTAATAAGGTATTAGAAACACTGTCGAAAGCACACGCGAACGGAGCATACGATGTTGCTAGTACCGCGGTCCGCCGTCGACTCCATCAGATAAACTGATTGGCAATCTTCGTTATAATCACAATAAAATTAACTTTGATTATAATACTGAGACTAAGACATCACGGAATTGATCAAACGTAACAAATTGATCTAAATGTTGAGAATAGGAAAATAGATGAGTATCAGGAAAGAAGCCGAAACATTTCTTCGTTTTCATCTTTTAATTTAGAAGAGAGTGTCCATTAACTTTGGAAAGTTACCAATAACCTACAAAAATGATGAAGTGTTATATTATAAAATAGTAATATATATTGGTAAAACATTTTAATTCTTTTTTGATGATTTTCATTTTGCGGCATTTCGAATAAAAGAGTTAAAAGGCGTTGTTTTGGAGAACATTGTTATTTAATACCAGAGCGGTTTTCGATGGCTTAGCCTTCATTGTCATTTAAGTACGTAATCGTTTTCTGACTTCCAAACAGCTGGTAATAGACGATGGCTAAGCCATTGAAAGTTGCTCTTGTATAATGTTGGCCAAGACAACTCAAGTTTTCTCTAATTCTTTCATTTATTTAAAATATATGGTTTTTTGTAAAGAAAAAAGCAACTAAAATTTACAGTAACATGGTTTTCCGAAATCAGACGTTTGTAGCGCAATCATAAATGTAAACTCTACGCGAAGGGATGATTTGTAGACTGAAACGTCGATTGGAAGAGATCATACGGATCAGTCTTCTGGTCTCCTACTTCTTGGTTTGCTGTTCCAGTTCTGGCTCGCACATTTGGAGTTTCGTTTGTCAAAATTAATTCGACACCCCTTTCTTAATCTCCCTTTTACTTTCTCGCTTCGGAGTGAAGAGAAAGTTATGTAATGCTGCATGAAACTAGTGGTGCTAAAACAGCACGTACTTTCTCGCCTGCAATTTCACGCGAAATTACTCGAAAAGTACTCAAGTTTTCAAAAAAATGTACATGACCTTATTTCAAAATCTATATTTAAGGAACAGATTTCATTAAGAGAAAAATCTCTATATTTATTATTTTAGTTGTTAAAAGACTCCGAAAAGTTTTTAATCTTTCGTAATTTTCGAAAAAGCAAGGTTTCAACGAACCTGAGACCTACACCATTCTTTTAAACGTCCTTCACACTAACCATCAACAAAATTTAATAAAAAAACAACGGGGTCATTTTTTTGAAAATGTCCCAGCGCTTTGATATAAAATACCCTCCACAATTAAAATGTCGGCGACATCAGCCAGATCGACTGTGGAATATCAATTTTGGAGAAAATAGGCTAAACGATTTAGCCGCTGTGTTGTTCATAGACACGCGATGTTCACGGTAAGTTGAACATCCATAAGCCGGAAGTGTATTACATTTACACCGAATAATGATTACGTCTATGTCACATAAACCTTATAACAACACTCTTGAAAGGCAGCAGTAAATAAATAAATAAAAGAATGTAGTGTCAACTGCATGCTTACTTGTGTTTGATAGAGCCCATGTGTAACTTGATCGAAATCTGAGAAATATTTTTACAAATTTTTGTCTTATTGCATTGTTGTATTTGGGAGGATGGGCGCGCCAGTTCCCTTTTTCCTGAACACACACACACACACACGCGCGCGCGCGCGGATACATCTTTGTCTGATTGCGCTGAATTTGGTTGTGTGTGCATGCTGCTTCTCCCTCCTCTCCATACTCACACACACACACGCTGATTCATCAGTGGCTATTGCATTATGGGAAAAAATAAACACACATATATGAACATATTTTCCTTTTTTGTTGCAATAAATTCCGCGTTCTAGTTATAAAATATACAATGTTTGGTAGTTAAAAGCATAATGGGATGAAGTGATGAAAAATACTCATTGGAAAGTTCAAGATTTGTTTCTTAGAATAAAAACTAAAATTGACTTTTTACATCTTACAATTTCCTAGGTAAACATTTTGGAAAGTTGATTTATTTCTGGTGACCTTTCGGAAAATATTAGTCAACAACCAACATTGATCACACCAAGAACTTCTCTCGTATATATCTCTCGTACGTCTCGTTCGTATTATGAAAATTTGTGCAGTAGCATTATGGTAACATGATGATGTCATGACCTTTCGTCTGGCGCAAAGCTTTGGTGCGAACACAACTTACCTGTTGCGCACACAAAGGTCACATTAAAGTGCAGTCATATAGTGGGCAAGATTTCAATGTGGCAATGAACTGCAGCTTAGAAAAGATACAACAGGGTTGCTGAAAGTCTCAAGCTACACACATCTGACATTTATCCAAAAGTGTGATGGGCATATTTTCGGATGAGTGGCGACAAGGATTTGTATTGCATCCGCTATCAACCCTATTGGTGCAAATTTTTAATTATTACCGTTCTTGAAATTAGAATAATCCAGAATAAATTGCATTACAAGAGCTTCAAATTAAAATTTATATTTAAGGAATTATTAGTAACACTAACTACCTATTTACAATAACTTGCAAATAACCTTCTTTTAAGAAACATAAAAAAGACATTTGTTTCGCTTTACTTCATGAAATACTATCTAGGAAACATATTTCTGCTCCCCAGTGAATGCTTTAATTCCCTAACTGCGTTACGAGCTGATCTTCACAATTCAACATTTATTGACCTTGACGTGCTTCGATGTGTAGATTCGGCAAGCTGGGATTGACCGCAAAAACTAGAATCATCAATTCTGAAAATGTATGAAGAAACTTACCACACTATTGATGAAATTTCCGATTAGCTATGAGCATTATCAATCTGAGTTTAATTTTCTTTCTTCGGTTCGTTATATAATATAATAGCCTTTTAGAAGGTGTAATCTTTACAATGCGATGATTATTATAACATTCGCTTCAAAGTAATAAAAATTTAAAAAATATTAGCTATTGAGTCAGAGTCATCGAGACATTAAAAGTAGGAATTATTGGAAGTTAAAAAATCCAGCTAACATAATTTTTATTACATAAAGGTACCACCTTTTTATACAGGGAGGTAACTAACTAAATTGGTATGACAGATTATTTTTTTAAATAGACGCTCAGTTCTTTGACTCCTTTTTACAGAAAATGACACAATTATATTTACATGAAAAATTACGCGAAAACTACTTATATTTTCAAAAAATATGTACATGGACTTATTTAAAGATCTGTTATTGCTAAGAATCCATATGGATTCTTGATACCGAAAAATCGATAGATGGCCACATGTCTGTGTCCGTCCGTCTGTCTGTGACCAATACAAGCACCTAAACCGTTCGGACTATTTTCTCGAAAATTTATATTCCTCAACAAATTTAAAGGAACTTTTGAGTTTGAAATGGCCATTTTGATTTTTCATAGTACTTTACATAAAGCCTCAACATTTTCAAAATTTTCTACAAAACGACGCCAACTTTTTTTCATTAAACTTTTTCTTCGCATAACGAAGAAAACGCTTAAAAGAATGGCGAAAGTCTCATTTTTGTTGAAATTCCTGATTTTTAGAAAATTGTAAAAGCTCAATATTGTTTTCGGTATCTTTCTACAACCCAAATTTTGAAGGTAGAGTTTTTGTATGAATGTAATCTGTTTTTGTAAGACGGATATTGCCCCCTGGTTTGTCAGCAATAAGACCCTCCACAACGATCTTGCAATAGAACCAATTACTTCTTTTATTACAAAGCTGGCACATACTTTTTCAATAATTTAAATCATGTACAAGGAGCAGTCACTTACGAAATAGGAACCGATCATCCTCCACTCTCCCGCCTAAGAAACAGACTCCCATTCCATATTTTCCTTCAATATCTCTCTGATATTAGATAAGGTAAGAACATTTCTAGCAATTACCTGTCCCTCCCATCGTATTTTCTTTTTAATCCTGTCATTGCTCTAACATAATTCCCTCGCAATAACCTTGGTTGAAGGTACAACAAATGAAATCACTTTCAGGGACGTAACAAACAGTTACCCCCTTCACAATTTTCTGATGCAAAGTTGCTCGGCCAATCAACTGAAGAGCCTCACTGCTGAACGTTGTCTTTAAATGTAAAATAAAATTTTAAAAAAAGACGGATATTGCCTATCCGGGTGGCCGAGATCGTTGAGGCGGTTGTGCTGTGGCGATCTCGCCCGAAGGATCGCGGGTTCATGTCATGCTTCGGGCATGTTACATATGTGTTATTCCTTTCACCCTTCATCATCACACTACAGTTTAAAAATCACAGTGGTCGCTATATGACCAAGATGTTGAAAGGCGACCTATAAAAACACAGATATTTGAAATAAAACCATGTACAACGTTTTAAAAATAAATAGTTTTAGCGTAATTATGAGTGCAATAAAGGCAATTTTTAAACTATTTTCTTAAAAATGGCTTAAATTTTTCTCTTTATATGTTATTCTCGTATGTATTAAAGGACGAAACAAAAACTGGTTCTTCCATTTTTGAGGAACTACTTGGAATTTCGAAAATTGGAAAAAAATAACATTGGAAAACTACGAAACTGAAGATAGGAATTTTTATCGTACATTAAATATATTGCTAAAAAATATTAGCTTTAAAAAAGTTAATGTACATTTTTTTAAAAAGCGCGTTGTTTTGGGGGAATTTCTGTATTGAAGTTAATGAAATTTATAACAAAATTCTCATAAATGGCTCTATATTTTGACACGGATAGGTCAAAGGTATTTAAAAAATGGCACAGGTCTCATTTTCATTTAGCTCTCTGAATTTGCGAAAAGTTGCCTTTTGTAAATACTGGGGAAAACTCATTATTTCTTTAAACCTGAGCGGCGGGGAACGTGAAAAATCCTCACGTCGGTGGGAACGTTGGATCTGACAGACCTGCTAGTTATTACAGGCTATTTAAAGCATTAATTAATTACAAAAATGTTTTATTATGAAGTAAACTATGCAAATAATTCATAGATTAAGCACAAAGTATACCCCAATTTATTAAAATAGTGAACTAAAAAATAAAATTGAAAGTGAACAAAGATCAAACAAAGAAAAGAAAATGTAGCGTTAAGTTAATAACTGCAATATTAACAAACTATGTCTACTATAGTCTTAAACAAACATTATGGAAGCATATTTTATAGTAATTTTATTTAATGTTTTATAATATGTTTTATGAGAGCGTTTTTTATAGTAAGCTTTTCGGCTTTTTTGTTCTCTTTTTAACCTTTCAAGTAAGTGTTTTGTGGCCTACAAAATTTTCAAATAATTTGCATTTCGTAACCTTAAAATATCGATTTTATTTATAAACATTTGACAGCAAATAATTAAATATATTACTTATAAAAGGTTCAATATTTTGTTCAGAATTTGCATTCTGAACTTGAAATTTCTAGTTCAAATGAATCAGCAACTTCATTATCGCTTAATAAACAACCTTGTTTCTAAAATCTTGTTTATTAATTCAATATCTTTTGGAATTAAATGCATTAAAATAACTCTTAGATGAACCGGTCATATTGAATTGTCACGTAAGCAAGAACGTTGGATCTATCGGACCCATCAGCAACTTTGAACAGGAATAGCACACCACATTTTTGTGATAAACTCAAAATAATGATCGACATCAGTTCAAAAAGATTCAATTTGAAGGTAGACTGGTGGAGAAGTTTAGAACTAATTTCCTTCACTTGATAGATCGATTCAAAGACGTCACTGGATCTGACAGACCCAATATTGCCCACTGCCGGGTTAAGCGTAGGAAAAAGTTAATACGGCCGTGAGGCTGCACTGTGTAGCGGTAAAGCTCATCAAGAGTCAACTCAATGAACCTGAGTTAGAAATTTGCATGCAAAGAAAATAAAAATTGCTGATTCGAAAGATTTTTACAGGTTCATGCAATAATATAATAGTTTGGAGTCCTTACAAATAATGCAAGAAAGAATGTGCAATTTTGAGTCGCACTAGTTTCGATATGAAGGACCCCAAAGCGCGGTTTATAGCTCACAATGTATTAGAGGCAGACATTTACTACTTATAGGACCAAGAATGATCCAGTTTATTCGTAACAATACGATTTTTTGTGCGGGAAACTACATGTTTTATCCGTAGAACTCCATAACTTTCTCCGTACTATCTCAGGAAAATACAAGAGAGTAAAATGTAATATTGAAATTTTCAAGACCGAACAGCATTATGAAGCGAAGGATCATTTCGCAAAAGCTAGCAAATACGCCGTAACGTTCCAAGGAACGAGCTCGTCTCCGCCTCTGTTGCTACCCGGTTCTGCCCGTCTCCGCTCATCGCCGCCGCCGTCTCCGCCTTCGCGACCGCCTGCTGCGACGCGGGGCGGCGACGTGCTCGCGGCCGGAGACGGATGCCCGTCGCGGGAACAAATGCACGCGACGGCGACGTGTAGGGGGTGCAAGCGGCGCCATCCGTCACGGCCTCATGAATACGCAGCGACCGGCGACTGCGCCCAGCCCCGCCCCGCCCCCGCCGCTTCGCCGTTGCCGCGCCGGACGCTCCAACGGCGCACCGGCGGAGTTCAGCAATGAGCGAGCATTGACGCTGTCATTGTAGTGAGTCTAACCGAAAAAGGTTCAAGGGTGCTGGTATTGACGGTGGCGAATTTTCGACACTACGAACATGGGTCGAATTCAGTCTCTGCCGGGAGGAGAATTCTAACGGCCGCCTAATCGAATCTGTGGTTTCTCCGATCGATATCAGGAGAATGCCGAGGCAGTAACTTAACAAACGAGCCCCGCAACGGACTATACGCGATCATTCAATGCGCTTTCTTGCTCTATCCTCTCCCGTTAATAACATACACACACACACACACACTCTCAAAAAAAGTACACTACCACATATCCTAGTAACTAAATGGAGTTTAAAAGTTTGACCCGGCTGGAGAAGACTCCTGGAGAAGGAAATAGCCATAAAACCATGGTGTACGTCGGTGCCATCGAGTAGGGGAGTAATACTGTCACCTTCTGAGTAAAACATTCACTACACGGGAGTTGCTGACCTGCCCGTAACCCTCAATCATTCAGTTAAACGGTGTACTTTCCCGACATGCTCCTACATGCGACTCCTTGAGTCTCCTTGCGACCCCTCGCGACGCTTTGCGATTACTTCAGGCTCTTTGCAACTTCCCGCAACGTTTTGCGGCACACCGCAACGCTTTGCGACTCCCTAAGACGCTTTGCGGTTCCCCGCAGTTTTGCGACTCACCGCAACGTTTTGTGACTCTCAGCGACGCTTTGCGACTCCCCACGACACACTGCAACTCTCCGCGCGATTTGCGATTCTTCGCGATGCTTTGTGACTCTCCGCGAGCATTGCAACTCCCCGCACGATTTGCAACTCTTCGCGAAGCTTTGCGACTCTTCCAGACGCTTTGCGACTCTTCCAGACGCTTTGCAACTCTTCGAGTCGCTTTGCGACTCTTCGCGACGCTTTGCGACTCCCTACGACGCTCTGTGACTTCAAGCGACCCTGTGCGACTCTCCGCGATGCTTTGCGTCCCCCCGCGACTCGTGACGTCCGTAGATGCTCCTGGGGGACGCTCATCTGCATCGCCCACAAACTCTCTCCGATTCTTTAGAGCGCTTTCTACTGTTTGTGAAGACTCTTTGTGTTCGGGTTCTTGTGGTGTGTGCTTTAAATGCAGTGTCTATGATGCACTATAGCACTCATACTCTAACTTCTCTGCAACTCCCTAAACTGCGACACCTTTAGACATTTATTTGCTGTCTTATATTTTTCGATCATTAATAATAGAACGTGCATATATTTGATAATTTTTTCTCTTATTCACTTTAAAAGTCTTCCACAAAATAACATTAAAGAGAGGGTAAGTGCATTTTTCCTAATAGTATTTGTTTTCACAGCGAAGATAAAAATGAGCTAAAAAGGATATCACTATATATTTCTTTAGAGCCGCATTTTTCCTTCCTCTTGAATATATCAGTTATATACCATTTCTAACCTGAATAATCACTTAGTTTTATTCTCTTTTTATGACTAAACTTTATTTAATCCCAAAACGATTACGGGTTATAATATTTTTATTACTTTTCCTGATGGGCCTTTTACATGCAGAATCACTGACATTCTAAAAGAGACAAACAACCGAAACCTGTTGAAACCAGACCGCATCCGCAATGCATTCGACATTTTAGAAGTGTCGTGATAAAACAAATGGATCTGAACTTAAGGCCCTGAGTGCAGGTCTGATATGTACCGGGTTCGAATCTTGAGCACACCATTTGCTACTAGTGAGATTTTCCTCGAGAGCGTCAGGAAAAAACTCTCGTGGAAATAAATTTGTCGATCTCTTGAAGCAATATCTGATCAATGTACGGCTTGAGTACTCCGGTTAGCAATGAGGGGGTCGAACGGTATTTTGTTGTTGGCGAAGGTCATCAGATTTCTTTCTAGCGGTCCAGAGCGCTTCCTGAAACATCCAGTCTACTTGAACCCTCTTCTTTTCCTCCCTAGTTTTGAAGCAGGTGAGCCCACTCTGTGTGAATGTCAATGCTCAACAACATTTTCATACGGCATTCATAAGGAAAATATGTATTATTAATTAATTTGATATTCTGACTGGATATTGTTACAGCGTTAAGTGATTTAAACATTTTGTAAGTAAAAACTCTGTAGAAGTTAATCAACACTAACATTATGACTCAATTCCATGTTGTGTACATAATGTGTTGTTATGTACGTACGTTATGTATTGTGCACATCACGGTACATGTTGTACAAATTTTATGATTAACCAAGTTACAGTAAAAAGTCACTTTTGAACATTTCTTTATCCTATTTTGTTAGTAGGGACCGGATTTCAACGCAATTGCGTATTTTTCTCCAGTACCCTAGGAAGAATGATTAATTGATATGTGCTTGAAACACCCGATCTCCATTGTCCAAACATAATTTTATAATGTACATCGTGTATACTATTTTGTCTATTTTATTATTATGCATCATAGATTTGTAAATTGCTATTTATTCTATATATTCTTCCTTGAAAACGTTTATCGTTTTCCACATTTATTCACTATGTATATTTTAATAAAATTAATATTTAATTTTGTAATGCGTGTTTCTACTCAAGTGTATTATTGTAGCTAATGTTAATTTCCGGAATATGAATTTTGCATGATTATTAGCAGGAAAATCACGATTGTTTCGAGTATTATGTTTAGTCGTATCCATCTTGAAAATTGGTACGTAGATGATACAACACACAAGACTAGAAATCACATATGTCACTGAGAGGGCTTCCTCTTAAAAACAAATTTAAAGAAAAAAGGATGCGAAAAAGAAAAGAACTTACCTTTACCTTACTTTTATATGAGGGCTGCGAGGGATTCTCAGAATTTTGCTCGTATGTGGGTAAGTGATTCTAATGCTGATTGTTATATGTATTAGTTGGCATACATTCCATTGAGGATACTAATACATTTCAATGGTGTCTCAAAAGTGCCAAATGAATGTACTGTAAGTAAAATTATGAAGAACAGTGTGATGATGGGTTATTATACTTTATAGAACATACTTTGTTGCATATTTTTGAGTTTTTTTACTGCCTAAACGCATAAACATTCCATAGATTATTTGTGCATGTAATACCAGTCCCTAGTTATAAAGGATAAACCACTTTCAATCGTAAATCAGAATCTAATTACATTTCTTCACTTAACCCATCAAAACGAGAACTTATTAAAAATAATTTCCTCCTTGAAAAATAAGTTATTTCAAGTCAGTAAAAAGCATTCTTAATATGTATTGTCTCTGGTATAATTTTACTCTTTCCGTGTATTTCTTCTTCTTCTTCTCTCGTCTTCCATTCAGATTTCGCCAGTTTTTCTTTACGAATCCTTCTCAACGCTTTTTCTCTTTTTTCCAATTTTGTTCTATCTAGAGTTTCATTTCTTCCCCGGCCGGGAATCGAACGCGGGACCGCCTCATACATACCTAGCACTATGTCCATGAGACACCTGTGGGGCTTATTTGCAGTTTTTTAATTGTTGAATTTCATTGTCTTCAATATTTTGCGCGATTATAATATTTCCTTGGTTCTAGAAATCCAAGAAAGTAACGGTCTATATTAATATATTTTTGACTTACTTCACTTATGTCTGTCGTGTGGTAAGTAGCCAATGCTAAGCAAGGATATATTCAAATTAAACCAATCCCAGATGTTTATCGCCAACACTTTGTTTACCTTTTTTACCGCTCTAAAAAATTGTTTTACCTTTTTAAGATAATTACAGCAATTGTTTCATGTCCAAAATAGCTTGTGCGCATCAATATAATATTAAAATATCTCCTTTTTGATAATGTTTAAAGCTCTGAAATAGAATCTATTATTAAAGATTCAGTGCCGAAAAACAGCGAAAGGAACATAGAATGCGTGTGGAAGCAGTTTCAAGACTTTTGTGAAGAAAGAAAATACAAATGGACACTACAAATGAAGAAATTACACATATTTTAGGCAATTAATATACGAAGATTAGATAGTGAAGAGTACAAAGAATATGCTATCAAAACTATGTGGAACAATACAACCAAAATTATTCAGGAAAATACTTTATTGAGTACACACGTGTGTTCAATCTATTCGTAATTGACGAATTCCACTGAAAATTTTCACATTTGTATTTTTTAGACTCATTAAAAACTTTAATGTTTTCGTAATAAAATGGTATAACGAGCATTATCGAAATCGCATTGTTAGTGTATTTTTATTCCATTGTTATTAGGTCTGCAGCTGTAACATGGCCTTCAATGTTTACAGCTGTTTGTTCAAAAGGTCATAAACTCAATAACAAACCAATTTAGAAGACCGTGATTTTCAAACACGCGTTTAAGACATTTCAATATTGATGTTGAATGCACCGCCAGATCTGTTTGGGCGGCATTGGGTTCCTTTCTCGAGTGTTTGTTATAACGAGTCCTTTAACAATTTAATTTGTGCAAGGCTTCCAAAAAATATATTTGTGGGGATAAAACATTGAAATTGGGAGTTTGTGATGCAGTAATATCATTCAGTGATGAAAATTCTGGAAGAATGAAAATACTGCATCAATTAGGTATTGTACTAGGAGTCAATACAGTGAAAGATGTCCAAAACATGGTTGACCCATGTTCCCATAATCCCCAAATTCCCATAATAACAAGACCACTACTGAACTATAATTAATATATTTGAATTCATACTTTTTGAAATAAAAAATAATTTAGTATGAAAAAAAACTTTAAAAAGTCTTACTTATAAAAAGAATTTTAGGAAACAAACTAATGACACAATTGGTATAATTGTAGTTCAGTACATACACAATACAAAAATAGAACATCTGTTAAAATTTCAGATTCCTATCTTTAATAGTTTTTTTAGAAAATGGGGCACGAACTCTAATAAATTAACATTGCTGGCAGAGGGCCTTTTTACTCCCCTTAAACACTCTGATTCATATATTATCATGTGAATTTTGTCGATACACCAGCCAGTGGGAGTAGAAATAGACACCGGTTTTTTTGTGATGGGCGTTGACTGCATTCAACAGCTTGGTGCTTAAATATAATTGTGTAACAACGAGGCTATTGTGTGGGACCTTCCTAGAAATATTTCTTACTCCAATTAATGTGCAGATGTGTGGCATCCCGGATGAAGAGGATGACTAATGGTTCAATGCAGACACTGAGTTATGTGGCTCGCATAGGAAACAGCCATAGAATTGTGTATTAAACTACCTGCGAAATAAGATTTTACGCAAATACGACAACATTCAACTCCATTTATCTTTGAAACTGGTCCTCTGGATTTAACGGGTTTCTCAGTAAGTACACGATTTATATAAAGCTGCATTTACCGTACAACGATTTGCGGGCTCCTGCAAGTATGCTCTTCGATTATTACCAAAGAGAACTTCCTGGTGCATGAACAAACGTGAAATACATGAAACAATGTTTGTTATCATCTTGATTTTTATGATAAAAGATTCCCACTTTTCCGGCTCTTCTTAGAATATACAGAAATGCTAGCTCTAAAAACAACTCAATGTAAACTATTTTTTTTAAAATTCGTATGAAATTATATACTTAAAATACTAAATGTTTTCTTTTAACCTTTCTAATCAATTAAGTTATTTGCTCTTTCAACGAAAGGTAGTGTGCGGATGATTCTTCCTTTTATTTTCTGATTTGATGGTATAAATACAAAATGTTAATAATGTCTTTAAAATAATAGAATCAACACTTGACAGTCGTCATTTTGCTCATTACTTCGTTCGGTTGTGGAATTTCTGATCGAATTATCTAAAGTAGGGGCCGTTCCGCCTGGCGCGAGAAAGCGTCGAAGTTATCGTTAGCAAAGAAAAAAGTAATGAGTGTCCCTTCACCAATTGCTTTCTCAGTCAGTTACTATCAAAATTTGAAGGATTTACCTTAGTTTCTCACTGTGAGAGAAAATTAATTAAAGACATCTCTTGTGCAGTTTTAAAAAAATAATATTGATAATTATTTCTCTAAATGGTACTGGATGATTTCTCTGTCTTATCTTAGAGAACATAATTATTTTATTTCTTTGTTGCACCCCAGAAATTGATAAAATTTATTCGTAACTGAAACTGTGTTCTAGAAACATGATCTAATGGTCTGTTTAATCTTACACTTTTGCATTCTTCCAATTTAACATATTTTTTCTAATGTTAGTCATAAAGTGCTGCATAATTCTTTTGGAACAATTGTCACTATCCTTCCAATTCAAAGGATAGTTTAACAACTTGGGAAGTGAGAATATTATACAATTTTAGGCCTTTCATTCAAATCCTCTTCTCCTGGTATGTTCCTAGTAGATCCTGTTTAGACATTATTATCCTGTCCTATGGCTCAACAGCCCCCTACGGGCCTTGGCCGACCAGCGATAACCCAACCTGTCGGCCATGGGATAAGGGGTTCGTGTGGTTTGCACGAAGACATTCCTTCACCGTATGTACTGGTCTTCACAACCTTAGGGTGGGCTTTCTCATCGTCACACAGCAAACTGGAACATTTGTAAGGAAAACGCACAGTTATAATTTACCCGGCCGGGAATTACCCGGGTTGCGCCGTGGAAAGCGAGCACGCTAACCAACGAGCCACCTAGTCGAGCTTATATATTATTACTATTATTTTTTTTTGTTCATGAATAGGCCGTCTCGGACCACTCAGACATGTACCTGCACTTACCGGGGCTCAGTATCATTTTATCTCGGTGGCAGGCGCATGTGATTCATCAGGGGATCAGCATTAAGCTGAATCCGATTTCCCTCCCAGGATTGTTAGTCCTGGGAGGATGGAAAATGGAATGGTGATGATCATGAAGGGGGAATGGAAGACACACACATACAGACCTACACAAACATACTCATGCCTGAGGCGGAACTCGAACTCGCGATCCTTCCGTCCGAGATCGCCACGGCACTAGGCCTTAGTGATATCGACTATCGGGTCCGACAAAATGTTGTTGTTGTTGCACTAAAATCATAAATATTCTTTTCTCTGCTTCCTAAATATTCGAGAAGAATGAAGCCCGTCTTCACAGGCATCTCCCGTATACGTAAGTGCAATGTTTCCGTCCGCACATCGTCCCCCCCCTGCGCCACCCCGCGCCCCTCACCTCCACTCTACTCTATTCTTTCCGTTCCGCAGCTACCCGTTCCATTCCGTTCTACCCCATCCCATCCCCTTCGCCTCTTTCCCCCTATATTACGCCCCTGCTCCACCTCTGGTCTGCCCCTGTTCCGTCCCCTTTCCGACCCGGTCCGCCCATGCTGCTCTGTTCTTTCCTGTACCGTCCATTTTGGCCAGTTCTTCTACGTTTCGCCCTGTTCCGCTTCGTTTCTTCGCGTTCCGACCCGTTCTCGTTACACCCCTATTTTAGCCCATTCCGCCTCTGTCCGCTCCTACCCGCCTCTACTCCGTCTCCGTATTGCCTCTGTTTCATTCTCGCCGCAGAACACCGTTCTTTCTTAATCTCCCTCTCCGTCCTGTACTCTCCACCCTCTCCATCCTTTCCACTCCGTTCTATCCCGCTTAGCCGATAGCCTCCCCGGTCTGCCCGCCTCTCCCCACATGTCTCCCCGTCTGGTCACTCCCCGTCTTGTTTCGCCTCGCTCCCCTCCCGGGTCTGAATGTCTGAAGCCACGCTTAGTCGCAATGTAGAGATTCCCTTGCTACGCTGCCCGCCACCTCCCAATGCGCCAATGCAACGCGCGAACGCTGAGGCTGCGTCGACGGTGCGTGGCGTGCTGCACTACAGCCGGCGGCCGATTTCAACCAGTTCGGAAATAAAAAGGTTGTCGTTAAGGCATTCGTCGTTCGCACTAATTTTTTACATTTCTGGAAAAAGAACCAACAAGTTCAAGTGAATTTTAATCTTTTTAAAAACCCCAGATAAAAATATCGATTGTTTAATTTTTAATTATATTTTAACTTAATTTACTATATCTTAGCAGATAAATAAAAAAGACAATTCGAGTTCTTTTACAAGTATAATCACAACAGCATGTTTTAGCGCCAACTAACGTTAAAAATCCGGAATTAGTTATGAGTTGAATAAGGATGATCAAGAATCGATTAACACCCTTCCGTTTTTTCACAGAATTACAATACTTTCTATACACCGCTTAAGAAGTATAACGGTAAAGTAAAAATGGGCTTAGAAGGCACTACATGGAAGCTGCGAAGAGGGTGGGTCTAACCACAAAGCTAACCCAGGCTAAAGAGATAAGAAAACTTACAGTACGAGAAAGTGCGTGCCGTTCTGTAGCACTACTATTTACGTTTGCCTCGAAGATCAGGGAAGAAAAGTACTAAATTAATGAAGCACTCAGAAGCAGAAGTTGCTAAATGATGTTTTCTCAATTTTTTAGGAGAGCTAGTTAAACTTTTCAAAACGATTTTGAAATATCGAAATATCAGTACAAATGGAAGAAATTTATTTTATGAGTCAGTTGGGAGGCACACTGTATTGTGTTGAACAGTTTCTCACTTTTTTACACATTTAGCATGTGTGAGAGCAGATTTTTTTATTACGACTTAACAACTTTTGACTTAAAATGGGTAAAAAAGAAAAGTGAATATGTCGCTTGACTTAAGAACTTCTGATTGTTAATGTTTGTTTCTTTCTAGTACAACGTAATATTACAACAAGATATCTTTTTATTATTTACTTTATTTTCAACATTTCATCTCTATGATGACATCATCTTGCACATCACTTCCCTATATCATTGTGTCATGAATATGTATGGTACCTTATTGAAGAGGCACATGTACCAGTGAGCAAATATCGTATTATTTTGCTTTCTTAATATTTCTAAATGCATTTGGTGTATTTTAACATTATCATATGCATTGTTTAAGGATTGAAACCTCATGTGTCTTCAAAAAATATTGGGAACGATATTGCTTGAAGAGTCACTTGTCGGAACGCCAATGTTGTCCGCCATTATTAACTAACAATCAGCAGGCACATCTACCATGTCTACAAAACTGCCAGTAGCGACATCAAAAGCGTGATGCAGCAACTACATGACTTAACAACTTGTAACTCAAAAACCAGACTTAACAGTTTCTGTTTATAAAACTCAAGTCTATTCAACGTGGTAGCTTCCTTGAATCACCGACTTAACGTTTTCAGATCGGTAATTCGTTTAGCGCCATTATAGAACTGGTCTTAAGAGGGCATATTATACACTTAACTGAATTTCTCAAAAATCGTGACTTAACAACTTCTGCTTCTCAGTGCTTCAAATGTGTACTCTCATTAGCGATTGCATGTGAGTCTAATGTTATAACGGAACTAAATATTTTCACAGACATTTCCAGGTCAATAATACTGTGATTCGTTATCTGTTTACTCTCGTTTCCATAAACGTTTTCAGTTTATTTACCATTATTATCCAATACGGGAATACAGCTTCCTGCATCGCGACAAAAAATTCTCCATTATTATGAAGTTCCAAAGTATGACAAAGTGTACTTTTGACTTCACGCCTTTTGAATACGTTGAACTAACGATCGAAGCTATCTCTCAACAGAAAGTTTTCGTTACGTTTCGTAATTTTGTTCCCCAAGGATTAGAAGTCTTGACAGGTGAAACATTATAAAAAAAGTGGTGCTACTTCAGCATGTACTTTCTCGCACTTAGCAAGGGCTATATAATATTATAATACCGCAATTTCTGTCCATATTAACACATATCAGTCTTCACTTGTAAAACTCATTAATATTCGTAGAACATTTTATACGAAAACTAATTATTTTCGATCTTATATATACACTTGATGATATCAGCACAAATTTGACACTTAAAATTGCGTTTTATACAGACATAAACGTCTAACAACAATGAGAAGAACTTCTCAGAATTTTAAATTGCCGAATCTCGGCGCGGGTTTGCAATATATATTTCAATGCGATATCTCATGAAGACAATCTAGCAAACGAAGAGCCAAAAGTTCGAATTTGCAAATTTTGAAGATATACAGAAATTACGCTTAACTATCCATATTTTAAAAAAATGTTCATAAGTTTTCTTAAAGAACTAATTTTTTACAACAGATTTCAAATAATATCAATAATATTCAACTTTTGACAAGCTAATTTTTTGCATTTTTCGAAAGTACAGAAGGTTCGCCGTGAACGGAACCAGCAACAATTTCTTTGTTGTTCTTTGCTACGTATAAGGAAAACAATTAAAGAAAGAATTGGAGCAGCTTTAGAGGAGATAATTGTTTAAAAAATGCCTATGTTTCTCGCAAAAATCACTCATATTTTCGAAAATTTGAACGTGACCTTCTTTGAAGATGTTTTTGTTGAACAAATTTCATTTAGGAAACATTTCTATCTTCGTTATTCTCGCTATAGAAAGACGCCGAAAAAATTTTAACTTTCGTGATTTTCGAAAATTGCGGAAGTTCAACGAATATCCAACATACGCCATTCCTTTAAGCCTCTTTATCTCTATCAGAGGAAAAAATAAAGAAGAAAAAGAGCCATTTTTGAGAAAATTTTGGTTAGGCTTCATATAAAGTATCCCACAAAATCAAAATATTAGTTTCATCAGGCCCCTACATCGGTCAGATTGATCGGGGAGCATACATTTTTTGTGAAAATCCTGCTTATTGTTTAGCCTCCAGAGTTGTTCACAGACATACGAACAAACGAAGGAACGAATGAACGAACGAACGAACGAACGGACGGACGGACGTTTTGTCGTCAATCGATTTTTCGGTATCAAGGACCCACCCATCGTGGATTTTGCCTACACATCTGAACGCATTATAAACGTGTTGGAAGAATTAAATTACTACAAATACATAAAAACAAAATTACCCACTTTCTCGTTACCAGGGCCATGCAATAATTGTTTTTTATATCGAAAAATCGCCCTTTTCCCGGAGCATTACAATACTTCCTCTACTCTGCGTAAGCAGTAGGTGAGAAAGGAAAAATGTAACCTCTTTAGAAACACAGGACCAACCCAGGGGCAAAAGTAGAGTGTTCTCAATCAATTTCATATGTTCGTTTTCATGAATGCTGGAGCACTACCCTAACAAACGGACCATGGACTGCTCGCAATCTTTCCTAACCCTTCCTTGTCCTATCGTCTCCCCATACACACACTTACACTAACATGTACTACACTACCATCGGGAGAAAGGTCGGGAGCTTTGAGCTAATCCCGGCTGGGGCGGTGCCCCGCCGGTGGGAGATGGCTGGTTGTGGACAACCCCGGCTAGCCGACAGTGGGTCGGCGCCGGATCTCGCCTTCCAGCAGGGGCAGTCCACCGCCACCTCCCGAGCAATCTACTTACGAGACTAATGACCTCAAGCTACACGTACGAGACTAATGACCTCAGTCGTTGACGCGCCTGGCATCAATCAATCGAAAATTCATCTGCAAGACCCGGCATAGTGAAGTCTTTGGTGGCTATTTTGACGATGGTACTACTCACATTTTTTACCTATGAAGGTCTCATTTCCTACAAAATCTGCATTTACCTGCAAGAAAGGCGTACATTTGTCCAATAAATAAGAATGTCAAAATTGTCATCCCTAACGATCATCATGCCTTCTGGAGAGAGAGAATGAGTTGTTTAACTATAGCAGCAGATAATGATGAAGAGGGTTCCTCATAAAATGTCAAAGATCTGTTTAACGTTCATTGTGAAATAATATTGACTGTTTTATCATTCCAAAGCAATTAAGTAAACATGTTAATGAACTTATGTTTCATATTGATCGGTTATGCATGAAAACGGTAGAAGTCACAAATTTTATTAATTATTTTGGTAATGTGAAGTACAATATGCTTGTTTTTAAAGACACGACATATCTTCTAGTTTCTTAGAATAAAATGTTCACTGGGTCCAATCATAACTGTTAATAATACTTTTTTTATTATTTCTCCTAGAAAGTTTGAAAACAGTTACTCATGTCCTTTTCTTTTTCAAGGATTCATAAACAGATCGTTTTTATTTAATAGTGGAATGCATTTTATTAAATTATATACATTTTAATTAAGTAGGTAAAAAAGGTATCCCCTGTGCACTGCACACAGGCCAATGTGGCCTTAAGGGGAGATGAAGTCAGGGCTCCACAGTTTCGTTGCCGTCGGCACAAAGAGGAGGTTGTGTGGCGAGCACAACGCTCCGGCCGCCTTTAATTACAGTACCAAATCTATTTGACAGTACCAAATCTATATTTACTGTACCCACATTTTAATTACAGTACCAAATCTATTTTGCCAGGCCCAACAAGAGAACAGGAGAACTTTGAGACATTACAGATCGAACACAAGGCGAGTAATTAAATATAATATTAATAGTAAGTTAATAATTGTAAGAGTATTTGTAAGAGTTAATAATTGCAAATAGATAACATAAAGAAACGATGAACGAAGCAAATAATTAAAGATGAAACATATATATCACTTCATCGACTTTCTTTTTAGATTCATTTCGTGTTTATATTCAAATTATTTTGAAATATTGTCTTTTTAAAGAGATAATTCTTGGAATTTTTATAATAGAAATTATTTTTTCGTACTGCTCGCAGTCTTTGTTTGGGATTCAAAAATGTTATATTAGTTATAAAAAAGAAAATTATTTCTTTTACGCAGCAGATCGTAACGTTTGTTAATTAATTTGTTTATATCATATTTTCTTTGCGTCAATTAAAAGAAGAATGGCTAATACTATAAATGTTCTGTTCTTACGAATTCTGTTCTTACGAAAGTTAGAATTAAAGGAAAATTAAGACTTTTAATTCTCCTCAATAGATTTAATGAGAAATAGTGTCTGACATTGGCAGAAATAGAAGCATGTAGTGTTTCATTAGCAAATTCGAAACATTCCTGTCATATATTTTCAATATCCTGGTACCACAGTAAATTAAATTACTTTCAGTGCCTGGAACTGTTGAGATGATCGTAATTACGTCTTATAATACGTATTTTCACTAACGTCCTTACACTGATGCTTCTATTCCTGACAATATTAAAATCATGACAAACTGAAAATGCTGGCTTAACTTCTAAGAAATTGTGCCTACAAATGGCAAAGAAATGTAAATATTAGTGTCAACGAAAGTAACATTTCCATAGAAGGGTTGTAAGTTAAAGAGAAAATACACATTGCAATTTTGTGAATTGTAAGTGCTAATATCCTAAGGCTTCATAACAGCAAATGGGTTCCATAAACACAACTTCTTTAGTTTCGAAAGTCAAATTTCTCAGAAAATAAGGCAGTCGTTTCGACGTTCCATTATGAACGGCGCATCAACGAAAACGAAGTGGCAAACACCCGCCGGCGAACGGCGAATAAAATGTTCCTGCGTTTGAGAAAAACGTCGTGAAGTCGCCATCGCTTTCACCCGGAGGGACGAAATAATCGTTTCGAGACTTGAAATATTCCGATTGCCCTTTCCAGCGCGGGAATGCTAAAACCTCCAAAAAATAATTTGCATCTAAATCTGAGCGCCGATTTACAAATTGGACGCAGAGCCCACAAAGTGCGAAGCTCCGGGAATGGAATGCGGCCATCGGGTGGCGGTGGCGGGCTTCCTGGGAAGAGAGGAGAATATGGCGGGAATGTGGCAGTGGGTCTGGAAGACGTTTTCTTTATCGTGTTCTTATATTACAGGGACGGGAAAGTCGTGTTAACTGTGGCTTATGGCATTTTCAAAATTTGCGTGTATGCAATATTTCTTTTTAATTTTGGAAGCTAATCTGAAACATAATGACTATCGATTTCAATCCCTCGGTTTTTCTTGAATCAATGATTCTGGGTTTTGGAAACCGTGAAAGCGCACTTTGTAGTTTTGTCAGATTGGAAGCTTTGAGGTAAAAATTGAAAATGTTTTGGATCATTTTTTTGATCAGTTGAGTGAAATAATCAACTTCAAATATTTCGCAGTGATATTCGATTTGTGAAGCGAGTGTACATGTTTCTTGTGTTTCAAGTCAACTAAAATTGTATTCGATTAAGTTATATCTGAATAGTAGATCGTATAAAAGTATGTCGACGAAACATAAAAATTAAATGTAGAGTGAACCATCAGAATAATTTTTTAATGATAATAATTGGTGAGAAACCGAATAATACTCTGACATGATTTTGCAACTCACATGGAAGCCACTCATTGAATCTAATGGCAGCAATAAAGTGACTTTTAGTGTTATCTTCATGTTGACATCCACAATCGCAAACCCCAGAACGTAGAAGAGGATTAGATAGTACAGAAAATATAAATGGAGAATGTGATTCGAACACAAACTTTTCGGAGCTGAGACTCCAATTCACAATCTTTCGAACCACATTACCCTACTTAGTCGCTTCTGCTAGGCTGGTTCACGTATTAAAATGGTGTATCTCCACGTCCCGCTCCATCCAGTGTTTTGTATAATTGATGTTGATTCCTGATGTGAGATTTTTAAAATATATAAAAATCATTATTATATCAACTTTATTATTAATTAACTGAATTTCCCAAATTGTGAGGCACTTGTTGTAACATTAACAATAGGGAGAGCTGCTTGAAAAACGCTAGGAGATAAGAAATGGTTCATAAAGTAAATAAATGTGTACAATCACAGAGTATTTTTCCTGTCCTTCATTAGTCACATTGTGTGTTTGCGTCCTTCTTAAGTCTGAGTCGTGTCGCAGTTTCGCGACCGTCGGCCACATGATGACGTCACGCGACGCGTTGCGTGGGCGACGCGGAAGGCCTCGTCGAGCGTCATCGGCGCCGACCACCGCCTTCCCAGGCGACGCGACGCTCAGGCTTAGTAGGCTCAGGGCATCAACTGATGCTACTGCAGTGCCTCTAATTGATAGGTCCTAGCAGTGGCGGCTCCTAAACTTCAGGCCAGGTAGGGCACGAAAAAAAGCTAGAAAATAACTAATAAAAATTTTATTTTGAAGTTTAAGGGCTGTAAACTGAAAAAACACTTGAAATTCCTCACTGGTTTCTCACGTATTAACTCGGCTGAATGAAAAGAGAAAACAATTCCATTGAAACAACAAACGGACACGCTCAAGAAAAAATAACTCGCACAGAATTCATAGCTGCTGATATTATGAAGATTACGCGGGCTTTGAGCTAATCAGCATTTCATTTCTCAGCCACTACGAGCGTTGTTTCTACATCTGTAAAGTGGCGCTTGCAGTGGCAGTCACAAAAAACTTGTGACCATGATTAGATTAGATTAGATTTATTTAAATTGCAATTGGGCATAACCCGGTGGCAGCTAATTACAAAAACATAAATATACACAGCCTTTCTGTAATATAGAACTCCAAAACCACTAATAATATTATTATTATTATTATTATTATTATTATTATTAACAACAACAACAATGAGAAGAAGAAGAAGCAAATTATATACTAATTGTAGTAATAATAATGATAAAATAGTGATAATAATATTAAAAACTGACTGATTCATAAAACATTAAATTACATTAAGAGAGAAAACACACACACACACTGCATTAGTATTACACTGCACTTCACTTCACTAAGACCTGAAAACATTTCCTTCTTTATTTCTCTGCTATACACTGCACTACACCTCACTTCACAATAGAACACTAATGCATCGCTATATAACCCACTATTCTCCCTCATTTACTTAAGAATACCCTAAATTAATTTCCTAAACTGTTGAACACTTTGAGGAAAGGGTTCAAAGGTTTTTGCAGGCAATCTATTCCATTCCGTAATCGTTCGATTTGTAAAAGAAAATTTCCCGACATCCGTTCTCTGCTGTCTTAAATTTATTTTGTGCCTGTGATCCACTCTACTGATGTATGTAGGAATACATAGCCGCCGATTAATTTCTTTCCAAGCTGGATGACCATTATAAGCTTTATACAAGGCGCAGAGTCTTGCTACTGATCACCTGTTTTTGAGTGAATCCCACCCTGCCGTTTTCTTGTCCCTGAAAGTAAATTTAGCTGCCCTATGCTGAATCCTTTCCAAGTGTTTACACTGCATAATCTTGTGCGGATCCCAACAAATTGTTCCATATTCCATTATTGGACGAACAAGAGATAAATAAGCAATTTCCCTCGCGTTTGCCGTACTCTTTTTTAGGATGCGCATTACAAAGTGAAGAGATCGCCAGGCTTTCCCTACAACAAAATCTACGTGTCTTTTCCAACTTAATTTACTATCGAAATGAATTCCTAGGTACTTGCACGAGGAAACTCTCGGAATAATGTCATTATTTAAACAGTAATGTGTTTCACTGTAATTATGACCCCTGCCAAAAGTGATGGATTTACTTTTAGAGCTATTTATGGACATTCCGTTATTTTCCGCCCAGTAATGTAACGCATCAAGATCCTTTTGCAGTATTTCTTCATCTCTTTTCGAGTTAATACTACGATATATTATGCAATCGTCTGCAAATAGCCGAACATTTGAGGTTAATTGCGCCGGCAGATCATTGACAAAAGCTAGAAATAGAAGGGGTCCAATGACACTCCCCTGCGGTATTCCTGACGTAACGCTTGCCCCGGAAGATAACTCTTGTCCAATTCGGACTTTCTGTTTTCTATCTCGCAGAAACTCGCTAATCCACGCCACCACCCTGGGATCTATGCCTGAATTCATTAATTTCTGTACAAGCCGATCGTGTGGAACGACATCAAATGCTTTAGCAAAATCTATAACTACTGCATCTACTCTCCCGCCCGCGTCAATTTCATCTGCTAGATCCTGAAATAGCGTGACTACCTGACTTTCGCATGAATAACCACTCCTGAACCCGTGTTGCCCATCGTAGAGCCATTTTTTAATTTCCCATTCTTTCTTAATGTAACTCCCAACTAGATGCTCCATAAGCTTGCACACCACTGACGTAAGACTTACCGGCCTATAATTGCATAATTTAGTTTTGTCACCACTTTTAAAAATTGGTACGACAAAGGCTAATTTCCAATCTTCCGGTACTTTTGAATTATTCAAAGACACGTGAAAAATTCTAATTAGGTACGGTAATATTGCCTTTCCTGCCAGTTTAATTAAATCCGTAGAAATGTCGTCTGGACCCCTTGACTTACCACTTTTCATTGACTTTACTTTATTCCATAGAACGTTAACTTCAATATTAAACTGATTCGCAACCGAAGGCCCTTGAATAAATGGATGGTCCGTACTATTTTGAAAACCGAACTAAAATACTTATTAAATGCATCCGCTTTTGCCTGATTGTCAGTAATTAGCGTGTTTCCATTTTCGCGAATAACTGGGATATCCTCTTTATTTCCTTTCCTTCTACGAACATATTTATAAAAGCGTGTCCAGTTATTTCCCTTCCCACCTAGAATATTCTTTAAATATGCCTCCTGAGCAATTTTCTTTTCGCGCTCCAATTCTTTTGAATGATTTCGAAAAATATTCATATGCTCGCTACTACGCTTTCTGTTCTTAAATGCCTTTCTCGTTATCCTCTTCATTCTCCTAATTTTTGCATTGTAGTATTCTGGATCCGGATTATTTTTTAGAAGGGCCATAAGGACCATGGGCCATAATGAAGGGCCATAAGGGAGCATTACCCCCTCCCTTTTTTCCTCGCACTATGAGGAAAAGCTTTGCTGAACGGGAGGGAGCTGGTCACACGAAGCTCTCGGACTTCGCCCTGTTGCCACAACTACCACGTTATCAGCGCTGTGAAATAGTATCGATATCGCCCGTGAAAACCTTAACGTAAATTCTCTAGAAATATTACTCGATAAGATGACACGCATTTCAGTCCACTATTAATATTTTCGTTTACAAGTGGGAGGGCACGTGACCATGTGATCTTATGGTAGAGCCGCCACTGGGTCCTAGTATTTGAGTCGTGATGGAGGCAAGGTTTTCGACACAAGCTACTTGGTGGGGTCGAATTCAGCCGCTGTCTGGAGAGAATTCTATTGGTCGGCTGCTCTGATCTGTAGTTTTTCGTGGTTTCTCCGTTCAACACCTGGCGAATGCCGGGCAGTAACCTAACAAATGGCCACGGACCGCGCGTAATCTTTCCTTCCCCTTCCTTGTTCTATCCTCTCCCCTTACACCCACACTTACATGCTTCATTCTATCACACATACCGGGAGACAAGTTGGGAAGTTAAGAGATTGTCCCGGCGATGCCCTCTGGAGAGAGAAATCTGGTTGGGGAAAAACCCGCAGTCCGGCAGGTCGGCGCAGGATCTCGCCATCGAGCGGAATAAGATTGACACCACCCGCGATAAAAACTTGCAATATACAGAAATAATGGCATGGCAGTTGACGCACCCGGAATCAGTAATGAATCAATCATTCATTCAATCAACGGAGACCACACCGTAGGAAAATAATTCGGCAGGTCTTTCTTGTTTCGTCAAACGCGTATACGCCTCGGAAGCGTATTTTGAGCTTCACATATTTTGTAATTACATTGCAATTATTTCATGAAATTTACGAAACAATATTCGAATAAATAAAATGGTTATCTCTAAAAAAATGTTACATATCTTCCATTTCAATTTCAAGAACGTGCATTCTCTTCCGTGATGGCAGTTATTAATTGGTATTCTTCAGACATAAATCCATTTAGTCTTTGGATTCATTCCATTTAGTCTTTGGACCTTCATTCTTTTTTTCTTTATCAGTGACGCTGACCTTTACGTATGCAGACTCTTACGTACGATGGCCCTTACGCAGGAACAAGAGATTCATCGACTTTTGGGGAATCGACCAGAGTCTCAAAATTACTTTAACAGAAGTTGTGTAATCACTGTTTGAAGAATTTTATCAATTTAACATTTTTAAAAATACGCTAATAGTTCTATTTCGTACTGACAGAATCCAAAGCTTTAATTAAGTGTATATTTAGTGCTCTTGTCTATTGCATTAGTCTCTTACCATCAAACAGCATGGCTCATCCGACACGACAAAATATCTAGCTTTATGAAGGAAAAAACTTTACACACTTTTTCACAAGAAGATATTTATAACTCTATATCCTGCGGTTGTTTAAAGTATCATATACTTGCAGAGTATACAAATTTGTATTATTTACAACAATGTACTGACAATGGCAAATTATGATTTGCAATTCAATTTGCTTTTTGAGCACTTTCAAATGAATCAAGCTTCATTTAGATCCCGATGTCATCCAAGCATGCCCTCTGCGTGTTACATTTTCTTAGTTCGAATTATATTTCACTTGGAATAGGTTCAATACATTTGTGACATTTTTTTACTTTATTCCGCTACAGCCTTTACCTCCACGGCTAACGTGCCGTTGGGATAGCGTCCGCGTCTTTGCTAGTGTGGGAGACTTGCCACAAAGCGAGCTCACGCCCGCGACGTCATGTGCGTGTCGGGTTTGCAAGTGACCGGTTAATGCACGGCGTCGTTCATTATAATGATAATGATAATGACAGCAGTAACATTAAAAATAACAGTAATAACACCTCCCAGCGCTCAAGTCGCTCGTAAAATTTACAAAAAAAGGGAAAAGCAGGGGGGACCGGCGCTTTGCATCGTGCTGCAAAAGAGATGTATCTGAAATGTACACTTAGGTTTTTGTAGAAATTATGAAAATGAACAGTAATTGTATAGATATAAATTCGCTTTTTTTCAGGGGAAAAACGTCAATTTACCAATAAATTTAAATTATTCACTAAACACTAATTAAACACTATTCTCAGAGACAATACAAGTTCTCTTTAAGTTAGCTATGTATAACAGTGGAAAACATATATATATATATATATATATATATATATATATATATATATATAAAACATTAATTCCTCAAAATTTCATTACCAATATCTACGCTTGCAGTGATGCAATAGTTTTGTAGAAAAGTAAATGATTATTATGAATTATATACGTTATATTATAAAATTATACTTGCCTTGAAATTCTCATTATTTATCCCTCTTGCGAGAAGTTGTTACGCCTTGAAAAAATCAAGAGGAGTTTTTGTGTTTTGTTTACACTTTTTAAGCAAAATATGTAAAAATCTCTTAGTGTTGGAAAATTTTCAATATAATACATAACTGCGCAAATTTACATATTAAAACTGAATGAGTGTCGCACGATTATAGAATATCCTCGTGACATCACGAACTGGAGTTGGTTAACCAAAATATAGTGACTAAACCACCAGCATACTACAAGGGGTTAACGGATTGAAAATTATCTGAGGAAAGTTTTCGGGAATCCCGAATACCTGCCGGGTTTCATTCTTTCACGTGTGTCGTATTCATAATCATTTACCACTTCTTGAGGATTATCCATCACGATCACAATAGTGTCAAAAAAATGATGAACGCGATCGGGTCACAGAACTTACGGTGTTCGACCCGGCTTGCTCTGTCTCACTCCCGTGCGCTAAAATAATCGCACCATAAATAACGCAATTACGCGTGTCAGCGAGTTTTCCGGCAGACGCGATCATGGCGAGGCGCGCAGTTCGCTTCCGTGGAACCCGGTTTGAGCGCGGTTGCAGAGCGGCCGGCGGCTTCTCGCACCGCAGGATACTCTGCAGTCCGCCGCATTACTTGTGACTCCTGCTTGTGGAAGCAGTTCGGCGCGCGGAGCCGGGCATGAATGAAATATACCCGCCGACCTCCGTCGCCGCTAGCAGAGTCTTTGCGGACGCCGCTGTTGCCGCCAATTCTATCCTCACCAGAGGGGGGGGGAGCTTGCGCATCGTATCCGACTTCAGCCAATGAGAACCAGTTTGATTCACAATATTAGCGGTAATTTTAAATGCAGCCAGATAACAAAATTATCACTTTGTTACAAGTCATTGAAACAGATATACGAAGCATTTCTTTTAAATGTTTCATATTTTACGCCTTCATTGTGTTATTTTTCGTTGGTTTATCATTGAATGTTGTCACTTTATGCTACTTTCAAAATGTTTTTCAACATTTCTCGCTTGCCATCTAGCATAGCGGCCAGCGTCTGGTCTGGCTCTTCAAACGAAGTGCCCGTGCTGTGGTCACGTGGTTCGTGACGCAAACTGGTGCTGCGGAGAAGGAGCAAAAATCGGTGCACCAGAGTATCGCAACCGTTATCTCACCATGATCCTCACGATGCTTCCTTCGCCGCATCGAATTAGGGATGCGACATCGGCCACAAAACATTGATGTGTCTAACTCATCGATGCTCAAAATTAAAATATCGATATTAATAAAAGAAACGACCCCAAACTACCGATGTTATTAAACATCGATGTTTTTAAACCTAGATAACAAGGGCGTAGCGTCAGGGCATGCTAAGATGCTGAGCATTCCCATGTAAAATATTAATCAAAAAACCCTAAATAATGTATTGATAATCTTACAAGTGAGTGAAACACATTAAGAGAATGACGTTTTTTATTTTAAAGTAATTTCCTTGATTGAAATAGACGCGTTGTTATAAGTTGGCCTCTGATTGTTGGACACTAAAATGCTTCTAGCGTCTGCCGCGAGATTGCGAAGAGCAATGACGCAAGCGCAGACAAAAAGGTTCCCCCCCTCCCCACTTCACCCCTGTCCCAGATATACCCGAGTCCCAATATGCTAGAATACAGCTGAGAAAAGACTTATGAGCAAGTTGCTCTTTTGTGCAGGAGAGTGCAGCACACTTGAGGTTTTCAGTGAAATATTTTTCTTTATCACTTGTGATTCTGTGCTTGGTCATGGGCACAAACAGTAGAAACAGTGCTTGCCTACTAATTCTTAATTAATATCTAAGAATTCGAATTCTAACTTAAATATATTAAATATTATTTTGGTCTGAAATGAATAAATTCGCATGTGATCTCATTGCCAATCGCACATGTGAATTAAAGCTGAACCATTGCATAATTTGCTTTCAAGAAGTCTCCTGACATAAATCTGTTTAAGTATTGTAACATTTGTTTCGATAAAATAGATTCTAGATTACAGATCATGATGTCTTCAGTTCGCGTTATTGTTGAGCATCCCCAAACGCGCGAGTCTCGCTACGCCACTGCTAGATAAGTAACCGATGAATGAAGTTCACAATGGAGGGGGGTAATTTGAAAGTCATTTATCAATTTTTATTTGAGATTTAACAGACAAAACATCAGAATAATTAACAAAACTTTTATTATCTTATTCAAAAAGTCAAAAATAATATAGGTTTCTTCATTGACAAAAACTCCATTTGATTTATTTTGCACCCTTGGTCACTTTTCTGAGTAATATTAAATTTATGGTTATCTAAAAATGATTATAGAATTTCGTTATGAAGGAACTTTTTTATGTAAAAAAATATCCATCACCTAAAAACATCCAACAAGTAAAATGGATAACAAAAAACATCGATATTTTGAAAACTTCGACATCGATGTCCCATTCCTAATCCAAGTTCGGCAAAGCTGCCGTCATCCACACCACCTTTGCTCCCGTATATTCTACCGCCATAATAGGACTTGTTACAATTATGAACTGGCTCCTTCCCAATAAACCAATCAGATACTTAGGAATGAACATGGACACAAAACTCAATTAGTTGCAGCAAATAGATGGCAAAATCACTAGAGCCAGAATCAACCTAATACAAATAAAGCTATTAATACACAAATCCAGCTCTTTATCATGTAATTCAGCTTTACAAATATACAAAGCAATAATGAGATATTTGCTAATATACGCCTGCCCAATCTGGTTAAATTCAGCAAAAACCAACCAAAGAAAACCATAAATTGTACAAAATCAATTTCTCAGAATTATTTCAAACGCTCTCTGGTATGTCACTAATAAACAGTTACACAAAGAATTCGACCTAGAGACTATAGACCATCATATCACATGTCTAGCTATCAACTTCTCGAACATATCCCAAATCACTTCACCATTAATGCCGTAGGAAAGATTGCCATTAAAAACTTGGAGGTGGCAGGTGCCAATGCACAGAAAGAGAGGTAGACCAAGACTTACATGGTATGATGGTGTGCGAGAGACAATGAGAGATCGTCACATCAAAGAAGAAGATTAGCAAGATAGAATAAGGTGGAAGCTTGGGTGCGAGAGACGCCGCATGATGTAGTTCCACTCGCAGGACGACGACTTCACTAGCAGTTCACAGACTTGGCGAAAACCCATCACATAGAACCAGAATACGAAAGTTTTCCTTTCACATTTTCCTCAAGAAATTCTAATCCCGACTATAGGAGCCCGTTCAGTAACCTCAACCTCTGTATTAGTTTTAAGTTTAAATTTAAGTTAGCTATTAAGCCATCAAACATATGTATAGTTAATTTAATCTGATCTTTGTATTCACCATCTGGGAAAATAAATTGAAAAAACTGGACTTGTATTTGTGCTCTCTGCCATCCGACCGCCGCTACTGAGAACGCTTCATCCATCTCTACATCCGTCTTCGGTGCGTAGTCGCCGATGACCCAGTCTTGTCTGCTTCACATGGATGCGCGTAGAAAGGACGGACAGGGAGGCCGTGCTCCCTAGAAATTTCTCCAGGTACTCCGTTCCTCTACGTAATAAAACATTGTTACCGTAAATATGATCAATTCCTTTTGAGCCACTTTACGTAAAGATGATCATATTTCCTTTTTGAAGACGATAATTTGGGGAATTGATACAAGACCTTAGCGAAAATGAGCTCCGAACTTTCTGATAACCTGTAAATGATTCCATATAATAAATATATACAATTATTGTATTTATTAATTGTATCATTACAGTTCTAATTTAATTATTTGTGTAGTATGTTTCATTTATTTACTGGTAAAACATGTCGTGATGAAATAACTGAGGTCATCTTCAACTTACTAGAGTATTCAGATTGCCGGCTTTCGGCGGCTTTGTAGAGAATGATCTACTGACAGTCAGTGCACTGTATCCCGACATTCGCCACATATAGCGAGACTGATGATGACGGCAAAGCCGTCGAATGCCCACTGTTTGATGAATCTAATAAGTTGACAAAGATGACTTCAGTTATTTCACCATTTAATTACGTCAACAACACCTCATCAACATTCCCTCAAAATATCTCATAATAAAAAAATAATGGAAAAGAGGGCCCGGAGGAGCTCATATATGCACCTTTGCCTTTGTCTTTCCACGCCTCTCGCAAATAGTTCGCTGCCTCTCCTATCTGCGTATCACTTTCTTTACATTTCTCTGTAGCCTTCGCCTTAACTTTCTCGTCTTCTCACACACCTCCCCTTCTTTTTCCCCTCTTTTATCTTCTTTTGCTCTTCCTTTTATCCGCTATCGTCTTCTTCCGTTCTTCTGATCGCTTTCTTCTTCACTTACAGCTTCTTCATCCTTCAGCACTTTTTCTGCTTCTCACCTGCATGTATCTTCTCTCCGCTTCATCCTCCGCCAATCTTCTTCCATTTCCTCTTCTCCTGCCACTGGGAGAGGTGGCTCAGGAAATCAACTGATGTCACTGCAAGGTCTTTGACCAAGAGGTCGTAGGGTGGAGTATTGCCGATGGCAGGATTTTCGACACTAGCTAGATAGCTAGGTTGAAATCTGCTGGAGGAGAATTCTATGATTTCGCTGCTCTGATCGGTAGTTTTCAGTGGTTTCTCCGATCAATACCAGACGAATTCCGGAACAGTACCCTATTAAACGAGCCACGTACTGCGCGATGTCTTTCCTTCCCATTCCTTGTCCTGTCTCCCTCCTTACTTAAACACACATTTACTACTTGCACACTACCGCACATCCCGAGAGACCGGTCGGGAGCTTAGTGCTTCTCCCGGCTAGGGCGATGTCCCGCTGGTGGGAAATACCTAGTTAGGGAAATCCACGCTAGCCGACGACCGGTCGACGCCGGATCTCACCAATCAGCGGGAGAGAATCAGCTGCCACCCCCCCCGCGATAAACATACACTACACTTACGGGACTAATCTCCTTAGCCGTTGACTCGCTTAGAATCACTAATCAATCAATCTTCTCCTCCGCATTGACCTTCGCCTTTGTCTCCTCCTTCTAGCCTCTTCCTTCTTTCCTTCTCAACCGCCTGCCCTTCCACGGCCGCGGTCCGTCGCACGAATCGGCTTCTGCTTTTTGTAGCGCTCGCCGTTGCCGTTTAAAATACAATTGTCTCTGCACCGGTTCCCGCTGCTGCGATTGTTCCCAGGCCCGAATCTCTCCTGCCCTTCAGCTTCACCAGTCGTTTGCTTTCTCTCGGACTTAACAACTTAGCTAACCACACGCGCTTCTGAGGGTGTAGGATCTTACTCTCTGTGAAGCAGTGAAGTGCCAGAATGCAAATAATAGTTAACAACAGGATCCGTGCAAAAACTCTGCACTTTGTAAATGGTTTCAAACTGAAAATTGCTTCGTAGTAGAATCCAACTATAAAATGACCAGCCCTTGAATTGTGCATTAGGGCGTAATAGGTCCGGTATTATGCAAGAGTAACCAGTCTAATATAGTAGCTGAGCGTTCACATTAAATTACACGCAAAATGAAAAGTCCCTTTAATTTTAGCGTGAAAGATTATATCTGACTTTTTCCTTCAATCTAATTGTACGTGGAGTTTGGACTTCTGCACTTTTATTACAACCTGTTCTGTGGAATGAGGGTACTTAAACGAAACTAAATCTCCAAAAATCGAATGAAAGTTCAAAACGGTCTCATTTTGTAAAATACGCCTTGAGAAACATAATTCGTATGCCACTTTCTCCCCAATCCGTCCCCGCCTACAGGCCCCATATGTGTCCCCCTTTCATTTCACAATATGTCCCCCATCTATTCTTTACCTTTTCCTTAACTATTCTTCGTCATTTATCCCATATTTCTTCCACCTATTCCCCCATGTCCTCGAAACTCCCCCAGTCCTCCACTCCCCCATGCCACCAAATCTCGAGTCTTAGTGGTGTCTCCTAACCCTACAAAACCTTTGTCTCTTTAGAGTACTTCTTTTAGCACTTCTTTTAAGGACCTAAGATGCATCACTTGCAAGGTATACACGATTACAATATAATGTGTTGAAATAACCTGTTTAACACGTCGTAATTAGAAAAATATATTTTTTACTCTGAAATCCATTGGATGTAGATCTGGATGTAATTCTCTTTCCAGCAGTAGCACACAGATTTTTGTTCTGATAGTTTCTTATAAAATGACCAAAATTAATCTACCCTAATTATAAGATAAAGAGGTAATTATTGCACTGGTGCATTTTTTTCGAAATAGCCGGTTCTTCCTCGTGGGATGGGTGGCGGTGGCTGTTTGGCAGGGCGAGATCGCGGCGCGTGCTGTTTGTTTAGATTTTATTATTTTTGGGCAATGAACAGAAAAAACTGAATGTGACGTATGGGGAAAAGTACAATCTGCGCTCGTTTTCTTGAGCTTTGGAATGCTATCCCCACCCTTTCACCCTGCATAGATGAATAAAAGCACTAATAAAACAAGGTTAATAACATTTAAAAAATCAGTTTTGCTTCCGAGTTATATAAAATGGTTTGCATTAGTAAGAGAACTTGCAGAATTGAGTTGTTGGTATTTGTAAGAAAATAGTAACCCAAACTCCCAGCTCTACTCCTACCACAACTAGCAAAAGGAGAGCCTAACTAAATATGCGCATAGCGAAGCTGCATTTATGTCCAGAAGCAAAACATGGGCCATCTCATGCTCAATGGATCAAGGAAACTGGAACAAAAACATGATCGTGATGGGTCATTGACTCAGAAGCTGAAGAACATTACTTCTTACAGGTATATTAAGTGTTTTTTTAAATTATATAACACAAATCTAAACTAACCATTAAATATCATTGTGAAAATAATTTTTTTGAACAGTACAATTGCTAATTGTACAGAAACTGTTCAGGGGTAAATGCCAGGACACCACGTAGAGTATGGCAGAATCAGGCCACGCAAATAGAGGAGAAACGCTGTCGAACAGTCGGCTGCACTGATCGGTAGTTTTCCGTGTTTTTTCCCCAGGCGAATGCCGAGGCAGTGCCTTGATAAACGGGACAAGAACCGTGCGCGACCTTTCCTTTCTCTTCTTTCCCTATGCTCACCCCTTACATATACTTGCACTCACTTGCACTACACTACCGCACCTGCCGAGAGATCACTCGAACGCTTAGAGCTTTTCCCTGGCGAGGGCGGTGCCCCGCTGATGGACGATACACGGTTAAGGAAAATTCCGCAAGCCAAAGTTTAGGTTCACGCCAGACCTCGCCGTTCACCACAGGAAGATCACCGTCACCTCTCGCATTTAAAACATGCACTTACAAAACTAATGATCTTAGCAGTTGATTCCGCCAGGAAACACTAATCAATCAATAGTGTATCGCCATTCATCCGTCTATTTCTGCATTTATTTCATCACTTTTCAGGCGGCATCGTTTCGCATAAGGCACACTGCCTGAATATATTTTTGGCTGCTTGTAAGAAAAGGCGATAGGTTGATAAAGAGCGATCCAAGTGACCCCAAACATGAGGTTAGTTGTTGCAAGTCGAATTCGGAAGGAGATGATACGAATCTCTGATCGATTATGAAAATGGGAGTGTCAAAACAATACGCACGTTCACCTTCTGCTTTACGATCCAATTTAAAATTAATATTAGCGATAGTGATCGACTCATCTAACTTATTCTTGTCGAAGCTGTTTTATTAAAATTAAATTTGAGGTTTGTTTCAATATTCATATTCTGTAATATCTAACATAAGTTAATTCAGTGTTCAACAGATATAGCCATGTTTCCTTGTCCTTATACTTGCTCATTTCCAGCACGTTCCATAGAATGTTCTGTGGTTGCACGTCGAGCGTTTCCTCGCTGTGAAGTGAAACGAGAACTAGTTGGCGTAATTTATGTAGGTTCCACCTACTATCCACTGGCTTAGTGTTTCACCTGACACCACTTTCTGCTACTGCTGTACTCGCAGTTTTACGATGCGGCATATCTCGAGTTGTTGTGCGAGAGATTTGCTTCTAAATATCTTGACAGGTCTGCGCCAACCTTTCTCTTTGTGTTCGGAATGACTTATAAGTTGCCTTGAGCCTTTGACCGAAATATATGTCTTGGTTTAATACTTCTTGTCAGCCCTCACTTTCCTTTGATATCTCGCACAAATATATTTCGGAGACGCCTGATGTCTGATGTCAACCTGTTACAAAAGAGCGTAAAATTAATGAAGGGAAGTGAGTTTTCCGTCGCAGTCCCTATCGCTGAAACCCGATAAAGTAAATTCGTCTGATTTCCGAGAACAGACACATATTTTGTGGTGTAGCCCCGAAGCGTTGTAATGCAGTTCATCCAAAACACGTGAAGAAAATAATTTGTCTTCCTTTCTAATCATTCCAGCTTTCTTAATGGGCCAAGTTTTTCGTGTTTCCTCTTTATTCTTGCATTCCAGCCTATATTGGAGTGGTGGTTGAACTGGTTTTCTCGTACGATTCCCGACATCTCCGTTTGTGGTTGTAGAATGTAATGCTTTCATCGTTTCCTGCGTTTGATGTTATCAATTCCTGGTTGCAACGTCGGAGATGAATGCACGTGTTGAGATATAATAGCTTCTACGAAATTGTGCATCGTCACCAATCCTATTTTTGTTGGTTTTGAGTTATTTACTCCCCTAGGTCAATTTTTTTCTTTTGATTACCTAAATGCCTGTAATTCTAGAGTTTTGATGTTCTAAATTATTATTTCGTCATAACTTTTACTACGTACTAACGTAGTAAAGAAAAGAGTAATTCTGCAGCGGAAAGCGGCGATTTTTCGTCCGAATCGTATTGTGGGGCTTAAATATAATAAAAAAGAAAAGGATAAATCTTGTTTCTAAAAGTAGCTAATTTCTTCGTTTAACATGTTTATTCAGAATACGTTTCGTGGATCTTTGATGCCGGAAAATTGATTACTGCAAAACAACCGTCTTTCCGTATGTCTGTGTTTCTGTCTGCCTTTTTGCCGTCTGTCTGTTGTATGAGCGTGTCTCTGACCGTCCGACCTTCTATTACACTCAATCACGCTCAGTACAAAGAGATACCATTGATGTTGAAGATATCAACTTCTCCATTGTCCAATTAGTGCCGACGCAAAAACATTTAAGTGTTCTAATAACAACAAAAGACAAAGTTATCAGTTCATGATTATTCTTCATGATGGAATAAAATTGTGTGAATTCTTAGTCATAAAATGTTTCCCGCGAGGTGAATCGTAGCGCTAGCGTTCTACCTCTGGGTACCGTGGTTCGAATCACGGCGATCCATTTGCAATTCGGGGTCCACGAATTGGGGTCGCGTCCAACTTACTCGGCGCTCTCCCGTTTACCCTGTCTCTCGCGTCACCATGGCTTCATATCATTCACATCTTCATAATCATCCATCCAATAATTTACTGATCTATCCCAGTTATAGTCACATGGCTAGAGGTACTGAAGTCATAACATTCTTAAACGTTTTTGCTTATTACGTATTATGCTAATTTGGAAGTTTTAAAGAAAATATGTAGTAAATTTGGCAAATTCTGAAAATAAATTCGTTTTGTGCCAGTTTTGAGTGCGTGAGTGAAATATGGCATGCTTTACAAGGCATAGAAATGACATACGGAGTGCTTGGTGAAGTTTACTCGAAACAAGTGAATTCTGAAACTAAATTTTTGGTTAACTTTTATGATTTCTGAATCATCTAGTAAAAATTTCAAAGCTTAGAAAGAGGAAACAAGTAAATAAAGGGGGGTAAAAAATAACTTTATAGAAAACGTATTTTAATCAATTTTTTTTCAAATATTTTTATATTTCTGTTGAAAATACTTCTAGACTTAAAAATGAAGTGAACAAAATATTCCCCAACTAGAACATTTTCGGATCAAACTTCAGCCTTTCAATTTCTAGTTTCGCTCAAGATAAAGTATTTGCCCCCTTCTTATATCACTGACTTTTTTACTGTTAAAAACATTTCCTCGCTAAGAAATCTTTATTTCTAAAATACACTTACACTTACTTTGTTTACACTTATTTAAGTTCTGCTCCTTTCCAGAAACACGAAGCGTAGTTTTAAGCTTACGCAAGAGTTGCACAAAAGTTCTCTTTATCCTGCCATATTCATGGATCGAACTCCATCCGGCCGGGTACCAGTTCCGAGTACGCGATCCGCCGTGGAACAATAGAGACGTCACGGCGGCGCCGGCGGAGGCGGCGGCGGCGTCCCGACGGCGCGTTTTTGTCCCCGTAAATTCCGCCAGCGCCGGCCGATGGAAGGCCGCTTAAAATTCCCACCAGGTGCCTACAGCTCGAATTATGAACGCAGTTTTGGGGCAAACTTAAATTTCTTTGCATTTGAATGCTAATGGGCGAGTGCGCCTCTTATGTATATAGATTATACCCAATTTATATGGCCTGACTCGCATGAGTAATAGCCTCACCCGGAGCCCGTTTACTGTCAGCGCGCCGCCGCCGCCGCCGCCGCCTCCGCCGCAGTGCGGCCCTCGCAGACGCCACCGACCCGCCGCCGCCGCCGCCGACGCCATGGGCCTTTGTCCACGCGCCCGCGTCGCCGCGCCGCCCAAGCCGCGTGCACGCGCAGCCTTGGGCCGTGTCGCCTCTGCCTGAATCCGATGCATTAGACCAGTGTTGTCAAGGTCGATGCCACGAGCGGGAGTCCGTGCCACGAGTGCCACGACGAAATCACGTCTCCAAGCAGTTCATCACCCCGCCACAAGAGACAACGCCATCCCTATTGTAAAACGGCGGGGTTACTAATAGTTTCCTTTCCCGACGGTAGTTGCGCAGAGAAGCTCGTGGCATGTTACGGTGGTACGGCGCGTGCCACTGCCACCAATAGAAGACCTTGACACCACTGCATTAGACCCTGCCGTCGCTCCCATGGTTCACTTCATCCGTCAATAAAGTTTACACGAGTTTTTACTTTCTTGCCCTCACGAAGGTACTTCGTAAAAAGAAGTTATGTAATCGTGCACCCGAAAACGGCGTTTTTTTAAATTGTAGTTGTGATTAGCATGCGTATTAATGTTGGGCCTCGCTTGGAATGTAGGTCAAAGAATCGAAATGATCCAAATAAATATTTTTCATTTTTGTTATTTTTGACTTTTTGTTTTGTTTTGTGTATGCACATTTGTGTGTCTATCGTGCATGTAACAGAGACTTCGAAAAGTGGTACCTTTTTCTGCATGCGTACCGTAATCGATTATACAAGTTTATTCCATTATAATTCATTATATTATTCATTAATACCATATACAAAAGATGCAGCGGCAGACTTTGTGTAAATGATTTTACCAAGTCAGGTTACGCCACAAAAGTAGTACCGTTTCCAATGATTCACCTCAAATAGGATGAATTTTAAACAGCTTGATACACAGTACAATATTTTCCACCCGTCTTGATTTACATCCCTTTACCATAATCAAAGCTTGTAGTGTGGGAAAGAACACATAAGATATAGTTGATATTATTAGAAACATCATGTGAATATTTTCCATAATTTCCACGTGTTCACTAATCGTATTCCGTGATTTTCGTTTGCAATTTCTTTTAGCTTGTCGCAACACTTCCAGGCTGAAAGGTCAGTGTAATGGGTAACCTTGGCAAAATGTTTTTATTGAAGGAGTTGCTCCAAAATTATCATGGGAGTACTTTTAAGGGTATATTAGAACACTGTCGTAGAACACTGTCGTCATTATAAATGAAAGTTATGATAATTCACTTTTTTCGAGGATGTCGCTTTAACTTACTGCTACGAGTCAATAATGTGCTCGGCAGTCTCACACGTGTTTCACCAAATCTGCAGCCATTTTACGACTTTATGCAAAAACAAGAACGATTGGCAAAAATGTAAGGAACATAAGCTTGGTGATCGTCTGAAGCGTATGAATGGGCTACGAAGAAGCCGCCATAAAAGTAATTTCCAAAAACCATGAGATAGTGCAAGTAATTGGCAGAAACACTCAATTATAAAGAAACACTGTTAACGTTGTTCACTTGATTATTAGAGAGAAACGTCACCGAGCGATCTAAAATCGTATAACCGCAGCTCTGACATAATTTACGCTGAACGAAATGCACTGATTATTTTTACCTTTCGCTTTAGTTTACTTTTTATAATTTTTGGAACAGTTGATCTACGATGCAGATATTACATGTGTGCATTTAAAAAAATTATTAATACGAAGCAAGCTACTTTTACAGTGTTTCGCATAGAATTCGTTGATAAATAATAAATTAATGAAATTGGTTAATTATTATAATAAAAAAGTAAAATTCAAAGAAATATCTGTAAGAAACAAATTTGTTAATTATCGTAGCAATTCTAGTAAGATAAAGAAGAAGAAGAAAACATACTACTATTTACTCTCTCCAATAATTACATTCGTGAGAATTACAATAAAATAAACAATACTCTCCTGAAGAGAGTATTTCCGTTTCCCATAAACGATATTTGCACAATTTATCCCTGCGTAACTGCGAGTGTGCGTGTGTGCTTGTTTGTGTGTGTGCGCGCGGAACTGTCACTTATGGTTAGACCACTTCCCGTTCCCCATTCGATATACACCATTCGACGCGTCTCGATCTCCCGGTGGGGAACTTATAATTTGTTTGTGGATCCGGCCAGAAGATTCGAAGAAATTTTCAAAAACGTGTTTTTGCATGCTTTGGTTCTGTGATCTAAGTGAGTATGCCGGAAATTAAACGAACGCCCCTAAATGGAATCTTCATACGATTAGAGGCGTTGATTAAAATCCAGTACCCTCTGCTCCATATGCCATAATTTTCTTTCAAGAGGGTGGGAAGACTGGTTTTTGCCATCTTTAAGTGAACAAGTGAATTACCAAGTGAATCGTGCAGCAGATTTAATTTTCATCCGCATTACCGTATTTTTAAATATACATTTGCTCAAACCTCGGAACAATATTGCCTTGGAACTGATTAAATTTGAAGAAATATAAATGAATACGGAGAAAACAAAATGGTGAGAAATGCTAGAGAATGAAAAACGTTCTTACGTTCGACTTCTCACAAGTACATTCTTAAGTCTGTATATACCGATTTTTAAAAGAATGTGACCCACAACTTTTTCTTATTAAACTTAATCAACATCTTTTTCACATAAACATACAAAGCAGTCGCTTTTTAATGTTGATGTGTATAATATTATGTTGATATTATTGTTATATTTATGTTACAAAAATTATTTTGATGTTATTTAGACTGTGACTACTAATGTAAATTACATATGCTAACATTTTATGAAACTTAAAGCTCAATTTTTTTTTAATTTCCTACTAACAATGATTTTTAATTTTAATATTCAAACTTAGATCATACAAAAACTCTGGAGATTAAGACATGTTAAGCAGATATGTTTTAAATTTGTTTATGAGATAGATTAACAAGTTGCAAGTTGTTATGAATGTAAAAAAACACTAAATTATTGTTAGTTTGATTTTCTTAAAAAAATACCGAGAAGCGCATACAATTAGGTCTACTTTTGAATCCTATTCCCACAATTGCTCTGCTTCGCAAATGGTCACACTCAAAATACTTTTGTGAATCACATTTTATCGAAGGAATGTTCTATATTTATTGATATCAGAATTCGAAACTTCATGATAGAAATCCTCGAATATTACGACAACCGGATGCTGAAAGCCATACATAGTGCAACAAAGGTCACTTTTGCTAAGTCGAGTATTGAATGAACGTCAAAATTTAATGAATCTGTAATGCTTATCTTCACCAAACAAATGTAGAGACATCCTGCAATTCCTGTTTCGCTAAATTGGTTAAAAATACCAGAAAGTAGTGATAAATACTCCACAGGAACTTACTAATTATAAACAATATTTACAACGTTATAACAGCATAAATTTTATCTCTAAAATTACGTAATATAAATAAATGATCCAAAATAAATTAAAAAATAATAAACGTACGTGCATGTGCACGATTTATAAACAAAGTATCCTTCTTTTAATATAAATGAGGGGATTACGAGTTTATGAGGATTATGAGTTTATGAAGAGTGTAATGAGTGAATATTTCTCTGAGACGCAGGCATAGTCAGATCATCTGGTCCTTGATCACACATCTATGTAAATTTCATTTCAGAATGCGACATGATGACGTTATAACGTTTAGCAATGTTATGCAAGAAAGTATGCTTTTAAATTCTAAGCTATTGCTTCTAATTTGTTGGATTTGAGTCCGACACCCGTACTAGCGTTTTGGTCAACAAGGCCTACCTAAACCGATGTTGTCATTTGCATCTCGAGAGAATGTTTAAATAATATATACAATATAAATATTTGACACTAATTTGTGTCTGTCATTTAAAATTTCTATTATTACACTTATTTCTTTTGGGCCTTCAATTTTTTGACCGACATGAAATTATAAAAACTTAATATTCACACTATTTACATGATGCTTTAAATTGTTTTAAACACTTCATTTCTTCTAGACTTCAATTTTTATTGACAGGTTTCTGAATGCATCACATTTAATACATTATAAAAATGATGTGACGTTTCGTCTTCAGGCTGAAACAATAATCCACCACCATTGCAATACAATGTATTTAATGTAATGTAAAGAAATAAATGTAAAATATAAAAAAAGTTTTGACCTACATGCATTACTTCAAAATTATAATTGAGAACTGCACAAAATGCGATTGAATGATTTTTTCTAAAAAACACGGTGATGTTCTATTTGTTTAAACCATGAAGAGCCACATGAAAGAATCTTGCCTTTTAATTCTTTTCCAACAGCACTTTGGTGGCTTCAGAAGAGAACTGGAACAAAAATATGCTCAAATACGTTGCCGGATAGTATATTCTTGTATCGTTTGAATCAAATGGTATTAATTAAAAAGCCTACAAAGGGCTACTACTGTTATACCCCAATTTCTAGTCTTAATGCCATCTTTTCGCCTCTCAACTTTTCTTCACTGAGATCATCTTGCTTCAAATCTAGAGCTAAAATAGTACAATAACATTAATTATTTAATTTGGGAAACATTCCAGTATTTGCGTAAAGACAGTCATTTTATTTGATATGGTTCTTGTCATAATGAAAAACTACAATTATTAATTTGGGAAACGGGTTGAAACGATATAAATGAAGAAAGAACTGAACACTCGTATTTCTATATCTGTTGACAATGACGAGGGTCCGTGCATAGCTCCGAATAAAATTAATGAAGTTGATATGTGTGGTTTTTCATTACGTCAATTAACATAGTAGAGATTGTGTTGTGATGTATCATAGAATATTACAACACACATTACATTATGACATATCACAATAAAATTAAGTGTCATGAATGACATGTCCTACACAATTTCCCTAGTTAAAACGTAAAGATGATCTAGAAAGTTACCTCAATGTTAATTATTTTTTAAAAAAAATCAGTCAACAAAGCTGTCAAATCCATATCTTATGATGAGGATCTTTTTCTTCATCACAAACTCATTCGTTACTCTTAGAACATTTTTTCTCAGCCTAGCAATGTTCTTAATATTACTTCCGAATAACGAAGCAGAACTCACTATAATTGTTTTAAAATATCTTTGGTTCCATCACATACTCTACATCAAATCGTATCATTTACTTAATATAAATCGTGGGGCACTGCGACTATGAGAGTACTGTCTTCATATAAATTACATTAACTTACAAAGAAATTAGTTTCAATGACAATTTTGATAGTCTTTTGTGCAATAAATATTTCATAAATTAAAATACCTGCCACAATCTACATTTATCTTTAATGAACAATATAAAATTGAACGTCTCTTCCTCACAGATCACCAGTCATTGATCAGAACCTTTGCAGGGTTTTTCTCTCATAATATTTTTGAACTGCGCGCTCTTCGAGCCCTCCATGGAGTAAGAGTATGAGTTAGCTTTCTTAGAGATTCGATGAATAGATGAAAGCAAAGACTTTGGAGTAGAATTATATTAGACTCACTGAGAGCGCTGCTGTCACGAAATAATTTGAAGGTCGCCATTGCAGTGGAAACGTGTGTACCTCATAGACTTTGTTGCGACTGTGATAAGAGTAAGTTAGTTGTTTAGAATATGTTCTTTTCGCTGCGTGAACTATTTAATTATATGAAAATATACGTGATATAATATGATTAAGAGTTGTCCGGCGTACATTAAGAGAAAGAACAAATTCATTGTTCCAAGTTCAAATTCAGTGTACCAGTTCGCACAGTTTATTCTTCATAACGAAATATGATGAGGGGAACATTTGTGTTGTTTATTAATAATTAATTGTAAATGTTGAAGACCCTTCGTGTGAAAACTTGCATATCCGTATTGTTGAAGAAAAATGGCAACTGGAATAGAAAACATATATCTAAACATAATCCATGAACAGGTAGTGTTTTGGTTTTTCATTTTATTATTTTATTTCTGCTCACCCAAAAACAAAGATAATGATGAATTCCATCGCAATTGCTGCGTCAGATCTGAATCTCGCACGCATATCGTCCATGACAACGGCGGCCACGGCCTCTTTCAATTTCTCCTGAGGTCTAAACTGCCCGTCCAGGGAAATGTCGGGGTTCGGTTGAAAGTGTTTGACGAAATATTGGCAATCTCTAGGAAAAAGTAGACATCGAATCAGCAAGTAGGCAGACCAGACTGGAGCAATATTAACTCAACTTTCGACGACTGGCATTGAGAAAAGTGTGGGGCATTGCCCGTGAGCAAAGACTTCGACAAAGAACGGCAAATGAAGGCTTCAAGAGGTAAGTAAGACTATTCGCATGTGTCAATTTAAGTAATATTTCACTTCAATATTTCAGCAAGTATTTGGATGGAATTCTATAAAGCAAATGAAAGAAACAGAAGATCTTTCTCTTTGCAACATGCTGCTTTCCAGAATGTTAAGTATGTTGAGAGATGCGTTGTGCCATATTCTTATCCACTCTTCTTCTAGCATACTTACATCCGTGTTGTAAATTGTTCGGAAAGTGTTGCTCATTGTGGCACCGTGTGAAAACCGATTAACCTATATATTTTTGTAGTAATGGTAATGTACATTAATGCAGAGAAAGAATACAATAATTATACATGATATTCAATCCCACAGGATTAATCTTTTGACCCAAGCTCATATTATATCAGTTAATAAATAATAATAAATTTTAATCATTTTCACATGAGTTAACAACTACAACAGATGCACCTGAATAAGCAAATGCTTATTCGGCTGCAGTTTAAGTAAGCTTAAAATGAAAACAAAAATTGAAATATGGTACAAAGACAGAACAATTTTTAAGCAAGTAAGTTTTTACAAACGTAGTATTGTATCATACTTACAGAAAATTATACATTTTTATTTTAATTATTTTATTATTAATATTTGTTACAAATGTTTATATTAATATTGTTCAGGTATTGACAGGCCGAGGAACAATTCAATTACAAGTTATTCCAAAAGATGTTTCGTCTGCATTTGCATCAGCTGACTAGTCATAAGTTAGGGTTGTAAAAATCTCGTAATATACGTAATTATTTATAATTGTCGCAGTAGTTTTCAAATAAAAGTACATAATTTATTCAAATTAAATAAATGGTATTTTTGAAAGCATATCTACAAACGACAATGAGGAGCTCACATTTGCATCCACAATAACATAAGTGTTCGTCATATTACCATGGGATTTTGATACAAATTTAATTGACCGTCACAGTGCTCCTCGAGAAAGAATGACATTGTTGTTGCGGCCAATAGGCGGATCCAGAAAATATTTCAAAGGGAGTCAATTTCAGTTCTGAACGCCTCTTCATAAATTCGTTTCACAACTAGAATTTCTTCTTGAAATGCCGCCCGCTCGTAAGAATACTCCTTCGGAGTGTACTGGGAGTGAGTGAGGCTTGATTGCGAGCGCGTCAACTACATAAATCATTGGGCTTATAGTGAATGCATTATCCCGGCAAGTGACGGAGTTCCTCCTCCGCTGGAACGTGAAGTGCGGTACCGACCTTCACAGAAGCATTTCTCCTCCAGGTATCTCCTCCAGCGGGGACTCGAAACTCAACTTCCGACTGGTGTCTCGACGTGAGACATGTTTAATGAATGTAAATGTGTGTGTGAGTGAGAGTGAGTGAGTGAGTGAGTGAGTGAGTGAGTGAGTGAGTGAATGAGTGAGTGAGTGAGTGAGTGAGTGAGTGAGTGAGTGAGTGAGTGAGTGAGTGAGTGAGTGAGTGAGTGAGTGAGTGAGTGAGTGAGTGAGTGTGTGTGTGTGTGTGTGTGTGTGTGTGTGTGTGTTACATTAAGCAAATTTATTAATGGAAAAGTAAAATTCATCTCAATATGATAGATAGATATTGTTTATTTAGCCTTCTCGGCTATTTTTGCATAAAATACATATTTACATATACTGCTTACATCTATAAGTATACTTTATTAACTATTTACAAAATGTATTTTCTACTTTTATGTGTTTTATAATTTTTCTTTTAAATTCTTTAATTTGTTCAGTTTTTTTTATTTCTAATGGTAATTTATTATATAATTCAATTCCTTTGTCAAATAGTCTATTTTTTGCCTATATGATAATAATGATATGATATAATTGTTTCGTATAAATTGAGAAAAAAAATTAAAACTTGAGGAAGCATGACCCTTAGGGCCCGCCCCTTCCCCTAAATCCGCCCGGATGCTTACATCACGGTCGCACCTTGCCCGCAGCCAGCACGCGCCCCGAGCGCGCGGCCTGGCGTCGCGCCGGCTGCGGCCGCTGGCGCTGGCTGGCCGGCCGGCCGGCCGGCCGGGGACGTCCCGGGCGGCGCGGCGGAAGGGCCGACGCGGCGCGCCCGCCACGAGCGGGATTAAGTTGTTTCTGGCCTACGGAAACTAGGCCTATAAACCCGCCCGGCCGTCGACGTAAACGGCCGTATTTCTGCTCGGCCGCTCGTTGCCATGAGGCGCGACGCCTGGCTGCGTTTTGGAAGGCGGTGGTTGGGAGCGTCATCCGAACGAGCGGGGCGCGCGAGGGGCATAAAAACGTTCGAGATATGGAATCCTTATTTGTTGAAGCGAGGGGAGATTTATGCTGTTATTAGAAATATGCAAAATACTCGTGGAAACTGTTACCTTATTTTGGTTTTTAGTGTATTTGTATGGATAAATGTTGACACAACACATTAAAAAATCTCAGTTAAAATTTCTTTTTCAAATACATCTTTGCACTATACCGTACGCCTTTATAAATTTTAAAATAAAACATTATATTGAGTTCTTTTAGTTCCATATTTTCTACTCCACCTGCGAGACTAGATGAAAGTAATGATAGAAATGTCCAGATGAAGAAATGTGGACATTATACTATTTAAGTTTCCAGTACAAATATTGAAGCAACTCGAAGAAAAATTTCACTATTAATTTAAATAGTTTTGTGATAATATTGAAACACTGTTTCAGGAATGACTGTATTGTAGATTAATAAATATGAGATAGATGTATTAGTACGCTGCTGGCTCTTTGTCGCGAAGAGAAAAAAATAGTATTATTGAGCTCTTGAGTGTAAAAAGTGTTTTCCAATATTTTCATTATTTGTAAATCATTTAGAAAGTATTGTCATCATGAAAAAATCCGAAATCGAAAATTTGTATATTGTTTACGGTAAGATACGTTTTGTGTACTAAACGATGATTATTTTTACAAAAACGACTGTCGCTCAGTCTGTCTTTCTATGTATCTATCTGCCCGATTGTTTTTCTGTTTATGTGCGTGGCTATGTCTGAACGCTTTACTGTATTTTCAATTGCCTGTCAATATATTCGACTGTCTGCCTGTCTCTTTGACGAGGGTTGAATCATTACATATTAAGGATATAAAAAACGTGAAAGATATTTTTAAGATTTGAACAAATAAGAAATTCTTATTATAGAAATTAGAATTACAGATGTTTCATTTTCCCTCCAAGGACCTTTGACGAAGGAGACTGTAAATAATACGATTACAACTATCTTATGATGTCATTTCAGGATACGAACACTTTGCTATTGGAGTTTGTGACGTCTTGTCACTCTCGATGTCAAAAGTGCGGATAAGATAGTATAAGCTTTGAAATTTGAACATTTGACATTCGTTTGAATATGATTAATAAAATGATAAGTTTTAAAAGTTGGTAATGAAGCAGAGATTTTATATTTAACCTCAGTGCTCCAAAGCCCTCATGTGTTTTTTTTTATGGATTTCTTCTGATGATAAAATTGAACTCGTATTTGATCATTGTATTTGTAAATTACTAGGAAAACCCGGCAGACGTTGTTCTGCCCTTCGTCTCCCTCTTTCCCATCATCTCCGTTTCTCACGGTCTCTCCCTCCCTCACCCTGTTCCTGTCTGTCTCTGTCGCTCTCTGTCCCTCTCATTCACATCTCCCCGTGGGTTTTTAATCTTTCCGTCACTCCCTCAGTAGCCAAACATTTTTATACTATCTCTATTACTATATTTGTGAAGGAAAGGGATTAATGAAATTTCAAATATTTAGAACTTGCTTCATTGGAACATATATTTCATTGGGGTGATGACAATATTGTCAATAAAATGAAAACAAAATAATTCACTGAGATATATGTCGATTGTAATGACAATGAAATGTAATTTTAATAACGCCTTTAACATGCTCATTGATACTCGACTTATCAAAATGAATACAACTTTACTTTGTGTGTATGGTTATCTGTAGAACCGTGCAGACTATAGGATGGAGTAAAGAAACCATCATTCAAAATTTCCATTAAAAGTTATATAACATACTTTATTGCTATCCTTTCATCCTTCGAGCAGACGATTTAGAATATTTATGACAGCTAATAGTATTATATTAAATGAAAAGTTTAAATAAAACTTCGAAAAATCTTTATTAAATCTCATGACAGTCTAACGGAATACGTAATTTAAAAAAATGAAAAATAATTTATTTATCAAAAATGCATAAATTTGGAAAAATCAATTACACACATGCAAAAAATTGCTAACGCCTCAGCGATTGTCACTAAGATTAGTACGTTACATTTCCAACTCTTATTAAAACGATTATTGAATATAATTATTCAGATTTTTTTGTTAGATTACGTTGAACAAGAAAGAAAAATTACTTCACGTCTATTAGGTTATAACAACTTGAAAGCGCTCGTTGTCTGTATTTTGCGATCTTATAACTGATAAAGTCCATAGTAGTCAGGTGTGTAGATAGTAGATTGTATAGGAGTAATTGTTCTCTGCTCAACCGACAAATAATCTAGATTACCTCGATTTGCCACCTACTTAATTTTTATTGATAATATGACGTATAGAAACTCCTGGTGTCAGCGTAACATTTATTCCTGTACTCGTATGTGTTTCCCAAACATTTTCTGGTATAGCACTGATAAAATATTGATTGTTTACGACCCGAGCGCTATTCTGCAAAAAATTATATAAGCGCGAAAGTAAAACCATAGCAGTTGTCGGGTTCGGAAACAACAAACAAGAATATTTTTCTTCTTCTTTTTCTCTTTTTCTTCCCTTCATCCTCCTCTTCTTAACTCTCTACCCTCTCTTCCCCTCACTTCCTCATTTACAGTAACAGTCCCATTTTAATTTTCCTGAAGGTAAAAGTAAATAGTAAAACATGTTAAAAATAAAATTTAATTATTAACCTAAAAAAATAAATAAAAATCTTAAATTTTTAATATAATATTTAATAATAAATAAAATTTCATTAATGGGTAAATTAAAAAACCTAGTAAATTTTAAGAGTTTTTATTCAATTTGAACCTGAATTGATTATTTAATAATTTTAGAGAGAAAATATTTCTAGTTATGCCCATTGAATAATTTTGAAATACTTTTAATAGCAAGTAACTTGGCGATGAAATGAAGTGTTCTATTACCATTGTAACATTACTGTTAACAATCTGCTTGACTGATTTAAGAAAACGTAATTTTTTGTGTTTCTCGAATTTGATGCTAATAAACCTTCAGAGAGTGAAGTTAAAGAAGAATTTTCAAAACAGAGCATTGTTTTAATGAATAAAGTAATGAATTAATGTAATTTTTAAAAAAGATGTTCGGATTGTTCTCATCTCTTTCGAACTGTTATTCTTACAGCAGCTCTTGTTGTGATCCTGCCGCCGCACCCTTAACGGGTTCCACATTGGGCGCTTCCTAGGGGGGACGACCAGGCGTATTTGCGGGGTCACGGCACAAAGGCGAGGCACGTGTCGAGACGGCACGACGCACGTAACGAGACGATACGACGCACGTAACGAGACGATACGATGCACGTAACGAGACGATACGACGCACGTAACGAGACGATACGACGCACGTAACGAGACGATACGACGCACGTAACGAGACGATACGACGCACGTAACGAGACGATACGACGCACGTAACGAGACGATACGACGCACGTAACGAGACGATACGACGCACGTAACGAGACGATACGACGCAGGTAACGAGACGATACGACGCACGTAACGAGACGATACGACGCACGTAACGAGACGATACGACGCACGTAACGAGACGATACGACGCACGTAACGAGACGATACGACGCACGTGACGAGACGATACGACGCACGTGACGAGACGAGACGACGCACGTCACGAGACGATACGACGCACGTAACGAGACGATACGACGCACGTAACGAGACGATACGACGCACGTAACGAGACGATACGACGCACGTAACGAGACGATACGACGCACGTAACGAGACGATACGACGCACGTGACGAGACGATACGACGCACGTGACGAGACGATACGACGCACGTGACGAGACGATACGACGCACGTGACGAGACGATACGACGCACGTGACGAGACGATACGACGCACGTGACGAGACGATACGACGCACGTGACGAGACGATACGACGCACGTGACGAGACGATACGACGCACGTGACGAGACGATACGACGCACGTGACGAGACGATACGACGCACGTGACGAGACGATACGACGCACGTGACGAGACGATACGACGCACGTGACGAGACGATACGACGCACGTGACGAGACGATACGACGCACGTGACGAGACGATACGACGCACGTGACGAGACGATACGACGCACGTGACGAGACGATACGACGCACGTGACGAGACGATACGACGCACGTGACGAGACGATACGACGCACGTGACGAGACGATACGACGCACGTAACGAGACGATACGACGCACGTAACGAGAGTACATGACACAACACGAGCCGACACAACTCACGAAATGAGACATGACACGACTCACGTCACGAGCCGACATGACACAACACACGTCATGAGATGGATGACACGACACGACACGATACACGTCACGAGACACCAACACGATACATGCCACGAGATGACACGACGTTACACATAAGACATAGCACTATATACGTCACGAGACGACACGTCACGACACAGGTCACAAGACGATATGGCACACGTCATGAAGCCTGGTGGAAGAAACAATACCGAGAAGTTTAATCACGATTGAACAAAACTAGAATATAACATTTTGTAATGTGTTCACTCAAGGACCTTTCGCGGCAAGCAGTCTTAAGCCTTTGTTTTAATGAATTACAGATAATTTCTGCACCAGGCATCTCTCGTTTTGTTCAACTCTTCCGCGTTGTTAAGACACCTTAATCTCTTCAGTTGCCCTGTCGCCCCCATCCACGTCGGAAGTGTTACGACCGGCTGACGGGTTCCGCGTCGGGCACGAGGGCGGGGCGGGGGCGGGCGGAGGGCGGGCGCGGGGCGAGTGGGCGTATGGGCGGCTCCGATGGTATCGCCGGGCGTTTCTCAAAGCGCGGTAAGTAGCCCACTTGCCCACTGGCCCGCGCGAATGCGACGCTGCAAGTTCAAGGTGGGCACGAACTGTGAAGTTCATGCACTCCAAACGCCCACCGCCTTATATCAGATGCCGAGGAAGTTTCAATTTAATGGCGTGTTCTGCCTCCAAACAATGGCCTGCCCATTTGTTCAGTGCCTCTCAAAAGGGTTTCTCATCCCGGGCAGCACCGGGATTACAACATCCTCTATGCATATTATTAAAAGATAAGGACAGTGCGCTTAAAGAACGTAAAAGCCTTTTCAAATATGCCAGTTTCGCTTTCTGTTATCTTCCATTTCGTGCTCTGTACACGAATTGTGAGAAATCAGAGGGCATAGAACGCTCGTTTAATTTTAAGAAACCTCATTACTTGGTATACGCCAGCAATCTAATTTAGACAGTATCTTGTGACTATGTGCACATTGAATTTATTTTTCCTTCTCATTTTCCTTGAAATAATTGTTACCTTACAGTACAAAAGTATAATTATCCATAAATTTGTGTGTACTGTGTATACAATAGTGAAATTTGTTCAAAATATGTTATTACGTAACAAGTATATTAAACATTAATTCGATTACATTTTGCTGCAAACGCTAAGAAAAACGAAGGCCTCTCATTAGGAAAGAAAAAAAACGAGCATCAACATTTTGAAATAATACATCGCAATGAAAACCAACCTTTCCTCAAGAGACATTGAAAATGCAAATGCCATGCAATTTAATTTATTGGGGGAAGGGGCAGGGGGAGACGAGAAACAAAATAGTGTGCAATTACAAGACATGTTTTACAATGCAGGCATACACTGAGTTGCTATTTTTGCCTATCTTTTTTAAAGGAGAACTATATTTTACGTTTTAAACCTGTTTATGGAGAATGTACTTTTTCTGCTAATTATTTCTGAAGTCCGCACATAAATATCATTTAAATTTAATAAATATTTTGTAGGAAATGTTCTAAGTGTATTAATATTTCTTAAAAATGTGACGTTATAGTTGCTTTTACAAATAAGTATTAAATGACGCGAAATTGACAAATATGTGTAATGTATGTTGCGTAACACTGCTTCTGCGGTTAAAATTAAAACTTTGATAATATAAGCGTAATTTATAAAATGCAATCACCCTCGTTGCGTGTATGACTAGTGTTTTATTAATGTAATTTTATTTTGAGTTCTTTTATTAAAAATTAAAAATATTTTATCAAAATGTTTGATAATTCATTCTCTATTAGTTATAACATAATTCCGAGTTCTATTTATTTGTGCCTCTAGGAATGCTAAATCAGGGAAGGGAAGTTGGGGGAGGGTTAAGAAAGTGCTGGAGGAAGGAAAGGGCGATGAGAAGAAGAATATGAAGAACAAGACGATTAACTGAGATTTCCAGGCAAGGAATTTTTGTTGTTATCATTAGTCCCATTCGTGTAGTGAATATTTTATTGCCAGAGGTGGCAGTTTTCCTCCCCCGCTGGGTGGTCAGATTCGGCTCCTTGCTACACATAGGGTTGAAGGGAATTTCTCCCCTCCCAGGTCTCTAACCCCAAGCAGGAGTAGAGAGAGAGGAAGGGACAGGGATTGGAAAGGAAAGAGTTGTGGTCCCTTTGTTAGGGAAATGCTCACCTGGGCTGGAAAGAAGGCGACGGAAGGAAGGAGGAGGAGGCGGAGGGAAGAAAAATGAGGAGGAAGCAGAGGAAAAATACTAGGTCGAGGAGAGGGGGAGGAAGTGAAATAAGACGGAGGTGGAAGCGAGAAAATTGCCATCAGCGGGGGCGGAGATAACGGTGGAGGCTGAGGCAAAGAGAACCGTAGGTGCTGCAGCAGACAAAATTAGAAACTGAGGGTGAAGGCAACTATGGTGGCAGGAACGGAGGCAGCCCTGGCGGAAGGGGGCGAAGGCCATTGCAGCAGTCGTGGCAGGGGAGGAGAAAACGGAGGATCGAGGAGCGACTGACGAGCAGGGGCGCGTGGCGGCGGCTGCCGTGCGAGCGAACGTGCGAATCGGGCAGCTCCCGCTCGCCGTATAAGGGCGCGCGGACGGCGTCCGCTGCTCGTAACGAGGCCTCGCACACGTTCGACAAACTGTCGGGGCGCAAGGCTGCTTCCGGATGGGTTTCGAGACTCATCCTCTTTTATTCGTATCATTAAGTCGGACGTTTTACAGCGAGCTCACGCTTCTCAAAAACAGCGAAATGAATAAAAGAAGTAAAAAGAAAGCACGATTACGGTATCTGCATTGGGACAAATTATTTCACTTTCCGTACGCGTGTGGCTGTAATTGGGCCCTTCCAAAGGCCTGACGTTGGTTTTATATTTGGCGTTCTTATTATTTTGAATTATTAATTTTCATTTTTACTGAATTGATTATTATTATTATTTTTCCACTACATCACGACTAAAGATGTTATGAGTCGGCTGAATACAAAATCTACTCCAGATTGCAACCAGCTACCTAAGGAGCAGATCTAGGGACTGTCGGTGCCTCTACAATACTTTGCGCAAAATGTGGGCTGTTCCAAATAAAGCGATTTCTTGCACTTCCCAGTCTTTTGAATTACCAGGGAGTTTAGACAAGTTCTTACTCAAATTTTTCGGAACAAATCCCAGAGCTCCGATAACTATCGGGACGACCTGTGCTTTTACGCCCCACATTCGGCTGATCTCGATTTCCAAACTCTTGTATTTAAGACGTTTCTCTGCCTCCTTGGTAACGACGTTTTGATCGCAAGGTACAGCAACATCCACAAGTAAACACGATTTGTTCTCCAAATCTCGGATGACTATATCCGGTTTGATTGCTGCTATCGTGCGATCAGTTTGAATTTGTTGGTCGTACAATATCGTACACAATCCAACAGACGTCACCGGTTTCGGTGAGTGTTCGTACCACTTGGGGCTTGTGTTCGGAACTTCGAGGGCGGTACAGATCTGCCAGTGGAGGTAGCTACACACCCTGTCGTGCCTTTTCAAGTATTCGGTCTTTGCTAGGATTGGACAAGCTGAGACAATATGATCAATGGTTTCTACGTGTTCCTTATTATTATTATTATTATTATTATTATTATTATTATTATTATTATTACTATTCCCATATTGGTCATAACTGATCGCGCAACACGTTTCTCTCATCCGAGGCCCAGCCGAATTCTATCCTGGAGAGATCAATGTGTGGAATTATGGGGATCAGCCTTTTGGCTGTATCTTGGTTAAGACAAGGTTGTTAGCCTTTAATAATCAATTAGGATGTGATAGGATGTTATTCTTCTTATTGTTATTATTAAATAGGGTGGTGACGATGAGGGAGGGAAAGGACTAAGATGATGGTGGGAGGTGTTAGGTGGGGGTAGGGGGAGGTGTTCGTATGCTTTTGGAACCATTCCAGCATTCACCTTATGACCAAGGGAAACCACGAAAAAAAGGATGATAGTTAGGATGACCAACCCGGTGATCGCACACGGACCTCCCAATTGCAAATCCAGCGCGCGCCGCACTGAGCCACTTCACTCGGTTACTCAATACACTAATATAAAATATTAATTAATATTACTGAGAGAGATATCGCCTGTTTTCAATAAATTGAGTCGTTTTAATTTTTATTACGAATTCTTCTTTTGAGAATTTACGACAGGGCGAGGCGGCGGAGGTGGGAGAGGGGTCGGTTCCAGTAGCGGGTTCGAAGACAACGGTGGAATCGGGGGCGGCGGCCGAGAGCGCGTGATTTGGGCAGCTCCCGCGCGCCGTATAAGGCCGACCTCCTCCCCTAACGAGGGCCCGGAGATCCCCCGAGTCGAGCCGACGCACGAGGCCTACGGTGGTTCCGGATTGTTCCCGAGCCGACGCGAACGTTTTTCGATTCCGGCGCCATTTCCATTTTCTACCTGCGCGAGCGCCGGCGGGCGGCGCTCGTATACCTGTCACAAGAAACAAGCGCCTCATTTGTGCATTCCTCGCCGATCTCCTCTAAGTGGACGCGATGTCGGATCCGCGGGCCACCCCCCGAAATAGACCGGCGGCGTCCATGACCTAACGCAGGTCGCTCGACGGGAATGTTTTGCGACGCCGCGCCGGTGGCGCGTTTCGGGGTCGCGGCTAATTATTTCTGCGAAACGGTACTTTCGGCGGCGCGTGGGGCGATCGGTTCGTATCATATTGGCGTGGAGGTTCGATGCGACATGCTCGCTAATAGGCTGCGTCGTCGCGATTTCTGCGGCTTCCTCGTTCTTTATCTTTGTGACCGATTCCTGGACGTGGCGGGGGATTTTCCTGGTAGGATCCTGCTTCTTCGAGGAATCGCTGAGTTTTGCCAGACAGGAAATGGAATAACTTGTATGTGCGTCATCTGGGAAAGTATTTTGTGTGAATCAGATGATTTTCCTGGTAGTCTTCTTCGCCTTCATGGAATCGCTGAATTTTGCAATAGAAGGGAAGATGCTTTTAAATGCGTCATTTGTGGTATTTGCTTTGTACATATAAATCAAAAGACATAAAATTACATAAAACAGTTATTTGAAAGAGTATATTTGTGTCTTTATATTCATATCTCGTATTTCAGGCACATAAAAAAATACTCCTTGCAAATATTACATTTTCTCCTCCTCCTCTTCCCCCTCCTTCTCATTTTACTTTCCTCTTTACTCATTTTTCTTCCTAATTTTCTGACCTCAGATAACTTCTTTCTCTTTCTCGAATTCCCAATGTCTCTCCCGTCTCTTGGCACCTTTTCGATGGCTCGGCACATGTGCGTCATCAATTCTGTCTACATAGCCTTTAATTTCATATTCGGTCAGCTCCTGATGGATGATATATCTTTTATCATACATTATTAGTAGGTGAAGAATAAACATAATAAGTTTAAACTCTCGAGATTTCTTTACTAAAATAATCTGTAATTTATTGAACTTCTTTTGCAGTAAACTCCTTGTTTATGATACAGAAATATATCATGCGTGATTAGATTTTCTCATTGCTATGCATTTATGCTATGGAAAATATACTAGTTGTTTGAAGCTGTTTGAAGAATACCAGAAATGGGGGCGAACAATAAATATCTCTAAAACTGAATATATTGTAGCTGGTAATGTAAACAGAAATTTGATGCTAGAAGGTGGTATTAACAAAGGAGTCGATAGCTTCAAGTACCTTGGAGTAATGTTTACCAAAAATGGTAAATGTGAAGCTGAAATTATTGAAAGAATAAGAAAAGGGAAACACGTTGCCAAACAGCTGCACAATACTATATGGAGCACACAAATAAGACCTTGCACGAAGATAAAGATATACAAGCTATTGTAGAGAGCATTGTTACCTATGGAGCAGAAGTGTGGGCAAAAACGGAACAACTAAAGAAGAAATTAAGAGCAACAGAAATGGGTTATTGGCGACGTTATTGTCAGCTCACAATTCAGGACAGAATAAGGAATGAAGATATGCTTGCAAGGCTAAACATAGGGGCCACAATTTTAGACACTGTGGAGGCAAAGTACCTCCAATGATATGGGCATGTGCGTCGAATGGATGAGGGAAGGTGCCCGAAAAAAATGATCGAATGGACCCCTGCAGAAAGAAGAGGGAGACCGAGGACACTTCGGAAGGATGCAGTAAATTAAGTGCTGGACGGAAGAAACCTGCAAGAAAACGACTGGAAAGATCGTAGCAAATGGAAGCTAGGATGCGATAAGCGACTGTAAGTTGCAATTAACTCGCAAATAATAATAAAAAAAATACACTATCCTGGTATAACTTTTCAAGCCCTTTCCGAACTTTTCCCTGCATACTCGTACATCCTTCCCGGCTGAGACACTACTTCAGATTCAACCACCGTAATACATCCAGTCTCCCCATCCGTTCCTCCATAGTGGCTAGTGAGCCCAAATTGGATATTGCACGTACAGTTGGACAAGTATAGTTGAGCCCAACACGCTTAGTCGTGTATTGAAAGAAGGGGGCCAGGCTGCAGCTAGATAGTGAGCAGTGGTTCATGAATCCCTGCTTCGTGCACCTGATCTCATCTCTGAATGTTAGTTTGTGTGCTGAAAATGCACACATTTCACCACACACATTACGTGAGGCTTGGCAGCCACTCGCTTCGTTAAAATCGACACTTTAGGAGACGGGAAGCTTTAAAAGGCGCTTTATCCATACCACCTCAGAAATTTTGCCAAACGAGAAAATGATCTGAACCCATGTCCTCAAAAAAAACAGAGAGAGAGAGAGAGAGGAAGAAAGAAAGAAAGAAAGAGGGAAAGAAAAAGGCAGGGCCGATATCATTCTCATCGACCCTCTACCGAATGCCTCGCTAGTACTCCCTCTCTTCACCGGAAGAGCTGCTCGCGTCGTTATGCAACCACTTGGGCGAGTCCAAAATTCCACGGTCCCTTAAGGTGGTGTGTTTGTGGCAATCGCTAGTCAAACACTCGACCATTCATTACACTTACAGGTCAAGAATAGCTGTTTGTAAACGTGAACGGAGCATTTAAATAATTATTTGTAAATAGTTAAAAGGGAAGTATTGAATAGTTGCTCTAGAAAAAATGTTTACTAATAAATTTAGTATCTCGCATAAGTTTTCATTTTCGTAAGTTGGCCATACCTAATGGAGGTTAGGTTGACTTCAACGCCCGTACTTTTCTTCCTTTCTGCGTTGAATATTAGTCCACGTTGTTTGCAATGGAAGTGAATTATCTTCAAATAGTCTGTGATTGTGTGTGGAACAAAATTTTTAGTTAGGTTGCTTATCTCGTACCCCAACAGAAACAGTATTGACAATAGCATGGTTTGTACAGCATAACTCCTAGGCCGAGAGCCAATACTTCCGGTTGCGATGAATTTCGCAGCAGTATTTTATCAATTATTCCCAAGAATGTCCGTTGAGGTATGCTACATTTACTACCAACTGATTTGTAAAAACGTTTACTACTTATTGAATAAAAGTAAAAAGTATTTTCACCGTAAAACGTCTTCAATAACTTAAAAAAAGCCTATGCCCTCGAAGGTTTTTTTATAAGAAACTGTACTATACTTCGTTTTTTCTTTCTTGGCGCGTGGGGGTGTGTCGCATGATCTCCAGCACTGCTCGATAGAGTCGCGATCATGAGACTCCTAGCGGTACAAACGAGAACGACGCGAAATACCGTGAGATATTCCATCTGATGACACACCCCCAGGCGCCAAGAAAGAAAATCCGAAGTATAATTTAAACATATTTAATTAAAAAATTAGGCCTGTAAGGGCCTGTTTTTTCTTACCATCTTGAGAAACAGAGATTTTGCTTTCATTTAAAGTTTTTTTTTATTTTTGGAAATACTTCATCGTGATCGTAACGAACGTAGTACCCTAACGCGTCCGATAGCCCCACTGGCTTGGCGCTGCAAAGCGGATAGCTGTCGCACTGCCCGAGAGGTGCGGTACGAAAGTAATGCGTAAGTGGGCGTAAATGTCTCGCCCCCCTACCGCAGAATGGAAGGAAGAGGTTTGAAAAATATACGTAATGGTTGGGAGAGAATCGTCACGCCACTAAACACCCATGCCTCAGGCAGGGTTCACACCCGTGACCTTTGGAAAGGAGACTGCTACGGCGCGTCAGGCTTAGCTTTCTAGGCTATCCAGGCTGGCAATTTATGTTTTTTGGTTTTATAATTTAAAAACCAGTACTTGGATGGATTTAAAACAACGGATATTTATATAATTAAAAACCTTGGAGCAATAATATGCTGTGCCACAAGATGAAAGTTTTGAGAAAACGGTGAGTAAAGGTTTAGACATGGCATTCTACACATTGGTATAAAGAACATTAATTCATGAATTACACTGACATCTTGCGGCGTATCTTTACAATAAAAACCCAACATCTTGATACATCTATGGGGGAATTGAAAAACACTAATATCTCAATTTCATCAGAAATGTGACATGGCGTATTATTGTCCCAAGGTCTTCAATTGTTCTCTTGTTATGCCATCAACATGCTATGTTCGATTTAAGAACGGAATACGCAATCTTGCGACATGTACAACGCCACACCATATGACCTTTTAGGTGGACGAAATAAAGAGTCATTTGCCCTTCGTTTGGGTATCCTGTCGTTAATTGGCTCGTACGCAATTTTGGATTGCTGAACGGTGATCGATGACAGAGATAATAAGGTCCATTTGCTGCAATCAGATTTTCAGGCATTTTTAATCAACTTGCGACACCTCCGTAAACGACTTTAACCTTAATTTTCCGGCAAATCGTACACTTCATAATTTTACTCACACGATACATGTAGAAGCATGAATCGCCTTACTATTCTTATACCTCGGTACAAAAAGTGGGATCGCATTTGAACATGCTAATCTTATAATGAGCTTATAGTGCACGACAAGCAGGAAATTTAAATTTGAAGAATTTGCTGTACGTGACGTATTAAGCTCCTCCGGAGCCGGCAGGCGGTCGGACAAAAAATGAATAAATAGGGCGCGCGCAGGCAGTCACCGGGCGCACGCCGAGCGGAACGAGGAGGCGCAGGGAGGGAGGGACCGACAAAGGGCGACAAAGAGGATGGAAAGGAGCGAGGCGGATGAAAGGGAGAGGGATACAGGTTGGGGGTGCGACATCGAGGTCGATGTTTCCAAAATATCCATGTTTTTGCGGAGGGATCGATGTTTTAAATATAGATGTCTATCGATATTTTCAATAGAAATGTTGATGTTTAAAACTATGGATGTATTTTAGTCGAAGTATTATTTCCGTCGATGGTGGGTAACATCAATATTTTGTTATCGATGTCAATTCATACAGGATGGGGTAGGATGGGCAAGATTAGACGAGGCGGATAATAGATCGTAAAACACGCTTATTGGAGAGAAGTAGGACGGAGAGCACGGAGTAGGGAGAGCGGGACAAGAAACTAGGTGGGCAGGAGCGGGGCAGGGTGGATCGGATAAAAGTTAGCGGGGAAGAACGAGACGGGATCGGTGCTGGTGGAGAGAAGGAGAGGATTGAAACGGTGAGGAGTGCGTTGGTAAGAAACGGGGCAAGAAAACAAGAATGGTGGAGAAACGTTGGGGAGGCGACAAAGAATTGGGAGGCGGTGAACAGGGTGAAGCGATATAACATGGCGGAACTGGCTTCGGAAGCAAATTGGGTGTATGGTTCGAGGCTGACTTGGGCGGGCACGATATGGCAGGGCTGGTCGGGCCGAAGCGGGACGGGCCGAAGCGGGACGGGCCGAAGCGGGGCGGGCCGAAGCGGGACGGGGCCGAAGCGGGACGGGGCCGAAGCGGGACGGGCCGAAGAGTGAGAGGCTCGCGAGAGGGTGGAGTGAAGTGTGACGAGGGGGACAGGGAGGCGACAAAGGCGGCGTGCTGAACCTCGGTTGAAATGTCAGGGTTCGGGACCCGGCAAGGACACGGCGCGCCGGCGTGCTTGGCCTTCAGGGAGCGTGGCGGGGGCGGTGGCCGCTGCTACCGGAGCACCGGCTCTCAGAGCTCTTGGGCGACTGCAAAGGATCTCAATGCTCTTGAGATGATGGTTGTAATGTTCATGACAGATTGGCACGGTACATTCAGGTTTATGTTAGTAATAAGAAAAATAGAGATAATGTTATTCATAAAAGAAATAATGTAATAATAATAAAAACATCACCAAATGTGCGTCATTCAAAGAGGGAAGAATGAAGTTAGAATCGAAAACAGAACTGTATGATAAAGCAGTTCTCAGTCTTTTCCTGAAAAATAAATGCCCTATTCGTCAGAAACAAGGGAGAAATCATTGAGAATATCGTGTCAGCTACTTTAATTCTTGTCAAGTTGCAATACTGATAAGACACGATAGGGTCTGAAGTTACCTCCACAGTCAGATCTGTGTTCTCGAAGTTCCCAACATATCGTCCGAAATTTGGAGAAAAAATTGTCAACTATGAGACGTTGTTGCGCCTTGAAATAAGATACAAGGAGGCTGAGAAATTGTTTAAATGTAAATGAAACTAGCGGTGTTGCAAAATAGCACAGACTTTCTCGTACTAATTACTTTTCTATTTTCTTGCATCTGGGCTAGCTTTCCTGTTTTGCTCTACCCTTTATCCAGCTGTCATCTGTTGGCGTCTAATTTTTTTTTCACATTTTCTCAATATTTCTTTCTCCTAGTAGTAGAACTGAAATGTAATTCTTAGAAATTTATTGAATAGTAAAAATTGGACCATATGCAAATTTCCATGGAAAATGTTGGAGCCTTTTTGGGGAAAATGTCGTTTAATTGCTTTTGATGACACTTTCTATTAATTTTCGAAGAAATCGTGCGAATAGTTTAGGCGCTAGTGTTGTTTATAACCGGACAGACAGATGACCAGACGGGCAGATGGATGGACATTTCAAATAATACTTGTTCGATATTAGGGGCCTCCAAAACGTGAAATCATAAATCCATCTGTTGAAATCGATTACCTGAAGCCCTTTATTACTCTTTTTATACAACACTTTACTCCGTAAATACGAATGTTCACTATAAAAAGTAATGTAAAATATAATTAATATAAGCACTATAAAAGTAAAAACACATGTAGTTTGTATATTTTTGAAGCTCGAGAATGTGTTCCGCAAAATGTAGGTAATAATGTGTCCAAACTCCCAAGAGATGCAAAATACTGGGAATTACGCGATATCCCGTAACTCGGAACAGCTAATATTTTTCTCAATATATTGTAGCGTCACTATATAAGTGTGTAGCGTACTGTTTAAGAAGGTGGTTGCATCCTGGAAAAGATTTTATATTTAACAGACACCTAATACCTTAAGGTGAAAGTTATGGAATAATAATCATAATAATAGTAATAATAATGGCAATGATAAAAATAACAAAAACTCATAATCTGAATCATCAAACCAGAAAACTGATGATGACACATTGAGTTTTCATCCGCGCAGTGTTGTTGACAGACTATTTCTTCTGCAGGTCTGGCGGTCGTGAACTTCAGCAGTTCAAAGAGACGGCTAAAATAGAGAAGTAATCACTAGTATAATTCATCCAAATTCAAGAAATATTTTTCATTGACATACGTAAAGAAGGTATCATCAAGCTTCGTAGAGCCTTATTCGTGAGCTGTGAGGAGTAAGTAGCAAAAACGACGGAAAATATTTGGTATAGGCGAGCCGCTCCACGGAGAGTTTGCACGGGAAATCAAAGAGAATCTGAAAATCTCTTTCATCTGAGGCTTGCTGCTGTACTGGAAGCCATTTGAAAGAGACCTAAGGCCTGGTTGTAGCAGTCTAAAACAGGTTCCAAACGGCTCGAGGACCGTTCAAGTCAAAATTTTTAAGACTATCAGGGAGAAGTAAAACTGTGTAAATACCAGGATGATATAGTCCGAAGAATAGAGTATGGCCATTGTGCTGCGATGGAATATGTAGTGCATATGAAGTTTACAAGTAACTGATCAATGGTGGAAGCACAATCCAGACAAGGTGGCCCTAAACCCCAATTAGAAAATATTCTGGGATTTCATGAACCAAACACACTTGCATAAAATGCCCGATCTCATTGCTGTTGTAGAGAAGCGGAAATGGATAATGATCGTGACCATCTCAACAGATTCCGAGTGAATCACAGGGAGATCAAAAAAGTTATGAAATGTTGTGGTCTCAAAATGTAGCAGGAAAAGCAATTTTGTTTGTGTATGATTACACACTGTCTGCATGAGATTCATATGCCAGTGTAAAATTACTGGTCCTGAATTGATTACCAAATGTGTCGTTTTCTCGTAAAATAAGTAATAAATAAATATCTGTATTTGTGATGATGTTGAAATCGTGTGACCCACTACCTGATCAATTTCAAAAATTAATAATAGTATGTATTTATATAATAAAGTAAATTTTTAGTAAGTTAATATTTATTGCTGGTTACTTCTTTAGTACTATTATTTGTCAAGTTGTTCCAAAATAACATTTGGATAGAAGTGATAGCATCATAGTATCTCACGAAACGTATCTTGCTTGGGATAAATAAAATTGCTTGTCCTATCTTTTTAATATTAATGGGAGAAAGTATTGGAGAATTGTCGTACATTTGAGAACAACCGGCATCTAATGGGAAACAAGATGTGTGTAGTTATGTCTCAAAGTTTTCTTCAAGAAACGCAATTTTATTAACTGGCTTATAACTACTGTCTCTTTATTCTAAAGAATGCTTTTTCAGACAAAGTGGCGCAAAGGCGGTGTGATTTAATCCTATCATCCAAAGTAATCAATTTTTAAGAGAATGGTTGTTATACAAATGATTAAAGCAATCATTGCATTAAGAATTATTGCCTAAAATGTTGCCTATGACGTAGGGCTAAGTAGACTTAGGAGTACCATCGAAAATACTATATTCTTACAAAATATAAAACACATTAATTATATTTTAAAGAGGAGTGTTTCTTTTTATTTTGTTAGCTTACGTAGCAGCTTGCAATTTGATTTTATAGATGGGAGCAAATTGCTCTACCTCGCATACAAATGGGTAGAAAATTCAATTGAGTAAATTTGTAAAGTGACCTCGTCATACATTTTGTAATTGCAATTTCTTGAAAATATTGCATTTTTTCTCTGCAAAAACAGTATATACGCTCAAAGAGTATCTCACGTCAATTGCCGATCTAACCGCGAAACATTCAAAACCCCACACCCTCCTGCAACGCACTTCTTTCAGCTACACAGCTGTATTTCCTGGCTTTAATTAACGATGAGTGTCAGAGGACTTTTCAATAATCAAGGAGTATATATTTGTTAATTTATGCACAATTAATCATCCTGATAAGTCCAATACAGCGACTTCATGTAACCTACAGTGAACAAATATGCAAATTGAATTCCATCGCAATGCAGTCATCCTGAGAACTTAACTAAGTCTGACTCTTGAGAAGGATATCGTGTGAGGAAGCTGTACAAACGCCTCATTATGCCGTACATACTATCGTTCGGCTTCGTGCACTCTGACTGAAGCATACTCCATCACAAACAAATCTAGTGGTCGATCGCCTTACATCCCACCCGGATCGCATTTGTTTTGCCTCCACTCTGCCTTTTATTATTATTTTCCTAGGGCTTTTTCCAGCCGACCGGTTACCCTTTGCGTCCCTACGAGTCGCGTATTAGACCGTTCACTAGACACCAAACACCTTTGCGGGCTCCTCTGATACAGGATCAACAGAACGCGACAACACATACATGAGAAACAAGGGACAATCAAACTTGTCCACGGCGGGACTGGAATCCGCGCAGTCTTCGCACTGAAGCGCTGAGTCAGTACACACTTAGTGGAATCCTCTGATATGGGTTCAGAAGATCGCGAGGTCCTCCGTGACAACACATTCATGTGAAACAAGGGACAAACTTGCCTAAGGCGGGACTCGAACCCGCGACTGTTCGCACTGAAGTGCAGAGTCAGTACCCACTTTGTGGGATCCTCTGTATGGGGTCAGAAGAACGCGAGGCCCTCCGCGACAACACATTCATGAGAAACAAGGGACAAACTTGCCTAAGGCAGGACTCGAACCCGCGACTCTTCGCACTGAAGTGCAGAGTCAGTACCCACTTTGTGGAATCCTCTGTATGGGGTCAGAAGAACGCGAGGCCCTCCGCGACAACACATTCATGTGAAACAAGGGACAAACTTGCCTAAGGCAGGGACTCGAACCCGCGACTCTTCGCACTGAAGTGCAGAGTCAGTACCCACTTTGTGGGCTCCTCTGTATGTGGCTTCAGAAGAACGCGAGGTCCCTCCGCGACAACACATTCATGTGAAACAAGGGACAAACTTGCCTAAGGCGGGACTCGAACCCGCGACTCTTCGCACTGAAGTGCAGAGTCAGTACCCACTTTGTGGGATCCTCTGTATGGGGTCAGAAGAACGCGAGGCCCTCCGCGACAACACAGTTCATGAGAAACAAGGGACAAACAAGGCGGGACTGGAATCCGCGAATCTTTGGACCGACAGCGCCGAGTCGGTACACGCTCTTAGCCACCCCGGCCATCCAAGCCGGCGCCACTCCCGCCTCAGCGAGCCTTAATTAGCGCGGAGTGTCGGAGCACCTCCCGGAGGGCGTCGGTAGCCGTGTACGAAGGGCGTGGAGCGCTCGTCGGCCCGTGTACGTGCGTGCTGCCCCCATCTCACACGCCCGCAAAGCCGCGTTTCAAGTGCGCTCTGGGGAGCGGGCTGTGCCTTTGAAGTGCGCCGCCGCGGTTGCTAATTAGACGGAGGTGTATCTTTTAATGATGCGAAGCAGGTGTGTCGCCTTTTAAGCTCACGAAATCCCATTAAGCGCCCTCCCCCCGGATCGTTTTCGTTAATTTCCTCACCTATCTTTCCAGAACGCTGCATCTTCCACCCATTTTCAGCGAAGGTATTCGGAGGCCTGCTCGCCTTCCGTGCGCTCGTCCGCCATAGTTGTGCATCATCGCCTCATTGGTCAAGCCGGCCAATTACCTCATTCTTTCTCGAATATTCCGAGAGCTATATTTATCTTTTAAATGTTTGAATTTTTTGTCTTTTCTTTCTTTCGTTCTCGATGACACTGGTTTCTCTTTAAGGATTTCCTCGTGGAAGGGGTTTTCGAATATTGACACTGGCAAGTGCCCAACTCTCAGTGTATCTACTTTTAAAAAGAGGACGTAAGCCATTATACCTCTCATTCTGCTCGAATGTCTATGTAATGGTTGGAACCGATCATCCCGAAAGCTGAATGTCTCCTCTCGTATTTGAGTCTCTCGAAGCACGCAGTAAACGCGAATTCCGTGTCGCTGTTTCGATTCACAAATCCCTAATTACCCAAAGTATCTCTACCAATGTGATTTGTGTTATAAATTATGTCCATTGCAACCTATTCCAGGCGCAGCCAGGAAACTAGCGTAAGTGCACTACAGGTGTTTGGTGTTCTTGGTGCATTAATTAATGTTCATAAGAAGCGATTGCGAATGAGCAGGTTGAAACAGAGTTGGGGAGGAACAACAGAGGAATACATAAATAGTAACAGCTGTGAACACAAGGTTTGGCCAAAAGCAAGGTACGCAAGGTATGGTCACCGTTATAATGAAATAAGAACTAGTACAACTCCTGCGAAGTACAATTCTTATCAATGTAGCATTAGTTAACTTCAGAATATCATTGAATGTATTCTTTAGATCATCGAAAGTATTTTATGACTTCCGCCTTATTACATCATTATCACGAAATCTTTTGTATTTAAGTGTTCGGAAATGCAAGCACGATAGAGTCTACTGAAGATCATTAAAATGTCTGCAAGTAAATTCATTTCTAAACCCACATTACGTCACATATTTTATAAATATATACATTTTGATGATACAAAGATGAATTTGGAACTGTGTGCTGCATTTAAATATTGTCTAATAAACGACAGATTATAGTACGAGCAGTTTTGTATACAAATTGTTGTAGAGATTATGGAATACTTATCGACAACTAATATCCTCCGTATTGCATATTGTTAACTACTTCTCTACCATTAAATATTTTCTCTGCTTTATTACATCTCATTTACCAGCCGTAAATTCCTGCTGCAGAGACGGAAAGAGTTCCTGAAACTGGGTTTAGCCTCATTACAATTTATCTGAATTCAAATTACATTATTACATACGACTCTCTAAAGCGTGTAGTGCCTGATAAAAAATGTAACAAAATAAAACGCTATTTTAACCCTTTGTAACCCTTTGTTGGCGCACATGGGTCTAACAGACCATGCGAATTTAAGAACTCAATGACTCGCTGAACCGTAGGTATAAAATCAAAATACAATTCCTATGGAACCACAAAACATAAAAAGAAAAAATGTGTCAGTCTGCTGCAAGGAAAAAAATAGTCGCACAAAATATGCTTGTGTAGAAAGTGATAATTTCCTATGTTTACACAAACATGCAATTTTTTTGTGAAAACTGACTTAATGTAAATACCTCTGCTAATACCACTGTTAATTCTAAGTGATTGAGACTGAGACATAATTATGATGTATTGTTTAGTATTGATTTACATAATATTCTGCTTTCTTCTTCTACAGCATAATGTAAAATGAATCATTCAAGTTCACTCCGAGACGCCGTACGAGTAGGTCGTGCTGTGAACAGTGGTGTACAAACGATACGCGAGTTATTTAATTAACTTGGTGTAACTATACGAATCTGTATCTAATACTGTAAGCAAAACACAGTATATCATCACGTGAACTTCACGTACAGCTGCAGCTGCAGCTGTACTCCCAGGAAAATGGATTCTCCTGATGACAGGAGAGACATAACCCCCAACAGTACGGACTCACAACAAGGTATGTCATTAAAGAAGTCATATGCAGGTGCTACATCATCAGATTCCTTTCCATCTAAAGAACAAGCTATTGTAATCGAAGCTCAAGAAGGACTTTCAATTAAGGATTATGTCAGCAAGGTTGCCTCTATTGTTGATGCTAGTAATATTAGATTTGTTTCACGCATATCTAACAACCGAATATGCATCTTTATGTCTAGTCAAGCCGTTGCAGATAAATTCACCGATAAAAACAAAACAATTGTTATAAAGAATCGTGAACTCAATGTTAGACCTCTCATTAGTAAACTTAAAAGAGTAATTATATCCAACGTGTGCCCAATTATACCACATGATATAATTGAAAAGGAGTTCATCAAAGAAAAATTACCCCATCCTCCAAGATTTCATTCATAAAAGCAGGAATATCAGAACCGGGTTTCTCCCACATTATGAGCTTCAGAAGACAAGTGTACATAGAACCTGAAGATCTAAACAAATTACCAGATTCAACTGTTGTTTACTTTGACAATACCTCATACCGTATATACTTCTCTACTGATATCATGACCTGTTTTATTTGTAATCAAGAAGGACATGTTGCTCAACTTTGTCCCAGTAAACCCAGTGGAAATGATGAAATGGAAACAAAATTAACTCAACAACATAACCAAAGTCTCTCTTCTGTACCAAATCTTCAACCTGCAGATAACATCAATGGAAAAGTAATATCACCCTCTACTGATATGAATATCACCTCAAAAATACCTTCACCATCTGACTCATCCACTCAAATTGAAGAAGCTATTCACACAAAAGAGAGTGAAGACAACCCTTTGAAGAAAGAGCTTGAGGCCAATAATAATGCCCTTATATTAACCCAACCTCAATCTGTTGACTTCCCTGCTCTTCAAACCTCACAATCATACAACCCCAACTCCACAAATAATTTGATTAAGAAACGACCTATATCCTTATCATCAACAACCTCAGACCCACCTATTGAACCCTCATCAGAACCTGATAAACACTTCAATAATGATCTCACTGCAAAAGAAAAAGAGAAGAATTATAAAAAGTCAAGACTAGAAAGTAGTAATATTGAAGAATCTGAAAAACTGGACACACAACTGGCCCCTCTCAAGGAAATATTAATGGACCCAAACAACAAATATCCTTTAAATTTCATTCAAATGAAGAGTTTTCTTGAAAAAACAAAAACAGTACTGAGGTAATTGAAATAGCTCTGGAATTTACCCCTGATGTAACTCAAATGATCCAAATGTTAGAAAGAACATATCCAAAATTAAAGGATAAAAATATGAAGAGAAGATTTACAAATCTAAAAAGAAATTAAATAAACACATTAAAAGCAACGAATCAGAGTACTCTAGTGATACAAGTTAAAGTATTTCATTCCCTAAATTAAATATTAACCAACAATGGTTGAAAGCATATTACAATGGAACATCAATGGATTTAGGCCTCAAAGAGAAAATCTGTTAATTCTGATTAACAAATATAATCCAGACGTAATATGCTTGCAGGAAACTAATAATTCAGAAAAAGTGATATCACAATTAAAAAATTATTCTGTACACTTAAAAAACAGAAATAATCCAAGAATATCCAGTGGAGGCATAGCTATATATATAAAATCCCTTCTTCAAGCAGATGAAATTCAAATAAACACCAATATTGAATGTATAGCAGTCAAAATTAACATGGGAAGAACATATTTGAGTATTTGTAATATCTACCTCCCGAATAGTTATAATTTTACAGAAAATGAAATATTAAAAATCTTAGATCAGCTACCTAAACCCTTTATTATGGTAGGTGATTTTAATAGTCACAGCCTAATGTGGGGATCTTATAAAGAAGACAGTAGAGGCAAGATTATTAAAAAAATATTAGAAGACCCAAATATATTGATACTTAACAAAAATCAATTCACTCACCTTAATAATACACACAAAAGGTTCAGTGCTATTGATCTAACTATATGTTCATCTTCTATTGCTTCTAAATGGGACTGGAGCACTACAGAAGACTTACATGGAAGTGACCATTTTCCCATTCTCATATCTTACCTCAATAATACCTCAGTGTCTGCTTGCACTAACTATCCTCCTAGATGGAACTTCCAAGAAGCTAACTTTGACAGATACAAAGAAATATTATCAACAAAATAAATGAAATTAATATGTTAGAAGAAAATTCCTCAATTTCCCTCAATAAAAAATTGAGAAACTGACTGATCTCATCATCAAAACAGCTGATGAAACAATTCCAAAATCTTCAGGAAAACCAATAAGGAAGAAACTACCTTGGTGGAATGAAGACTGCAAAAATGCTCATAAATTATACAGACACTCATTCAATAAATACAAGAGGCATCCAACCATAGAAAATCACATTGAATATAAAGAACACGAGCAAAAGCAAGACGAATATACAAAGAAAATAAAAGGCAGTGTTGGATTGACTTCATCTCATCTATAAATTGCTTCTCTAACCCAGCAGACAATTGGAAAAAAATCAAAGCTATAAATGGTTGCTACAAGCAGAACTTTCAACCTAAATTTATGGTACACAACGACCAAATTACCTCTTCTAACGAAGAAATTGCAAACATTCTAGCTTCTACATTTGCTAATAATTCAAGTGACAGTAACTTTAACAATGAATTCCAAATATACAAATCTAACTCGAATTTAACAATGGATAGAATTATTCAACAAAATACCTCAAGTAATTCTACATTAAATTATCCCGTACAAGTACAAGAAGTTGAGACTGTGCTATCTCGTACTAGAAATTCAAGCCCAGGACCAGATGGAATATACAATGTTTTTCTTAAAGAACTGCCGACAAATGCTATTGAATATCTAACTCGACTCTTCAATGAAATAATAACCACTGGAGAATTTCCTGACAAATGGAGGGAATCTATAGTTATCCCGATTCTTAAACCTAACAAAGATCCACCAACCCGAATAATTACAGACCTATTTCCCTAACGTCCACCCTCTGCAAATTACTGGAAAAAATTGTCAGTAGACGACTTAATTGGTACCTCCAATATTATAATAACATTTCACCATTCCAAAGTGGTTTCAGACGAAACCGTTCTACAACTGACCATCTAGTAAACATCCATAGTGACATTTGTGATGCCTTTATAACAGACCAACATCTTGTGACTGTTAGTTTAGATGTGGAAAAGGCTTATGACATGGTATGGAGAGATCGAATCATCAAAATTCTCCACGAAATGGGGATAGATGGCCAAATACTAATTTTCATAACCCAGTTCATGAAGAATAGATCTTTACAAGTTAAATTCAATAATATTTTATCGAACAAATATACAATAAATAACGGAGTGCCTCAAGGATCTGTGCTTAGTGTACTACTATTCTTGATTGCCATAAATGATATCACGAACCACATCCATCGACCAGTGAAAGTATATTGTTTGCAGATGATATCACTATAACATTAAGTGGAAAAAATATTAAAACATCTCAAGAACTGCTCCAAATCACTTTAAATGAACTTCAAGATTGGTCCAATACGACAGGTTTCAAGATCTCAAAAACCAAATCTGAATGTATAGTCTTCAATAAAAGGGGTAATTTATCTGATCAGCTAAAACTTACTATAGGACCACAACAACTTAAATGTTCTAGCCTAATCAAAATCCTAGGAATATTATTCGATAGTAAACTAACATGGATACCTCATATTAAGAAATTAAAAGCTGAATGTCTTCAAAGAATGAATATAATAAAAGCCATCTCATCAGCATCGTGGGGTGCCGACAGAAATGTTATACTTTCAACATACAAAGCCCTCATTCGTTCTAAGATAGACTATGGAGCAATTATTTACCAGTCAGCTAAGCCAACAATATTAAATAGTCTTAATCCGGTCCACTCAGCCGGGTTAAGATTTGCTATTGGCGCATATCGAACGAGTCCAATTCGAGTATTCTTGTGGAATCCAATGAAGAACCTCTTCACATCAGAAGAAGAAAACTATGTTTTTCATACGCCAGTAAAATGTCATCCACTCCTAATAACCCTGCTTATAAGAATGTTTTCTCCAGAAAATATTACGATAAGTACACACAAAAAAAGTATGCTCCGAAACCAGTTTATTATCTCCTGAACCAGTATCTTGAAGAAATTCACTTCACATTTCCTACTGTTCGAACTACCATGATTAAAAAAGACCTCCATGGATTCCTTCCCTAATAAATATCAACATCAGCCTTAACGATCTTCCAAAAAAGGAAACTAATACGTTAATTTACCAGGCTTACTTCAACGAAATCTATAACAAATACACTGGATATACACACATCTTCACCGATGGCTCCCGTAAAGAGATCGGAGCTGGCTGTGCTGTACAAATCAAAGAGACACTATTACAAACAAGGCTAAATGATTATTGCTCTATTTTTTATTGTGAAGCATACGCCATTCTTCTCGCCTTAAATATATTCAAGAACAAACCGAAGACAAATTTGTTATATTTACAGACTCCAAAAGTGTGCTAGTAAGTTTAAGTAATTCTGAAAACCAGGAACCTATAGTAAATGAAATAGCTGACTTATATTATGACCTATTACACATCAACAAGGAAATAATTTTCATTTGGATACCATCGCACCGAGGTATTGCTGGCAATGTATTAGTTGATGAAGCAGCAAAAGGACTCTATTAATTCACCTTTGGAAGAGCACCCAGTTTCCCACAATGACATAAAAAAGAACTTCATCAAAGAAACAAGGATCTTTGGAATACTGAATGGACAAGATCACCAAACTCACTACATCAGATCAGGAAAAGTATCTTCGATGACCAACTCCCTTACCTTCACGAGAGAAAATATCAAACTGTGCTCACCCGTTTAAGAATTGGCCATTCCAAACTTACCCATCAGCATCTACTAACAAAAGAAATGCAAAAAAATTGTGACCAATGTCAATCTGCCCTTACTATACCACACATACTACTGTTCTGTTCCATTACACAGATATTCGCAAAAAATATGCAATACCTCTCACTCTCCCTGAAATCCTTAACAACAAATACCACATTCAAAATGTCATTAAATTTTTAAAGGAAATTAACCTTATCAATAAACTGTAAGAACCAAAATCTGTTAAACACCAATATTGTCACAATGTTATATCAAATAATGTATTAGTAATGCCCAACATGTATTTTGATGATTTATGTGATGACTTATATTGATGATTTTTGATGATTTATGTGATGATTTTATTTGATGACTTATATTGACAAAATTATGTATTTGTGATTTAATCTTAAATTTTGTTGTATGCTCTCATGTACATTGTATATACTGTATTTTGAATGTGGTCGCTAATGACCCTAGCAGTTCATGCGACCTTTTAAATAAAGCATAATTTAAAAAAAAATGAATCATTCATAATATTCACAATAAAAATGAAATTTATTTCTCAATAAATATCATCCTAACATTTCCTCAGACAACGTAGTTCATACATTTTCTCAAAAGACCCATAGAATGTTCTAGAAAACAAAAGTAGAATAGGCCTACTGGACCCAGTGCGCCTAACCACGTTCCAAAAAATGGCGCGCCTAACAAAGGGTTGAGAGGAAGCTCTGACTTGGCCCACTGAGGAGAGACTTTCCTGGCGCGCTGTACTTCAAAATCGGTGAAATTATGTGCTTTGAAAGATTTGGCCACTGAATGTGTTGTTGTATGTTTTATAGGCGAAATTTATTTGGAATTTCATAATTTTGAAGGAGAATATGAATGTTGGTAGAGTATGGAATGAGAAACGATATGTCGTACAATGTACTAGGTATTAATATAAACCAAGTTCAAATATTACCCGGACATTCAGGGATTATTTTGCCATCAGTGATTTTCATACTGTAAAATTAATAAATTATCGAATATTAAAAATTACGTTATAATCAGAAATGTGATACCAAATGTACACATTCAGAAACAACGTTTACAGATTTTTATTTAAAACATATTCCATGATTTTTTAAACACAAAATGGAGAAAATTCCAGGACAAGGGCGGACAAGGAACAAGTTATGTAATTAAAATTATTGGTGATACAATTACTATATAATTTATTGACTTATTTGCAATGGATACACAATGTTATAATACTACTTGAATTTGCAAAAAGAGTTTAGTTATAGACTATAGACAGCGCGCCATCACGTCTTGCAGGTAAACATAACCTCCCTAATACTTTAAATACAAGTTTAACTTTTCCATTTGCAAATTTCGAAAATCCAATGATTTTCATTTCCATTATATCAAGGTTTAGACTCAAAAAGTTAATTTCGTTTACAAAAATCTCTATTTTCAGTAATGTAATTGTAGAAAGATTTCGAAAAAAATGTTTAACTTCAATTAAAAAAATACAGAATGTTGAATGAAAATGGGACCTGCTCGTATATGTAAGTGTACATTGTTTCACTCGAGAAAAAAATTAAAACGTTCGAGCCGTTTCTAAAAAAATGTTTTTTTTAATACTCTTCACATCACGCAAAAATAACGCGAAAATTACCTAAAATAACTATATTCTTAAAAAATATGATCTTATTTAAAGATCTAATTTTTGAAGAGCAGATTTCATGAAAGAAAAAATTTGTCTTCAAAAATATGTTAGTAGGAAGTCGACGAAATATTTTTTAACATAGGTAATTTTCGAAATATAGAATTTCACCAAAAATTAAATCGGTGTAATTTCTTAAGCTTACATCCTCTGCTCCAGAAAATAGAAAATATCTAATAAAATTCTTTGAGGCTCCATGTTAAGAAACCCCAATATTCAAAACATTCATTTCAATTGTGAAGGGCCTCCAGTTCCGCAAGATCGACAAGGGAAGGTAAATTTGGAGAAAGTCATCGAATGATTTAAAGGACTTCTGTGGTTCACTGATGGATGGATGGATGGTAAGATGGACAAAGGGATGGACAAATGCACAGATGGACGGTCAGGAGGTCGGAGAGATGGACGGTCAGGAGGTCGGAGAGATGGACGGTCAGGAGGTCGGAGAGATGGACGGTCAGGAGGTCGGACAGATGGACGGTCAGGAGGCCGGAGAGATGGACGGTCAAGAGGTCGGAGATATGGACGGTCAGGAGGTCGGACAGATGAACGGTCAGGAGGTCGGACAGATGGACGGTCAGGAGGTCGGACAGATGGACGGTCAGGAGGTCGGACAGATGGACGGTCAGGTCGGACAGATGGACGGTCAGGAGGTCGGACAGATGGACGGTCAGGAGGTCGGACAGATGGACGGTCAGGAGGTCGGACAGATGGACGGTCAGGAGGTCGGACAGGAGGGCGAATAGATGGACAGACAGGAGGTTGGACAGATCGTCACGCAAGACCATCTGTAGGTCGGACAGAAGATCGGACAGGCGGTCGGGCAGATGAACGGACAGAAGATGCAGGATTGAAGGTGCAGCAACGGATTGAAGTGCAGTGTGATACTAATGCAGTGTGTGTGTGTGTGTGTGTGTGTGTGTGTGTGTGTGTGTGTGTGTGTGTTTCTCTCTTAATGTAATTTAATGTTTTATGAATCAGTCAGTTTTTATATTATTATCATTATTTTTACCATTATTATTACTACAATTAGTATATAATTTGCTTCTTCTTCTTATTATTATTATTGTTGTTGTTGTTGTTGTTATTATTATTATTATTATTATTATTATTATTAGTGGTTTTAGAGTTCTATATTACAGAAAGGCTGTGTATATTTATGTTTTTGTAATTAGCTGACACCGGGTTATGCCCAATTGCAGTTTAAATAAATCTAATCTAATCTAAAGATCGGACAGACGGAATTTCGAACCGACGGACGGACGGAAGGTCGGATTGATGGACCGCCTGACGGACGGCCTGACGGACGACCTGACGGACGGCCTGACGGACGGCGTGACGGACGGCCTGACGGACGGCCTGACGGACGGCTTGAGCGATGAACGGCCTGAGCGATGAACGGCCTGGAGAACGGACGTACAGACTGAAGAACGGACGGACGGACGCACAGACGAACTGGAAGATGGTCGTTTCAGGCGGACGGACTGACGTTTAGACGGATATTTTGGCTTACATTAATTTCATTGTGTCAAGTTCCCGCAGAAACGTAGATTCAGAACACAGGGATTTATCCACTTTTTTCGATAACAGGCCCATGAAATACTCATACGAATTTTTCTGACAGAAAATAGTTATTTTCGACTGCAAATTTAGAATACATTCCTTTACTTCGTAAGGACACAGTTGACGAAAAAGTAGAATGTATATGAATATGTTGAAAATCATATGATTATGTTTGAACACCATTACGGGTTTTTTTGATTCATGATATTTGTTGAAATAGTAAAATGTGTTTAAGTCAATATACAAGTAGATTGTATTATCAAGTACGAAATGTTTTAATTTTCATTTAATTTCAAGCTGTAAATATAATTGAATTTGGTAAATGGAGTCTCAAACATGGCTGTTTAACATTTGAAGAACATTCCCTACTCCATCAAAAATTCAGTTCTAGGCAAACGTATCTGGATTGTGTAGTAGTTCACCTTTTTCCAAAATGTCTGTATGTAACTATGTAGAGAAGAAGGATCTTAAATTTTTGCTTCGTTACGTTTAGTGTACATAGAACTAGTAATATTAATTCTCGCAATACGAGGGAATAAGTGGAAGTAACATTTTGAATTATTGTTACAACATGCCAACAAAGCAGCAGCAAATTGGAACATTTATTTTTTGTAAAAATAGACATTTTAGAAGATAGTATAGAATAGATAGTAGTAAAATATTACAAATTAAATATTTTATACATGAAAGAAGATTTCTGAAACAAAATTAGAAATTGTCATTTTTCCTATTCGCACCCGAACTTGTGTTTTAACAGTTTCTTTTGTGTCTTTGGTCACGTCAATTGACGACTCCTTGTTACATCTTAAACAACCATTCTGGATGGTCTCAGACCACGAAATTTTCGCACGCTAACACAGACCGATAAGCGATCAACGTTGACGCTCCCGCTAGCGCCCTCTAGCTAAGTACGTGCAGACTTGAGCGGATATCGACATCGTGCTGGAAATGGCGATGGCGAACGCGGCGGCGGTTGGGGACGGAGAAGGGGAAGGCAGAGATGGAGATGGTGACAGAAGGGGAGGTGGAGACGGGGGTGGTAAGAACGGAGACGGCGTCGGAGGCGAAGGCGACGGTGGCGGATCCGACGGAGGCGGAGGCGACGGAGGCGAAAGCGACGAAGGCGGAGGCGACGGAGGCAGAGGCGACGGAGGCGACGGAGGCGGAGGCCACGGAGGCGGAGGCGACGGAGGCGGAAGCGACGGAGGCGGAGGCGACGGAGGCGGAGGCGACGGAGGCGGAGGCGACGGAGGCGGAGGCGACGGAGGCGACGGAGGCGGAGGCGACGGAGGCGGAGGCGACGGAGGCGGAGGCGACGGAGGCGGAGGCGACGGAGGTGGAGGCGACGGAGGCGGAGGCGACGGAGGCGGAGGCGACGGAGGCGGAGGCGACGGAGGCGGAGGCGACGGAGGCGGAGGCGACGGAGGCGGAGGCGACGGAGGTGGAGGCGACGGAGGCGGAGGCGACGGAGGTGGAGGCGACGGAGGCGGAGGCGACGGAGGCGGAGGCGACGGAGGCGGAGGCGACGGAGGCGGAGGCGACGGAGGCGGAGGCGACGGAGGCGGAGGCGACGGAGGCGGTGGCGACGGAGGCGGAGGCGACGGAGGCGGAGGCGACGGAGGCGGTAGCCGTAGGGCGTGAGTCCAACTAATAGCCATCCTTGGTATCGGTCTTATCTTATGGCGGTAGTACGGGCGAAACAGGTGTTTGGGAAGAGAATGTGAAATGGGAATATTATGCGAGGCGATAATTAGACTGGAGTTGGTTGCGAACAAATGGATGCTGTGCGTCTGTGCCGAAGGCTTGTTTTTGCTTTCCGGCTGCAAGATGTATGCGGTCTCACTGATGTTCATATATCTTTGAAATAACGAGTATTTAATGCTAAAACAATTCTTAATTGAGTAACTAACGCTTTATGAGATCGGGACTTCACATTCATCAACCGTGGTGTAATTTAAGAAGAGAATTGTAAGGGAGTAGGCAATCGACATAAAACTTCATGAGTGTGTTTTTGAAGAGGATCTTGTTGCATAATTTACAGTTGAGAGGCATGTTTGCTTATATTTATGTCTTAGACTACTTTGTATTCATTCGTATTTATTGGTTTATATTTATTCACATCATTGTTGAGATATGTTTTCGTCTTGAATTGAACAAGTGTACTAGTACTGTTTGTATCAATAAACTCTCTATAGAATTTTCGTTGATGCATTTTCTTGGTATCTTGTAGTACATGAATAGTCTTTTCGTTTCATTACTACTTGAATATATTTATTGGATTAAAAATACCCATTAGAAGCCTTAACGTGGTATATACGTCTTTGTGTGTGTAACTAGTCAATACTAAAATATTATTTTATAAAATTTATCAGCAAATCCTTTCAATAGTAATCTGGTAATGTGATTGTGTCTTCCGACTCCCACCGACAGTTAAACACTTTCCTGACCACTGTTTGGGGCAAGAGATGTGTCAATCAGCGCGTCTGCTGGTGGGAAAGGGAAGTGGCCATTTTTTGTGTCCTTCGATGTTATTATTATTATATTATTATTATTATTATTATTATTCCATTACATCACGACTAAAGATCTCATGAGTCGGCTGAATATAAAATCTACTCCAGGTTGCAACCAGCTACCTAAGGAGCAGATTCGGTGAATATCAGTGCCTCTATTTTTATTATTATTATTATTATTATTATTATTATTATTATTATTATTATTTAATCGTGCACAGTTCCCTATTGCCTAAATACAGATATTATCTATGGGAGTATGACTACCAAATTATTAAATCATCTTGTAAATTATTCTAGGTCAGTAATCAAAATTATTAGTTATCATAGAAACGACAAACGAATGCGTATTTATGTGAACCATACGGAAAGATATATTTATGATGATGATTATGGAACCTAAAAACTTCCATTACTTTCCAGAAATTTCAGGACCAATGAGCATGTCCTCAGTAAAACAGATTTCTGGAGACTCATAGCGAAACTCTTTTGTTCTGAGGGTTGCTTTTGAGAGTTACTAGTGAGTACTGAAGGTCTTGGGAATGACGCTCTGCGTTGAAGAGCGTTAGGGACATCTTTGTCTCATGGATCTTCCACTTTTTCATCATGACATGGGCCAATTCTTTGTACTTCTGGATCTTTGACTGGTACACTGTCAGTATCAAGGACCCACAAAACATGGATTCTGTTTACACACGTGCTACAGCACTTTTTTCTAAAGTTAGCAATGGATTTATCACTTTTTCGTTACCAGGGCCATATAATTAGGGTTTTTGGCCGGTTTGTCGCACAAATTACATAACTTTCTTTCTACTCCGCACCGTAGGGAAAAAGCAAAATATTTGTTCTGTGTCATCATCCCTTCATTGATTTTATTCGTTACTAGGCCTTTGTCGTGTTGTATATAAACGAATGAATGAATGAATAAATAAACTAATAAAACATGTTTTTATAATAATGTTCACTAACCTATGGTCGTAACCCCTCGGATTGTTATGACAATGTCGTTTTCAAAGCAAAGTCATAAGAGACCCCGCCAAAATGAATCGGTAAGAAATGTTAAAATTTCAAGAAAGAACTAGATTTGACGCTCTGCACTTATTCAAAATAATAGTCTAAGTATAATTTGTCTGTTGGTAGTATTGTTAACAATTTATTGAGATGAAATATTATTTTTCTTTATTTTACTGTATAATGTATGTTACTTATTTATAAAATGATAATGATCGTTAATGGGTTATTCGTAAAGCGTAATTCACAATATAATGTGGTGATTTATCACAAGTTAAAAAAAATCCGCATAAACTATAAGGATGAACGAGAGCAACATTGGGGAACATAAAGAAATGATATGGCGATTGATAATTAATGAAAATGTAAGAGTAAAGTGTGATTAATAAAGGGAAGGAAAAACAGTGGAATAAGTGACGAATAGAAAACATATGGGCATGTGAGTAATTTCCGCGGGTATTCGTTGATTTGAAAAGTATCTGAGGATCGATAATCAAGGAATAATTAAATCAAATGCTTGGAGTGTATTAAGCAAATTAGAGATGCGAATGCGTGCGAGGGGGGTGAATTTTCTCAATAGAACTAAGAGAAACGGAATTTGGTTACTGTACTGCGCATCGTGTGAAACAGAAGAAGAGCGCGTATTATAAACAAACGGGAAGAAAGTATTCGGAGTCGGTGATGACCGGATGTGGTAGAAGGTTCTCCGAGGTAGTAAACATGACAATCGGGTAAATGGTTA
>JAHLJT010004567.1:182407952-182435902 GCA_031308135.1 Acheta domesticus
TTTATGACTTCCGCCTTATTACATCATTATCACGAAATCATTTGTATTTAAGTGATCGGAAATGCAAGCACGATAGAGTCTACTGAAGATCATTAAAATGTCTGCAAGTAAATTCATTTCTAAAACCCACATTACGTCACATATTTTATAAATATATACCTTTTGATGATACAAAGATGGATTTGGAACTGTGTGCTGCATTTAAATATTGTCTAATAAACGACAGATTATAGTACGAGCAGTTTTGTATACAAATTGTTGTAGAGATTATGGAATACTTATCGACAACTAATATCCTCCGTATTGCATATTGTTAACTACTTCTCTACCATTAAATATTTTCTCTGCTTTATTACATCTCATTTACAGCCGTAAATTCCTGCTGCAGAGACGGAAAGAGTTCCTGAACATGGGTTCAACCTCATTACAATTTATCTGAATTCAAATTACATTATTACATACGACTCTCTAAACGTGTAGTGCCTGATAAATAATGTAACAAAATAAAACGCAATTTTAACCCTTTGTAACCCTTTGTTGGCGCACATGGGTCTAACAAACCCATGCGAATTTAAGAACTCAATGACTCGCTGAACCGTAGGTATAAAATTATGAGATGTGGTGACATCCTGTGTTGAACGATTCTGCATCCGGTGGCGAGGTTACCGCAAGATAAACCGGAGGGGGAGAGGTCACGTAGCTCGTCTTTCCGACCGCGCGCGACGCGTGGGATTGCCTGACCCCACGCGCTCAAAGGCGTCCCCACGCAGTTCGCAGAATTTCTTGGTGCCGTTGCGTTGTGCTCCTGGCACGCCGAATCTTTCTCACATGTTTCTTGTGTTCGTGTCTGTTAGAGTAACGTAATATTCTCTGTGGTTCTAGTATGAGTCTCAATATGAGTGAACGTTTTGTTATATCAACAATTGCAAAAAAAAATCACTGTTACTAATCTTCCAGAAAAAAAATTAACAAATTTCTGACTGAATACAGAAAAAAAGAAAATCAAAATACAATTCCTATGGAACCACAAAACATAAAAAGAAAAAATGTGTCAGTCTGCTGCAAGGAAAAAATAGTCGCACAAAATATGCTTGTGTAGAAAGTGATAATTTCCTATGTTTACACAAACATGCAATTTTTTTTTGTGAAAACTGACTTAATGTAAATACCTCTGCTAATACCACTGTTAATTCTAAGTGATTGAGACTGAGACATAATTATGATATATTGTTTAGTATTGATTTACATAATATTCTGCTTTCTTCTTCTACAGCATAATGTAAAATGAATCATTCATAATATTCACAATAAAAATTAAATTTATTTCTCAATAAATATCATCCTAACATTTCCTCAGACAACGTAGTTCATACATTTTCTCCAAAAGACCCATAGAATGTTCTAGAAAACAAAAAAAGTAGAATAGGCCTACTGGACCCAGTGCGCCTAACCACGTTCCAAAAAATGGCGCGTCCTAACAAAGGGTTGAGAGGAAGCTCTGACTTGGCCCACAGAGGAGAGACTTTCCTGGCGCGCTGTACTTCAAAATCGGTGAAATTTTGTGCTTTGAAAGATTTGGCCACTGAATCTGTTGTATGTTTTTATAGGCGAAATTTATTTGGAATTTCATAATTTTGAAGGAGAATATGAATGTTGGTAGAGTATGGAATGAGAAATGATATGTCGTACAATGTACTAGGTATTAATATAAACCAAGTTCAAATATTACCCGGACATTCAGGGATTATTTTGCCATCAGTGATTTTCATACTGTAAAATTAATAAATTATCGAATATTAAAAATACGTTATAATCAGAAATGTGATACAAATGTATACATTCAGAAACAACGTTTACAGATTTTTTATTTAAAACATATTCCATGATTTTTTAAACACAAAATGGAGAAATTCCAGGACAAGGGCGGACAAGGAACAAGTTATATAATTAAAATTATTGGTGATACAATTACATATAATTTCTTGAATTATTTGCAATGGATACACAATGTTACACAATGGATACACAATGTTATAATACTACTTGAATTTGCAAAACAGTTTAGTTATAGACTATAGACAGCGCGCCATTACGTCTTGCAGGTAAACATAACCTCCCTAATACTTTAAATACAAGTTTAACTTTTCCATTTGCAAATTTCGAAAATCCAATGATTTTCATTTCCATTATATCAAGGTTTAGATTCAAAAAGTTAATTTCGTTTACAAAAATCTCTATTTTCAGTAATGTAATTGTAGAAAGATATCGAAAAAATGTTTAACTTCAATTAAAAAATACAGAATTTTGAATGAAAATGGGACCTGCTCGTATATGTAAGTGTACATTGTTTCACTCGAGAAAAAAATTAAAACGTTCGAGCCGTTTCTAAAAAAATGTTTTTTTAATACTCTTCACATCACCCAAAAATAACGCGAAAATTACCTAAAATAACTATATTCTTAAAAAATATGATCTTATTTAAAGATCTAATTTTGAAGAGCAGATTTCGAGAAAGAAAAAATTTGTCTTCAAAAATATGTTAGTAGGAAGTCGACGAAATATTTTTTAACATAGGTAATTTCCGAAATATAGAATTTCACCAAAAATTAAATCGGTGTAATTTCTTAAGCTTACATCCTCTGCTCTAGAAAATAGAAAATATCTAATAAAATTCTTTGAGGCTCCATGTTAAGAAACCCCAATATTCAAAACATTCATTTCAATTGTGAAGGGCCTCCAGTTCCGCAAGATCGACAAGGGAAGGTAAATTTTGGAGAAAGTCATCGAATGATTTAAAGGACTCTGTGGTTCACTGATGGATGGATGGTAAGATGGACAAAGGGATGGACAAATGCACAGATGGACGGTCAGGAGGTCGGAGAGATGGACGGTCAGGAGGTCGGACAGATGGACGGTCAGGAGGTCGGAGAGATGGACGGTCAGGAGGTCGGAGAGATGGACGGTCAGGAGGTCGGAGAGATGGACGGTCAGGAGGTCGGAGAGATGGACGGTCAGGAGGTCGGAGAGATGGACGGTCAGGAGGTCGGAGAGATGGACGGTCAGGAGGTCGGAGAGATGGACGGTCAGGAGGTCGGAGAGATGGACGGTCAGGAGGTCGGAGAGATGGACGGTCAGGAGGTCGGAGAGATGGACGGTCAGGAGGTCGGAGAGATGGACGGTCAGGAGGTCGGAGAGATGGACGGTCAGGAGGTCGGAGAGATGGACGGCCAGGAGGTCGGAGAGATGGACGGTCAGGAGGTCGGAGAGATGGGCGGTCAGGAGGTCGGACAGATGGACGGTCAGGAGGTCGGAGAGATGGACGGTCAGGAGGTCGGAGAGATGGACGGTCAGGAGGTCGGAGAGATGGACGGTCAGGAGGTCGGAGAGATGGACGGTCAGGAGGTCGGAGAGATGGACGGTCAGGAGGTCGGAGAGATGGACGGTCAGGAGGTCGGAGAGATGGACGGTCAGGAGGTCGGAGAGATGGACGGTCAGGAGGTCGGAGAGATGGACGGTCAGGAGGTCGGAGAGATGGACGGTCAGGAGGTCGGACAGATGGACGGTCAGGAGGTCGGACAGATGGACGGTCAGGAGGTCGGACAGATGGACGGTCAGGAGGTCGGACAGGAGGGCGAATAGATGGACAGACAGGAGGTTGGACAGATCGTCACGCAAGACCATCTGTAGGTCGGACAGAAGATCGGACAGGCGGTCGGGCAGATGAACGGACAGAAGATGCAGGATTGAAGGTGCAGCAACGGATTGAAGTGCAGTGTGATACTAATGCAGTGTGTGTGTGTGTGTGTGTGTGTGTGTGTGTGTGTGTGTGTGTGTGTGTGTGTTTCTCTCTTAATGTAATTTAATGTTTTATGAATCAGTCAGTTTTTATATTATTATCATTATTTTACCATTATTATTACTACAATTAGTATATAATTTGCTTCTTCTTCTTCTTCTTATTGTTGTTGTTGTTGTTATTATTATTATTAGTGGTTTTAGAGTTCTATATTACAGAAAGGCTGTGTATATTTATGTTTTTGTAATTAGCTGCCACCGGGTTATGCCCAATTGCAGTTTAAATAAATCTAATCTAATCTAAAGATCGGACAGACGGAATTTCGAACCGACGGACGGACGGAAGGTCGGATTGATGGACGGCCTGACGGACGGCCCTGACGGACGGCCTGACGGACGGCCTGACGGACGGCCTGACGGACGGCCTGACGGACGGCTTGAGCGATGAACGGCCTGAGCGATGAACGGCCTGGAGAACGGACGTACAGACTGAAGAACGGACGGACGGACGCACAGACGAACTGGAAGATGGTCGTTCAGGCGGACGGACTGACGTTTAGACGGATATTTTGGCTTACATTAATTTCATTGTGTCAAGTTCCCGCAGAACGTAGATTCAGAACACAGGGATTTATCCACTTTTTCGATAACAGGCCCATGAAATACTCATACGAATTTTTCTGACGGAAAATAGTTATTTTCGACTGCAAATTTAGAATACATTCCCTTTACTTCGTAAGGACACAGTTGACGAAAAAAGTAGAATGTATATGAATATGTTGAAAATCATATGATTATGTTTGAACACCATTACGGGTTTTTTGATTCATGATATTTGTGAAATAGTAAAATGTGTTTAAGTCAATATACAAGTAGATTGTATTATCAAGTACGAAATGTTTTAATTTTCATTTAATTTCAAGCTGTAAATATAATTGAATTTGGTAAATGGAGTCTCAAACATGGCTGTTTAACATTTGAAGAACATTCCCTACTCCATCAAAAATTCAGTTCTAGGCAAACGTATCTGGATTGTGTAGTAGTTCACCTTTTTCCAAAATGTCTGTATGTAACTATGTAGAGAAGAAGGATCTTAAATTTTTGCTTCGTTACGTTTAGTGTACATAGAACTAGTAATATTAATTCTCGCAATACGAGGGAATAAGTGGAAGTAACATTTTGAATTATTGTTACAACATGCCAACAAAGCAGCAGTAAATTGGAACATTTATTTTTTGTAAAAATAATAGTAGAATAGATAGTAGAATAGTAGAATAGTAGAATAGATAGTAGTAAAACAATTACAAATTAAATATTTTATACATGAAAGAAGATTTCTGAAACAAAAGTAGAAATTGTCATTTTTCCTATTCGCACCCGAACTTGTGTTTTAACAGTTTCTTTTGTGTCTTTGGTCACGTCAATTGACGACTCCTTGTTACATCTTAAACAACCATTTCTGGATGGTCTCAGACCACGAAATTTTCGCACGCTAACACAGACCGATAAGCGATCAACGTTTGACGCTCCCGCTAGCGCCCTCTAGCTAAGTACGTGCAGGCTTGAGCGGATATCGACATCGTGCTGGAAATGGCGATGGCGAACGCGGCGGCGGTTGGGGACGGAGAAGGGGAAGGCAGAGATGGAGATGGTGACAGAAGGGGTAGGTGGAGACGGGGGTGGTAAGAACGGAGACGGCGTCGGAGGCGAAGGCGACGGTGGCGGATCCGACGGAGGCGGAGGCGACGGAGGCGGAGGCGACGGAGGCGGAGGCGGAGGCGACGGAGGCGGAGGCGACGGAGGCGGAGGCGACGGAGGCGGAGGCGACGGAGGCGGAGGCGACGGAGGCGGAGGCGACGGAGGCGGAGGCGACGGAGGCGGAAGCGACGGAGGCGGAGGCGACGGAGGCGGAGGCGACGGAGGCGGAGGCGACGGAGGCGGAGGCGACGGAGGCGGAGGCGACGGAGCGGAGGCGACGGAGGCGGAGGCGACGGAGGCGGAGGCGACGGAGGCGGAGGCGACGGAGGCGGAGGCGACGGAGGCGGAGGCGACGGAGGCTGAGGCGACGGAGGCGGAGGCGACGGAGGCGGAGGCGACGGAGGCGGAGGCGACGGAGGCGGAGGCGACGGAGGCGGAGGCGACGGAGGCGGAGGCGACGGAGGCGGAGGCGACGGAGGCGGAGGCGACGGAGGCGGAGGCGACGGAGGCGGAGGCGACGGAGGCGGAGGCGACGGAGGCGGAGGCGACGGAGGCGGAGGCGACGGAGGCGGAGGCGACGGAGGCGGTAGCCGTAGGGCGTGAGTCCAACTAATAGCCATCCTTGGTATCGGTCTTATCTTATGGCGGTAGTACGGGCGAAACAGGTGTTTGGGAAGAGAATGTGAAATGGGAATATTATGCGAGGCGATAATTAGACTGGAGTTGGTTGCGAACAAATGGATGCTGTGCGTCTGTGCCGAAGGCTTGTTTTTGCTTTCCGGCTGCAAGATGTATGCGGTCTCACTGATGTTCATATATCTTTGAAATAACGAGTATTTAATGCTAAAACAATTCTTAATTGAGTAACTAACGCTTTATGAGATCGGAACTTCACATTCATCAACCGTGGTGTAATTTAAGAAGAGAATTGTAAGGGAGTAGGCAATCGACATAAAACTTCACGAGTGTGTTTTTGAAGAGTATCTTTTTGCATAATTTACAGTTGAGAGGCATGTTTGCTCATATTTATGTCTTAGACTACTTTGTATTCATTCGTATTTATTGGTTTATATTTATTCACATCATTGTTGAGATATGTTTTCGTCTTGAATTGAATAAGTGTACTAGTACTGTTTTGTATCAATAAACTCTTTATAGAATTTTCGTTGATGCATTTTCTTGGTATCTGTAGTACATGAAGAGTCTTTTCGTTTCATTACTACTTGAATATATTTATTGGATTAAAATACCCATTAGAAGCCTTAACGTGGTATATACGTGTTTGTGTGTGTAACTAGTCAATACTAAAATATTATTTATAAAATTTATCAGCAAATCCTTTAAATAGTAATCTGGTAATGTGATTGTGTCTTCCGGCCCACACCCACCAATTAATCACCTTCCTGACCACTGTTTGGGGCAAGAGATGTGTCAATCAGCGCGTCTGCTGGTGGAGAAGGGAAGTGGCCCTTTTTGTGTCCTTCGATATTATTATTATTATTATTATTATTATTATTATTATTATTATTATATTATTTTATTATTATTATTTAATCGTGCACAGTTCCCTATTGCCTAAACACAGATATTATCTATGGGAGTATGACTACCAAATTATTAATTCATCTTGTAATTAATCTAGGTCAGTAATCAAAATTATTAGTTATCATAGAAACGACAAACGAATGCGTATTTATGTGAACCATACGGAAAGATATATTTACGATGATGATTATGGAACCTAAAAATTTCCATTACTTTCCAGAAATTTCCGGACCAATGAGCATGTCCTGAGTAAACAGATTTCTGGAGATTCATAGCGAAACTCTTTTTGATTCTGAGGGTTGCTTTTGAGAGTCTACCAGTGAGTACTGAAGGTCTTAGGAATGACGCTCTTTGTTGAAAGAGCGTCAGGGACATTCCTTTGTCTCATGGATCTTCCACTGTTTCATCATGACATGGGCCAATTCTTTGTACTTCTGGATCTTTGACTGGTACACTGTCAGTATCAAGGACCCACAAAACATGGATTCTGTTTACACCACGTGCTACAGCACTTTTTTCTAAAGTTAGCAAATGGATTTATCACTTTTTCGTTACCAGGGCCCTATAATTAGGGTTTTTTGGCCGGTTTGTCGCACAAATTACATAACTTTCTCTCTACTCCGCACCGTAGGGAAAAAGCAAAATATTTGTTCTGTGTTCATTGATTTTATTCGTTACCAAGCCTTTGTCGTGTTGTATGTAAACGAATGAATGAATGAATAAATAAACTAATAAATCATGTTTTTCATAATAATGTTCACTGACCTATGGTCGTAACCCCTCGGATTGTTATGACAATGTCGTTTTAAAATAAAGTCATAAGAGACCTCGCCAAAATGAATCGGTAAGAAATGTTAAAATTTCAAGAAAGAACTAGATTTGACGCTCTGAACGTATTCAAAATAATAGTCTAAGTATATATTTGTCTGTTGGTAGTATTGTTAACAATTTATTGAGATGAAATAATTATTTTTATTTATTTTTACTGTTTAATGTATGTTACTTATTATAAAATGATAATGATCGTTAATGGGTTATTCATAAAGCGCGTAAATTCACAATATAATGTGGTGATTTATCACAAGTTAAAAAAAAATCCGCATAAACTATAAGGATGAACGAGAGCAACATTGGGGAACATAAAGAAATGATATAGCGATTGATAATTAATGAAAATGTAAGAGAAAAGTGTGATTAGGGGGTGAAGGGAAAAACAGTGGAATAAGTGACGAATAGAATAACATATGGGCATGTGAGTAATTTCCGTGGATAGTTCGTTGATTTACGAAAAGTATCTGAGGATCGATAATCAAGGAATAATTAAATCAAATGCTTGGAGTGTATTAGCAAATTAGAGATGCGAATGCGTGCGAGGAGGGGTGAATTTTTCTTAATAGAACTAAAGAGAAACGGAATTTGGTACTGTACTGCGCATCGTGTGAAAACAGAAGAAGAGCGCGTATTATAAACAAACGGGACAGAACGTATTCGGAGTCGGTGATGACCGGATGTGGTAGAAGGTTCTCCGAGCTAGTAAACATGACAATCGGGTAAATGGTTAACTGTAGAAATATTAGTTGTTGTAGAAATGTTAAATGTTGTGAAAATGTTGACAGTAGAAGTCTAACAAAATATAAACCGTGTGTTGAAACGAAGATGTCAAGATACAATTGGACTAGGCTGGAAATAGAAATTTAGAATGGGTACGAGGGCGATGGCGAAGAGTGCTGAGAAGTCATAAAGGAAAGTTGTGATATAGAATATGTAAATCTAAGTAATATAAGAAGACCAATTTTTGGTATAGATTTAAGTAAATTTTTAATTAGAATAATAGGAGGTAATGGTCATGCATACAAGGGAGGAGTAACGAGAAGTATTAAATAAGGAGAGGGTTGTTATTGTTATTGTTATTGTTCTTTGAGAATTGTCATATGAAATGACATTTTTTTGTTTCGTCTGTGTGAAACAGAGAATCCGAAATTATAATGTAATTTGATTTTTTGAAGCAGATATTGTTATTTATCTGGTAATGGTAATATAAGTTCCTAGATCCTGAAGAGAAATAGAAATATCTCTTACGTAAATACGAGGGCTATCCAGAAATTAGATTACGTTTTCGTCTGTGTCCGCTAGGGGCGGGGCTAGCGCGGCCATCTTGGGGTCAGAGCGTTGCGCAGCTCAGTCGGCATCTAGCCGTGCTAGTGAGAGGTTCGTGCTGTGCTCCGTTAAGATACTGTGACGGTTTGAAATGTCTGCGTTAATTGAAAATCCCGCGAGCTGCGAGGTGCGTGCAGTAATAAGGTTTCTGACTGCAAAAAACTGTAAACCGATAGAAATCTATCGGCAGCTTTGTGAAGTGTATGGGGATAACATTATCACTTAAGGTGGAGTGCGTCAGTGGGTCATAAGATTTAAAAATGGCCGAACCAATGTTCACGACGAACATCGAAGTGGGAGACCCAGCATAGTGACTGCCAAACTTGTCGAAAAAAGTCGATGCTGAAGTCCGTGAAAATCGAAAGTTCACAATAACGGAACTTTCTTTGAGTTTTCCACAAATTTCGCGAAGTTTGTTGCACGAAATCATCAGCGAAAAGCTTGGTTACCACAAGTTTTGTGCAAGATGGATTCCAAAAATCTTGACAGAGGACCACAAAAATCAGCGAATGGCTGCAGCGTTGAACTTTTTGGACGCTTACGATAAGGATGGTAACTCTTTACTCGATCGCATCGTTACTGGTGACGAAACATGGGTGAAACACGTAAACTGTGAAACGAAATTGCAATCAATGCAGTGGGGGCACACAAGTTCTCCCCCAAAACTCAAGAAATGCATGCAAACAATGTCGGCAAGGAAGATGATGGCGACTGTTTTTTGGGACAGAAAGGTGTGATTTTGGTGGACTTTCTGGAAAGAGGCACTACAATAAACTCTCAAAGGTATTGCCAAACTCTCCAAAACCTCAGAAGAGCAATTTAAAACAAGCGCAGAGGAATGTTGAGCTCTAAGATCTTGTTGATTCACGACAATGCCCGGCCCCACACGGCAAATGTCACTCGTGAAGTTCTTGAATCTTTTAAGTGGGAGTTGTTTCCCCATCCGCCGTACAGTCCCGACCTAGCACCGAGCGACTTCCACCTATTCCCAGCAAGGAAGAAGTGGCTGGCTATGCAGCGTTTTGATGACGACGCACAGCTGCAAGAAGAGGTAACGAAGTGGTTGAGGGCGCAGGCGGCCGAATTTTTCGACGAAGGAATTTCCAATCTCGTACATCGCTACGATAAATGCCTTAATTTGAATGGTGACTATGTAGGAAAGTAGAATTTGAGTGTGGCTTTCATCTGTATATAATAAAATTTGTTTCCTATACTTTATTTTTTATTCCAAAACGTAATCTACTTTCTGGATAGCCTTCGTATTTGTAACCGAAAATCTGGAGAGACCGTCTTGTCACACCCACAATAATTATATCAAGGCGGGTCGACATCCGTATGGAAATAGGGCAATTATCATGGTAAATAATTTAACAAAATATGGAAGGATAAATTTAGTATTATATAAATTGCCATGAGTTACGGGGAAAATCCATCAGAATAAAGGTATCTTTTAAAAAATACTCATTTATATCATGGTAAATAATGAAACAAGTGGTCTTAGCTGTAAAATAATATCATGATGCTGTACTAATAATATCCTCAACTTTACACTTCTTTCAGTAATTGTTTAGAACCGTTATGTACGGAAGTCTATCGTGAGGTTAAGATTGTTTTGCATTAAATGTTAGCTGTTCAAATGGGATAAACGTACATTATTGAATAATAGATACAAACAATATACAATACGGACACATCATTGTCGTGTTGGTATCTTTCCCTCGGCGGTTGTACGTATGTTTTGCAGCGTGCTTGGAGGCGAATCCTTGCCAGTGAAGCTCGTATCTGATGGACGCTGACCCAGGGCAGGCCTGCTCTGATTTAGGCAAAAACTTACCGCTTTTCCCTCGCAGTCATCGCCCGCCCCACCTGCAACTCTGAGTAATGTCGGACGATTAATGTTCCGTTCGGTAAAGTGGTTTGCGCCCGCCCGCCCGCCCGGCCGACCGCTCGCCCGCTCCCGAGAGAGGGCATTAGCACTTTGATTAAATCGACGCACTGAACTCCGCCGCCTGCGTCGACGCCTCCATCTCCCATTTTTTTCTGCGTCGTTTCTCGGCACTTTCCTTCTCAGCTCCTGTGCCTCCTTTTGCCTCCATGTCGGTTGCAATCGTCTCCACCGCAAAATCCATCTTCTTTGAACTCCTTGAATTACCTTCCATGTCGTTTCCATTTTTGCCCGAGTTGACACCATCGTTGCCTGTAACTTCATTTTTTTGTGCGGCTTCCTGCAGACATTTTCTCCTATCGCGCGCCGCTTTTGCGCCTGGTTTTGCCTTTATCTTATTAAAAATTGCCTTTATCCCTGGGGATGCATGGACCCGGGGAAACTACATAAAGCACATGCAAGGCCGCTGAGGCCCAGTGCAATACGCACGCGAAAAATTCACATAAAATTGTTTTTTATCTTTAACATCTTCACTTCTTAATAATTTCAATGAAACTCAACTCTTAATATCAAAAAATGATTATTTAAATAACTATTCACACAACGTCCATATTCTTCTTCTTTCTACTAAATTGCCTTTCATGTCGTTTCTTTTTTTCACTGTACGAGTCCATCGCCATCCAACTTTATAGAATCGTTTCTCAGTTTGGTTCTTCCAAGCTTTTGTGTGTCCCTTATAATTTGGCTGCACCACGGTATCATCAACTTTACATTAACATTCCATCCTGAACGATGGTGCAGAGTTGCACATTTATTTGGATGAGAGAAGATCGTCAGCCAATCGTATCCTGAGTCAAAATTATCAGAATAAAAATATTTCAAATGCAATAAAATTAAATGGTTTATAAGATTTAAATTCTTTCTCTGCTTTAAAATATATTAAAATGTATTTACAGTGTGGCTACTATTCACAAACTCTTTCTCTTTACACACACTCTTTCTCTTTATCATGGTTGTAACAGTTTCCATCGTAAAATCAAAAAATCCATTTTTTTTGCAAACTGCAAATAACCGACATTTTTACAGGTGAGCATAAATGAGGAGCCAACTTTCAAAACGTGGCACGTCCACTTCACACTTTTCCGATAAAATGAAAACTATAGCACAATTCTAGCACTTTTTAACACCGTCTAACTCAACGAATAGTGCACTTCTTAATATACTGTAAAACATCTCGGAGTTTTCCCTGGAATTTAAATTGTAAGTGAAAACAACAGAAGAACTCATTTTTTGCCAAAAGAGCATGTCAACTTTTGAATGTTTGCTCCTCAGCATATAAACTTTGATATACATCTTCAACTCGGCATGCACTAAAATTTAATTAATGATTGTAGTAATTGACTGCCGCTGGGAACGTGCTTTATTACGTTATGATTATGGGAGCATTATGTTAAATGACAGGGCTGTCATTTAACATAATGTCGCCATGCGTTGCGTGTAAGTGATAGTTGATGCTTCGCGAACAAAATTGCGTCCCACGCATATGTTACCAGTCTCGTGACATCAATTGACCCTTGCATAGCCCAAAGAAGGACCCAAGCCCGCAGAACTTTTCACGTTCAGAGTGTCTGAAGAGAGGGGCAATTTCACTGCGTTTTGACAGACTTGCCATGTCCTGAAGATCGTTATCTACATGGTACATCTACAGCCACATCCATTGGCCTTTCTCTGGCCTTTTTTGATGCAATCAAAATTTCTAAGAATTGATTTTCCTTTTTATCACCTCCACCAAAATCCTTTTTACAGCCGTATTTACCGCAATCTTGACTCTAGTCTTATGCATCTCTGAAGTTTTCTAGTTGTTCTGACATTTTCCTCGGTGATTTCGTTGTCCGTACTTCTGAATCGTTATCCTTTTATTTGGGTGCAATCGGCTCATTTCAAACTCTCGTACTACCAGACTTATTCTTGCCACCTACATTCTCTGCATCTCTTTTCAATCTATTTATGTTGTAATTGTTCTCATAATCTCTTCCATTATCATTTTCCCTTGTATCCTCGGCCCTGTCTTTTCGCGTTCCTCTGCATTGTTTAGAAATTATTTTCATTTGAATCGGTTTATCCATTTTTGGCAACATCCAATTTCGTCTTGCAACTTACAGTAAGTTTTGCTTGCCATTTTCTATAGCAGTTGGCTCTACCGCCACTTACCTTTCTGGCAATCATCATTTCTCTCCTTGTTTGGGCTCTGCAGTCTTTATAGCATCTTAATAACATTTGCATTTTCTCTGGTCAGCTTTTTGACAGCAGTCATTTTCAAAGTTTATTTAAAGTCCAGATGATTTAAAGGTGGAAAAGGTTTTTATTTTTTAACTGCAGCCCAGTAATCGAAAAAATCTGAAACAATTCACAATTCGTGTTTTAAAAGGAACTTTAGAGATTTTTTCGAGTCTGCTCCAGGCTTCTAAGACACAGTAAAATATTTTTTGTAATTTGTTTTCAAAATTTTTTTTGTGTTTGAATTTAGGCCTGAGAAAATATCGCAAAATATTTTTCTGTTAGTATATTTTTTTCTTATTTATCATATTTTTAGACTGATAAAATAGTATTAAGTAGACGAAAAATGAAATTAAAAAAAACACGTTTCTGGCTGTAGATGGATGTGGGTGTTGGGACGGGGGCTTTAGAAACCTTTCAAAAATAGTATTTTTACGTTAGAATTATAGTTTAACTACTCATATGTTATGTGGTTGAGGCGAACTTTTTGCCATCTTATCCGGGGGTACCCTTTACTTCTCCACCTTCAGTTTTCCTTACCATTTTCATTTCAATCGAATCCATTTCAGTCATCTTTGATGTTTTCGTGCTCCTGAAGCGTTAATTTTGAAAACTGGCTATGGTCTCACTGGCTGTAGAGGGTACGGGTGGTGGGACAGGCACTGTTTCCACCATTTATTGATAATACTAGCACGAATTCATTTATTTAAAAGAAAATTGTTTGAAGTCGTTTTGGTAAAGAGCACTACATTTGCTTCCACCATCTGCGTATTTATTACGTATAACTACGTATCTGCCATCTTCTCCGCAATCGCTTGCTTCTTTTTGAAGCCTTCGCGTTTTCTACTAAAAACATATCGTTCAGTGGATATTAATTCACTGCATTTCGTTTCAGAGGCTCCGCCCATCTCGCAAACGGCTCGCTCCAGGTCGCCTCGCTCTCTCTTGGTCCCTTTCCTCTCCTGGTCAACGCACTCGGCGTCCTTTTAGAAATCAGAAATGGCACCTCGTGTCCTCGTCAGTACTTTCATGATGCCTATTTATTTACAAACTGCAAGGGTCCTTTTGGTGACGCTTTCCAGCTCGAAAATCGATGGTTCGAATAAGCTTGGAAAGTCAGCGGGCTTGTTTTTTGCATTCAGTATCATTTTTATCGTCATAATCAATTATTTTCCACTCGTGAATTACTGTTACACACGTTCTTACATATGGTCGCGATTGAACCAGTCAGAATGCCAAAGAAGAGTAATCGACGCATCATAAATAATAAACATGACAGATGAAACAAAGAAACACTTATAAATAAGATCAAGATTGTATTATCATTAAAATATCAATTATTATCATTATGTTAATAAGTTAAAAATAACGTATGCTAAAATACTTGAAATTACGTTTTTAGCATTAAATTTATATTAATGCAACAATATGTGTGTAGAGTGTGAATTGAACTTGTAAAACCTGTGATGTTTATAATAATAAAAAATATCTACTAAAGATCTAAAGATCTACTAAACGAATATTCCAAATATAAATAAATACAGTGTTTAAATATTAGGTTCACTACATCGTATATCGTCTAACTCATTATTCATCTTTTCATAGAAACTGTGAAGAACTAAGCAACAGTTCTCAGTACTTGGTTGGTATCGTCACATCCCGCCAGGTATATGAAACTAGAAAACGTAACAGAGATAGTCTCTCCTGCAACATTTTCAGTAACAGATGTTGGCAGCGCTCCTGTCCGGCGGAGGAGACGCTGTTGGCGGTGCTGGAAGAAATTCCAGCGGCACGCCGCCGCTACTACCTTTTAAGCCGGCTCGTGTTTTGCTACCGTCGGCGACTCGGGTCCCCTGGTCTTGCTCTTGATAAGGCCTGACGAGGTGGTCGACCGCAAGTGATGAAACGCTTCCGAATTTGGAGCATTCCTTTCTGATCACTCGAGGAGATGTGAATCGTGGCAAATTGCCTCGTATATTATTATTGCTCGCTTTGACAGGAGGAAGGGAAGATGACACATTGAATTTTCACAAGTGAATTCATGGGATTCTACTACCACAAATTCAATTGTGAGATTCACCCACGTGGTCAAGCACAGTCATTTAAAGGGATTGCAAAATCGAAATGAGTTTTTCATTCTACAATTTTGAATCATAATGGTGAAAAGGGCGAAATATATTTTTATTATTTGCAACCTTTTATCTGCTAATACATCACACTTTTTTTAAAAAAATAATGGAAATACGAAGGTTATCTCGGTGTTGCTCACTTTATCAGAAGGATTGAGTTGACAATTGAATTTCCACAATTGAACTCGTGAAATTCTTGAATAATTGAACTCGTGAATTCAGTTGTGAGGTCCATCCAATGTGGGCAAGCACAGTCATTTAAAGAGATTTCAAAATCGAAATGAATTTTTAATTCTACAATTTTGAATCGTAAAGGATGAGGACAAGATATATTTTTATTATTTGCAATCTTTTCTTTGCGAATATTTTGCATTAAAAAAATGAACAGAATTACAATAAAAAATTAATTCAGTCTTACCCCCAAAGGAGAAAATTCCAATCTCACGATGATAATGGGTCTAGTCTCTTAGCTTTCGTGTGTGTGTTGTGTTGCGGTGGGCCACGTGTTCTATTGAAACAAGATCTCCAGAAATCTTAAAGTGTTTCATTGGAAATGCAACACTTTGGTGCAGATGTCAAACGATTTGGGAAAAAATTAAAACTAGTGATGCTACTAGAGGTCTGCATTCTCCGCGATTTTTACCGACCAGCGCTCGCCCGCCTCTCTTCTCTCGAGACCACGCGCTCGACTGTCCTTCGCAGCCGGTTGCGGACTCCCGGGAGCCGGCGCCCGACCGAGACTCGGCCTCCAACCGACGAGACTCGACAACCGGCGGACCCCGTCAGGCGAACTGCGCCACGTAACCAATCGGCCGACACGTCGGAGTAAATATCTAATGGCACGTTTCAGGAAAAGGAAGGAGTATTGAATGTTTTTTTTAAATAAATGACCAATAATTTCGTTTTTTTCAAAATTTAAAATATAGAGGAATTTTAATATTAATTTTCAAATAATAAATTTTAATAAAATGTAATAAATAATTTTAATAAATAATTTTAATAAATTGTATAAAAAAGAATAAAAAGCTTTTAAAAATCGACTCCTCCGGACGCACGGGAGGGAACCTCAAGTGGATCTATTGCCAGTTCTGCCTGTGACTTCAAAGAAAAGGCACTCAAAAGTTTTAGAGATAACTTCCGTTCTTTGTAATGACTAGGTATCGGATGCTTCGGAAATTGCCTATTTTATTCTAATGAACATAAAATTATTAATTTTCCTTCATTTTATATGGTGCAATATGGAGCAAATACAAATGCTCTGCTAAATTAGATGCAAGTGCTATGAAATATATTAGTACCTTTCCTTCCAATATGTATTTTTGCCGTCTTTTTCCAAATATTTTTGTTGTTGGTGTTGTAATTTTTTCAGGCATCTGAAACGCAGGTCTTGGTTTCTTAACCCGGCAGTAGGCGTGCGGGGTGCCTCAGTCACCTCAGCATTATTTTGAGTCATTTGTACTTTTAGTTTTATTTATAATCTGCGAGCTTCTCAATATCTTTCGAGGAAAGCTTTGTGCACATATCTCGACCCTTCTCTTTCAACTGCTTCCTGTCCTTTCCTGGAAATTTCGTCGCAAAGGCGATGGCGCGCTGCGTGGGAGCCACCGAGTCACCTCGCACAACCTTTGTTATCGCTTCCTGCCACGCTGTTCTCAGTAGTTCACCAAAGGAAAGGGGGTCTCGTGGAGCTTCAATACTACTCCACAGAGTCAATGATTCACAAATTCAGCTTTTAACGATTTTTTATTTACAATTAATCGCTTATCTTGTATTGAAACGAAAATAATGGAATAATTGAAAAACATTGTACTCGTACATATAAAACTTTATATGCATCATTTCATGTATACATTACTTTTGACGAATTTAAAATAATGTTAAACGTGTGTATATAATAGTAAATAATGTATTTTGAATTATTGAGTTGAATAGGCTGATGTGCCGTGACCGCTGTTGTTTGGCCGCCGACTAAGTCGACAAATACAAAGGCCATGTCGGCCTTACATAAACTATTTTCACAATAAATTACTACGCCCAATGACAAGACGTTTTGATGCAAGGAAAATAGTACTCACCTCATTTTGTTTAGCATATGCTTTTTTTTCTTATATACTCGTGAAATTATGACCAAATATTCATTGTATTTAATAAATATGCCTTATATTCGGGTTTGTAAGAAACTTCAATGACATTACAATTGGTACGCAACGAATATCTTCCCTCAAGCACTATAAATATAGAAAAACAATAAAATTTATTTTCAGAGTCTTTGTTTGCCTTAATTCTTTCAAAAAATGTATTGTTTGTCTCTATAAATTATTTCCAGTCAATCGATAAATTGTTACTTTTCAAACAAATTAATCGTTTAATTGAAATTGTATTTTCTTTCGATTACAATGAATTGAAGTGTTGCGATCACTACATGCGGCGACTTTATATCCCATACATGCATTGAGGGGCGAAGCTACTGTGCAGTCCGGCGCTTGGCCCGAGCGTTCGAGCGCTCGAGACCGCTCGAGCGCTCGAGCGCCCGGGCGCCTCGGCGACTCCCGCGTCTCGGCGGGAGCCGCAAGGCGGCCGGTCGAAATGTCCGTTTTAAACAGCTATCTCTCCCCCCAAGCAAGGTCCCCCACCCTTCGCCGAGCGTCGGACTGGAGCCGAGAGTCTCGAGCGGTTGTTTTCGCCTGATTGCAGAGCTCTAGATGCTACAAAATGGCACAGATTCCCGTATTAGTTTCTATTTCTTGGGTCTGAGATGGCTATTCGGAATGGCCACATACTATTGCCAGTTGCCATCTATCGCCGCCCAAAGTAAATATTTTTGACATTTTCTTAATTTTCTTATTTCGTAATGATAGAACGGAAATATTAATTTTAGAATATTAAAGAACAATAAAACCTCGTCCTCAATGGCAATTTCTTTTAAATGTGTAACCATTTTTAAGAAAATGGCGTTATGCGCTACTGGAAATGCAATCTTTGAAGCTCTTTTTCACAGAAAAGTTTTTGAGTTTTCAAAAAACTACATTTTAAGTCATTTATTGCACCTACACTCACAAATATAAAGATTGCTGGTAATGTGCATATTAAAGATGTGAGAGATCTTCAAAAACATTACATTTCGGTAATTTGTTTTACTTTCTCGCTTACGAATACTTCGTAAGAAGAGAAAGTTATGTAATCGTGCCCCGGAAAACGGGGAATTTTCGACCAGAAAAACACTTATAGCAGGTGTCTGGTAACGAAAAAAGTGGATAAAACCTGTTGCTTAAATTTAGAAAAAAAATCCTCTATCTCGTGTGTAGTCAAAATCCATGATTTGTGCTTCTTAATCTGCAAATCGATTGACGGCAAAACGTCCGTCTGTCCGTCTGTGGTCAACGCTAGCGCCTAAACAGTGGGCCGATTTCTTCAAAAATGATATTCCCGATCGTTTTACTCGTCTCAAGGCTTCTGGAATTTGAAACCGATATTTTAGTATTTGAGGGTACTTTACAGAAGCCCATTTGAGAGATTTTCAAAGTTAAAAGAAAATGGCTCCAAATGTTTGATTATATTTTGTTCTTGAATAGTACGAAGAACGTTGAGGGAATGACGTAGGTATCATTTTCGTGATAGGCCCAATTTTCGAAAATTGCCAAAAACTGTTTGAAAACTGCAAAATTGAAGAGATAGCGATTTTACCTCAGACAAAGTCGGTTCTACAAAATTAGCACTTCAAATAAGGTCATGTGCCTATTTTCGGTAAAACGAGTAGTGTTTTGCGTAAATTGCGATTCAAATTTACAGAAAAAAATTTTCTCAAAAACTGCTCCAAATTTTTTCTTTTAAATTTTCCGCACGTGTGTAATAAGAGACGGTAAATATATAAAAAACTAGTGGTGCAATAGAATGGCACTTACTTTCTCGCAGTAGTTATTTTTCAAATGCCGATCAGCGGATAAATTATTTGGAGTAAGCCGTTCACCGCTGCCTTTCTTGGTCATGTTTCCTAATGTTAATAGTAATTGAATAAGTATTGCGAGAAATGTACTGAAAATGTCTGTATATATTTGTTCTAATTTTTAACTTTTAACATTTTTTTCTTCTATTCTGGATTTTTAAGCGTATGTACCATCGTATCAATTGTTTCTTTTCGTGCATTGACCATTTTATAGGTCGGTTTATTCTTTCATCGCTCTGTTTGACACAGGCGGTGTTGGTGTGGCGTAGTGGTATAAGTGCGGGTTCGTTGACTTTGAGTATCGGATGTCGGGTCTCGGTACGGAAAACGTTTGCTGTTTATAATACACTTTTGCTGGTTTATGAAGTAGTGAATAGCAATATGGACAGTATAGAAGCAGAGCGAGAAGTATGTGCGTTGGAAGCACCACTAGTTTAAAAAAAGCAGAAAAAATACTGAAAATAAACTTTACGTCATATTAGAGGGTGCTATAACATTATCCGTTCCAAAAGCTTGAAACAGTTTGCAGCCATTTATGAGAAAATGGTGTTTGAGCGTTTCTGACAATGCGAATTTCGAGCTAGTTTTCACTGAAAACGGTTGAGTTTTCGAAGAAACTTTTTCTGGCATTATTTAAAGCACATGCACTCCAGAAATATAATAAGTAAACGAATCACCGCTAATGTAAATATTAATGACGTGAGATAAAAGTAAAAAAATCCATTTTGGTAATTTTTGAAAAAACAACAAGAATAGAGCAATATGGCGTTTATGTCATCTCATAGAGTACGTTTAGTACTGTCTCTTCAAAAATATATAGAAAAAAGGTTGGAGCGTTTTGAGAAAACCTTGTTTTGTAATTTTTAAAAAATTGGTATTATATTGCACGCAATATTGCGCGAAACTACTTAAATTTTTTAAAAATATGAAAATGACCTTAATGAAAAAACTTACTATGGAGAACAAATTTTAATTGAAGGAACATCTCTATCTTTAATTTTGTAGTTGTAGGAAAGAGGCCCGAAGAAAATTCAAACTTAAGTGCATTTTACTCTATTCTTACAAGTAATTTAAAGAAAAAAATTGGAGCTGTTTTTAGAAAATTTTGAAAATGTCTGGGGCTTCATGTAAAGTTACCCCCAAAATTGGAAGAAAGTTTTCAAAATCTCAAAGCTTTGACTAGAGGTAGATCGACATGGGTTTCTTCAATTTGGTAAAATTCCTAAGAGTGGTTTAGGTCCCAGGCGGAGGGACTATCCTAATGTTGAATCTGCTATTCGTCCGGTACCACCTGGTCCTGGATTGCCAGTTCCTCAGCTCCCTCGTTACTTGGACAGTATTGAGTGGGAAGCAGGTTAGAGAAGCTTGTATGGTGGAAATTATGAAACAGACAGCGAGTTCGAATCAGACAGTTTAGAGAACGAACCTGAGTTTTCTCTCAACAGGAGTGAATGACTAGTGAGAGATTTGGACTCACGAAAGTAGCTGTTCAGTTACTTGGCTTCTGGATAAAACAAAAATTTATTTACCATCAGGCACTTATTTTTCACGGTATCGACATCGCGAAGCTGTTTTTGTTCCTTACTTTTCACAGGATGAGAATCTTGTTATTGTGGCATTCGTGGACTGATGGGCAATTATTGGGGTACAATATGATCCGGATTATTTGAGTTTATTCATAGTCTCATCAAACGAAGTCCAAAAGCTATATTGGGGAATAACAATGACAATACGTATGCTTCAGTTCCAGTCGGCCATTCGGTACATTTAAAGGAAACAAGGACAGTCGTATTAGTTCCCTGAACGAATTCGTTATGTGAAGACTGAAAGTCCTCACTATGCTCTTAAGTCAGCAATCAGAGTACATAGAATTTCCTTGTTTTCTATTTCGTGATATAAATTTACACGAAAAATACCCCGGCCACACGAGAAGCTCTGTTGTCAGTCGAAAAAATTGTGATTAGGAAACATTGGTTCCTTCTGAAAAAATCCTTCTACCCCTCTATACACAATCTATGGCTGATAAAGCAATTCGTTAAGTGTCTCATAAAGAAGATTAATGTTCCCTGGTTGCTTCCCTTATGCTCCCTGGTTTAAATAACGCTAAGATAAAAGAAGGAATCTTGTAGGACAGACATCGGAAAACATCAAATCCACATTTTGCTCAGGTCATGGATAAGGAGAGGAAGATGGAATTCTTTCTATGTTGACAAGTTTCTTGGTGACGTAAGAATCTTAGCGTATCGTGGTATACATGTTGAAGGCTTTTCAAATATTAGGTTGCCACAGGAGTTTGAAGGTTCATTCCCTACACTCACAGGTGTACTATTTCCGGAAAAACTTGGAAACGTCAGTGAAGAAACAAGGGGAAAGGTTCCATCAGGGAACCAACGGGATAAGACTTAGATATCAGGAAAAGTGGAACGTAACGTGATGGCGGACTATTGCTGGATGCCTACAGCGTGAATCACCTGAAGAGTCATGTACTCGGAAGCCAACACGAAGAAGTTTCAAGAGAAAAGAACAGGCAATAGCAATTATATATGCATCATTGATTACTCTGCAAGCTTATATCTGTACGGAATAATGTATTTGGATTGTTAACAAGTAAATAAATAAAACTGTAAGCCGAATCTGTTTATGCAGTTATAACTACTGTCTTTAAAGATTGAACTCGATATGAAAATAAATCTGAACGTGATAGAGAAATAACTGACTCACTTTCAGTTTCATCCACAAAAAACATAAAGATCAGATGATATCATTAAATCAAATTTCAAAAAGTTTTCTTTTGTAGACCTCTGTAATTAATTTATATGCATCCCATTGCTTTAGAGAAACTGCAAGGTTACTGACTGGTTGCTGTCATAAAAGTTTATTGTTATATTACATAAATGATAATACTGGATTCTGTATATTTCTAAATAAGTAAATTCCATACTGGTCGCTAATGACTTAGTAGTTGATGCGACCTTAAATAACAAAAAAAAAAAAAATCCATGCAATAAAATCGTGAATTTTCAGTTGCAGTGAATTACGCAACAGTACAGTAATATATATATATATATATAATATATATATATATATTATATATATATATTATATATTTCTTTTGAGCTTAAATTCATATAAAAACACCAGTAATTCAAATACATATGAGGAACCTTGTAGAAAAGTTTGTTGAGAGAATCCTTATTTCTCGTTGTAAGGAAAAATTGTTGCTTGAATAATTACAATAAAAAAGTACCATTGACGTTCAATTTACGTCCCAGACATAAGAGACTCAAACGAGAGTCTATTTTATAGCTCCGCATTAACTATCCTGAGGGCATCTGGTTGTGGAAATTAGATCATTAATAAGTCTCTGAAGAGAATTGTTGGCATATTCAGGCTTAGCTTGGCCTAAAACGCGTGAACTCAGGATGCTACCTTTAATGGCTGTGTTTTTATTGCTTTTATTGACATTTACGACCATCTTCGTGGACATGTAATGAATCTCTTATATTTTAGTAATAAAGAAAACGAATTTTCTTGCGCTAATTGGCGGAAGAGTTGCCTCCCAGCACAGAATACGTCAAAGTATGTACTTGCTAGATTGCATCTGAAGTTTACAGTTAGGGGGACTCTAGGTTCGAAACTCGACAACGGCGGAGTTTCGTTTTAATTGAGATTCCGGGAGCGTCAACGACTAAGTTCATTAGTCCCGTAAGTGTAGCGTTCATTTTATCGCGGGAGACGGCGGAGACATTCCTTCGTTGGTTGGCGAGATCCGGCGTCGACCTACGTCAACTTGCGGGGATTTTCCCATTCAGGTATCTCCCACCAGCGAGGCACCGCCCCAGCCGGGAAAAGCTCTAAGCTCCTGACTGGTCTCCCGTCATGTGTTGTAGTGAAGTGCATGTGAGTGTAAGTGTGTGAAAGGGTGAAGAAAGGAGAGAACGCGCGCGATCCGTGACCCCTTTGTTACGTTCTGCTTCGGCTTTCGCCTGGTCTTGATCGGAGAAACCACGGGAAAACTAACGATCAGAGTAGCCCGCCAGTAGAATTCTCCTCCAAACAGCAGCTGAATTCGATCCTGACAAGCGAATGTCGAAAAGTCTGTCACTGTCGGGACTCGAACCCTAGGACCTCCCGCTTAGGGGCACCGCAGTGACGTCAGCTGATGCCCTGAGCCACCTTTGCCGATCGGAGATTCGTCACCACCTAAGTTGCTAGGCAGGTCGTGTGACTGCGTGGATGAGAAGACTAAAGGTCAGCTTCCTGATGGGACGTTTCTCTGAATGGTTTTATGAATAGCTTACGGATGCCGTAACGATATCTTAAATAGGGGGCCATAAACCACAAGAGATTCTTACGTTATCCCGTCTGTCTGTTCTTAGGGGCGGGCAATGGATGGTTCCCATTGCAATACAACGCAACTCGCAAGATCTAGAAAGGCTTCGGCAGTATTCCGAGTTCGCGGATATGACGCACGATTTCGAACGAGGATATGGAATCACAGTAAGAATTAGTGGTATTTTTATTTTTATTTTGAGTCCAAATCAACAACAATAGCACATTTTACTGTGAGATCGTTGTCCCACATCATAGAAGAAATCGTATCGTATTAAATTTAAAACTAACTTTTTTTTAGATTTGCGTAACACTGCGCTATGTTAAAACATTACGTTTAAATTCAAACGAGTATTCAAAATGCAAATTAAATTAAAATCATTCGGATACATGATTCTACAATATGTGCAATGTATAATTAGTATATGTTATATTTAAGAATTCATTTCTTAGACGATGAGTGAAACTCGATAAATCTTTAAGAACTTTTACACAATATCCATCTATCGTCTGTATATATTTGCCCAGATGGCCAAATTCAGAGACCAGGTCTGTTCTTTTCTTCGCCATTGCGAAGTTATCTGTTGTGCGTATTTCGTCATAATGACTGCAGACTACCAGATTGATGTACTAGTTCCGTATCACACTCGTACGCATTTTCCGACGTTGCTTGTGTATCTCTGTTGACTGTGTTTCTTCTTACAGGATACTAACCCTTTCGCCTGAAGAGTAAGTACGTAGCACTACAGTCGATGAAATATCTTGTTTTCGTTCTTACCCCGGCGTTAGACATTTCATACCATTTTATTATGTCTTAAGATTGAGATACTCACTGAATTAGAGGTTATATACCCTTCCAAGTCCTTTACACGATCAGGAATGAGAAATATGACCCAACAAGGATTTGAAACCGATTACCCAGTTCGTAGATAGTTAAGCTTCCTACAGTATGAGATAATTAACTGGATTAACAGGACTATTAAATTGCAGCCTCGATGAGAAGAATTAGGAGTATTTTTTTTCTCTCTATTCACTTGTTACGGTTTCTCAGTCCTTTTATTCTTCCAAGAAAATGCCTGAGTGATCAACTTAGTGAACCCTAAACTCCAGTACTCAGGGAGCGGAGCAGCCAAAAGGTGACCTCGGATGAAACGTTCCCTGAGGCAACGGCAGAAAGGTTATTGCAGGGGAGCTATCACGGGACTGAAACGTCAGGTGGCACTCCATGCAAAATTATTCATGTTAAAAAGTAACAACACTACATTGTTGTCGAAGGTGGGGTACTAACCAGGGTCCTTCAGACCCGGGGCAGTTAGTGATACTTTTTTCGCCTTATCCACCTTGTATGCCCATGTCGTCTTTTATAAATAAACACGATTGATAACAAACTCATTTTTCTTCTTCTGCACGTTCTTTCTGGAGTGGGTATTGTTTTTAATGGGGAATTAATTCACACGCATTCTCATTCACATTCCTCTGAACGGCAAATACCAGTACTTTGGAATGCCTTTTCTGTTGCTTTTTAATTATACATACGACATTCATTCTCGAAAAATGTTCAGCTTACATTTTATTGACTCACTTTTTATTTCTGTTCCATTGTATTGCGAATGACGGGACAGTACCCTAAGAAACGGGCCAAGAACCGCGCGCGATCTTTCTTCCTCTTCCTTGTCCTATCCTCACCTTACACTCCCACTGACATGCACTACACTACTACACACACCAGGAGACTAGTCGGGGGCTTTCAGCTTGTCGCAGCTGGACGGTGCCCCGCCGCTGAAGATACCAGATGAGAAAAAAAACCGGAAGTCGGCGTATTTCGGCGCCGGATCTCGCCATTCATCGAGGAAGTTCATCGCCACCTCCCGCGATAAAAAATGTATCACGCGTATGGGACTAATATCCTTAGCAGTTGACGCGCCCAGAATCACTAACAATCAATACATTTGATAGCCTGAAATATGCGCTCTTTCCATTTCGTCCATCGTCACCCTTGGTACCAATAGTAACGTATACTTCTATTCATTTGTAGTGGCACTTGATGTATGTTGAAGCTGCGAATATAGCTTGAGTTGTTCGGAGGGCTTCTGACGATCTCGTGTCTACATGTATACGTTTTTCATTGACCAGTGACGTGCGGTGACAATTTTAGTTTGGGAAGCACTTTTGAAGTCCGAGGTATAAAAACGTAACATAAGTTAAAGATGATATGAATTTTCACAAAATGTGATTATTAAACCGAGAGGTCCCGTCTTGCATACGAATGTAACTGGTCGCCTGGGAGACAATGGACCCCAGGGAAAATTTCGTTGCCGAAATTCCTTCTTACATCGTAAACAAATATAATTCGATATTTATGTGATTTACACTCTTAACCTATTTATCTAGTAGTTTGTTATTTGAAATGAATAATATAAATTTATAAAATTAATCAAAGTGTTAAAGAATTCTTTCTTTCATAAAATGGAAAATAAGTGCTTGGACTTTAATATATGGTGAATGTTGTTTTGAAAATGTATGTATAGAGTTCAAAAATGTTTTTTTTCACAATATTTTGGAAACAATGGATGTGATTTGCATTCTATTGATTTCTTACATTTTTCACATTCTCTTGATGCTTTGCGGTTTAAATTCCTGGTAAATGTAACGCCTTGCTAGTTTCTTCTTGCACCTTATGTTTCTTGTTTTCGCTCTGAATGCAAAGTATGTACTATTTACGAATCAAATCTCGCAGCATTCCTGGTAGAATTTAACTCACAAAATAGGACGAAGGGCGAATACGATCCAAAATTCCGTCTGCAATTCTTGTGAATGGTGATTCCTGGTGGGTGATTCCCTCCAATACCAGTAATGTTTTATCCTCCTGAAAGTTAATCGTGCCCTACTTCGATCAACGAAACGGAGGTTATCGAAAGGGCTACGTGGGCGTTGCGCCACGGGTTCTGTTTCCCACTTTCCTCGCTAGATGCCATGACTACTGCGCTGAATGAGTTCACCGATTCATTCCCTTGCCGCAAGGGAGAAACTGCAGAACGGAAACAAAAGATTAGTTTTTTAGAACACTTTCTTTAACTTAATAATATCGATAACGTTTATATTATGTATTGTATACTTACATTGTTATGATATAGTTACCGCGTATACCAAACACTCAAAAAGCCAAAATTCTTTCGAACTTAAAATACCTACCAGCCGATCACAACGGAACGCATTTAAAGAATAATTCTGCAGCGGACGACTGATGGACCGGCCCGACTCTTCAAGAGGCTTGACGAAGTCGATCGCCTACACTCTCCAGGAGCGAAGCTTCGCTGACGTCACGAAACTAATCTACATACCGTTCTGAAAACATCGATTGTTACGATTCAGCCACTGGTACTTTGCTCAAAATCTGAGATTAGTAACCAGTTTTGCTCATAAGCAACGAATATTTCAAATATAGAAAGAATTTTTCTCTGCTTTGCTAAGGGAATGACTCATTCCCTTCATTCCTGGAATGCCGCCACTGTCATTGACACGAGGGAAAGTTCTGTAAATGAGAAGTATTTAAGAACTATTAGTATACTTCAATGTAGACTCATTGAGTATAAGAAATTGTCAGTTTTTTTACCTTTGGGCGAAAGGAGTATTTTCCTTACAGCTTGCTACTCTCATGTGTTACAACATTCACCTAAGGATTGCGCTCAGCCGCGTTGTTTCATAGATCATACAGGGTTCATAATTTCAACACCAACTTCACGCAAAATAAAATTGACGTTCAATGTAATTGACACGAGCGTATTACTAGCTTCTATACTGACGAGTCGATCCGTTGTGAAACCGCTGCTCTGATTTTTGAAACAATATCATCTGATAACAATCTCTTCGCGGCTCTAACGGAACCGCGTTGATTTCTTAGAATAGGTCGACAATGTGTTCTGCTGGCGCCCGGCACCCGGAATGTGGCGCAATCTACCGTACATCTTTGCAAGTAGTTAAAAAATTCCAAAAGCAGTTCAGTATTCCAAAGCGCATCACACGAAATAATCAATTCCTTTTTCTCTCTGGAGCCAGCCCGCGGATCTTTAAGGAAAATATAGCCTATCTTGGAAGCGCGACATTCGAAATCTATGTTCTTCACTGTTGATTTTGCCACAAAGGATTGTTATAATGATGAATTCCAAGAACGGCGCCAAATTTGAATTAA
>JAHLJT010004567.1:182436002-182530075 GCA_031308135.1 Acheta domesticus
CGGATCTGGTGGTGATTGTGGTGTAAGCTCTGGTGGTGATTGTGGCGTAAGTTCTGGTGGTGACTGCGGGGTAGTTTGAGGTGACGCATCTGGACTCGGCTGAAACGTCTGGAGCGATGTTGCGTTCCCGGACGAAGGTGACGACTGTGGTGTCGTCTGAGGCGCCGAATGAAGTGAGAAGGCGTTAGGTGACGATTGCGGTGGCGGAGGCAGCAAATCCGAAAGCGTTGGAGTAAGCGACTGCGGGGACGATGACGCGTGCAGGGATGGCTCAAACGGTGACTGTGGAGGCATCACAGGCGTCGACTGCGAGGGTGCTGTTGTGCCGTGTCCAGCGGCGGTTGAGTCGGCTGCGAACACGGCTGAAAAGGCGTCAATAGAGAAGGTCGAGATATTTTCTGAGGCCGCTCCGACGGTGTCTGTGCGGGTGGCTGAGGCGTAGACGACCGAAACGGCGAGACTACCCTGTCGACGCCCGCGAGAACAGTTGAGTCCCCGACTCCGCAGGCAACTGAGGCGTTGACTGCGCAATTGGTTGTCGCGGGGCGTCCGGCGGCGGTGGCAACGGAAGCTGAGCCGACTCAGACAATCTGGACTCCATCAGCAGCTTCTGCACCTCGTGCTGCGCCTCACACACCGCCACGCACAGCGCGACGGCGTACGCCGCGAGCGCGCTCGCCCCCGCGCACGCATCTCTCGACTGGCGGCGACTCTCGAGGTCTCGAGGCGGGGGAATGCCGCTCCTCAACACGTGCGGTCACGAAGTATACAGGAAGGAGACTCAACTCCGGTGGTGGGGGTAAATACCAAAAACATCGGCAGCTACTTAGAAAAAAAGGACGTGGACCCCTCTTGCTGCATCGCGCGGCAAATTAAAGAGCCACGAAGGAACCCTTCCAAGCAGCCAAAGGCAGCAAAGCAAAGCGTTTCCGAGATAAGTTTTTCTCTCACCGCGTGAAGCACGAGGGATTGGCACGAGGGACTCTTCCGTTTGTTTTTCAAGTTGCTGCCGACTTATTCCGTACATACCCCCGACCCTGCCTCCGACACCGGAGTTGAGTCTCCTTCCTGTATACTTCGCTGTGGCGACGGGGGGGGGGATGCCGGTCCGCAACACGCATGATGTTGCGCGAGGCCTCCGTTCCTTCACCGGCCACGGACAGGCGCGCGGAGGCCGCAGAAGGGGGAACCCCCGAAAAGCAAAGCAGGAAACGGCTCGACGCGCGCTGCCACAGACTTCTCGTCTGCGGTGCGGCGGTGCGGCTCATCAAGGCAGAACGTTCGTTAGCTGAACCACGGAGAAGTATCCCCGAAAAGTATTTTAAACGAAAGACAAATCTCTGTTCTTCAAGATGGTAGAAAAAATTGGCACTTCATGGTCTCGTTTTTTAATAAGAAAAAGTTTAAATTAGTCCAGGCTCTTGGAAAAAACTTTAGATTTTTTAGTTTTAAAGAAGTTATACGATAAAATGTTATACGGTTATACGTTGTTTTTTTTCATTTATTCAATGCGCAATAAAGTTATTTAGGAATCAGATGGTAATAAATGTAACACCTCACCGGACATTCTGGAGAGTAATTGATAAAAAAACTGCTGCAAAATTCGTCACAACCGGAAGTACTGGCTCTCGGCCTGGGAGTTATGCTGTACAGATTTTTGTCTATTGTCACCTCTGTTTCTCTTAAGGTACGAGATAAAACCACCCTTATTTTAAATTTAGTTCCAAACCCACCACAAATTATTTGATGGTAATTCACTTTCAATGTAAACCGTGTGAACTAATATTCAACGCATGAAGAAAGAAAATTACGGGCGCCGAAGTCAATCTAACCCATATTAGGTCGAGCCAACTTGAAAATAAAATGCAAGAGGCTTAATTTATTAGTAATATTTTCTATAGAACAATTATTCCAATACATTTCTTTTAGCTATTTACAAATAGTTATTTAAGTGCTCTGTTCACTTGCACAAACAGCTATTGTTAATCTATAGGTTTTGCTACTTAAGGATATTTGTTGATATTGTTGCAATGTCAACGAATGATGTTGAATATCATTGGAATAGAGTCATTTCGGCAAAGCTCATTTCTGTACATGCATTTTGTCGAAAATAATCAAGTTAGCTATTATTATTATTGTTATTGAGTTTCATTAAATTATAATCTAAGACAGCGTTCTTACAGCTAAATATCGTATCTATTCGAGTATTCTTATGAACGTGAAAATGAAACGCGGGCTCTTATGAATTCATAATGACATTATATGTTAACAAGGAATGTAAGAGAAAATTAATATAATTTTAAATATAATTGCAAGTTTTTATTTTAATTATCAATTCTTCAAATTTCTAGAATGTTTCATAGAAACCTTTTGAATGACACTTACGGACGATTATTAAAAACGCTATACTAACCTGTCTACACCGTTTCACGCTAACGCCAAGTGAATCGTGATGCGTCATAAATTAAAATTTTAAATTTTGTATATTATTTCTTTGTTCGTTTCTTACTTTCGACCTTTTGTTATATATTTGCAAATTAATATTTTAGAAATATTTATTTTGAATTATTTGAAATAAAAATTACTAGCTCTCAGAATATCGACAATGCAGGGAATGCAACAACGAAATTCCGTTTCGCGCTCGTGAATTTCTGTCAATTACGTGTCATTGTTGTGACTTGATGTAGCTTTATGAAAAGGAGTTATAATTGTCAAATTTATATTGATATTTGCATGAAAATATTTAGTTTTCCTACCAAATGCTGTACCATTTCTACTGAGTAGATTATTTTTTCATGGTTTTAGAATACTCTTCTCTAATCATGGCCCTATGAAATGTATATTGTCTGGGGCATCACGCTTCTTTTTCCAATACAAGTTCACAAAACTTTTGTATTATATTTTTATGCAGTTGTAAATTCACACAGTTCTGACAACACTGCAATGGAAACAGTGAGTTGTTCGCTTCTTGGTTGAATTGGACGTTTTCAAATAATAGCTAAGATGTTAGTAGTGCAGAAAGTACAATATTTCAATACTACGTAGCTGTTTCTAATGACGCGGGAAAGTATGTGAAGGTGTGTACTAGCACCACTAGTTCGCAAATACGAGTAACGCTTAATTTTCCGTAATTCAGTTTTCAAAAATTATGAAAGCTTAGAACATTTTTTAATATTTTCTAGCGGAGGGTTTCCTCTCATTCTTCCGGCTAATCTATGATAGAAACACGAAACGATTAATCAGGTTGCGTATGACGCATGACGCAGTTATATCGTTATTTCTACCATAAGGGTAAATAAGAGCAAAACAAAAATTAATTCTTTCTGAAAATATTAGAAGAAATACTAAATGGAAAAAAATATTGAAAAGGGTCGACAGCACTATTATTATTATTATTATTATTATTATTATTATTATTATTAAATAGTTTTATAGAACATACCCTTTCTCCCCCCCACAAATACACCCAGAGCTAGTACGTGTCAAATTCCAATCCATCTCGTTTTATTCTCTATTTCAAACTATGATTAAATAATGCTTATAATCGGAAATTCAAGCTCCAATACAAACTTAAGAACAGAGAATCAGTTATTTATAAGAAGAAACACATAGTGGCAACTCTCCTGAGAGTTTGGTAGAACTGTGGACTCATTTCAAGGAACTTGTAGATTTGTCGCCACTAGCGTGAATCAGCCTGTGTGACGCATCTCGTGCTCTAATAAATCTTACTGCCACAGCTTGTAGAATCATTTAGCGGGTCACTGGCTAGTAATTTATGACCCTCCGTGTACCACGCCAATCTACATCCGTGAACCGCTATTACTACATTTGTAATAGTTACTATAATTATCTGTAGGCTTCTACAAACAACAATCGTGATTCTTCCCTCTGCACCTCAACGCATAATATGATGCGTCAAGTCGATTTGAAAGTTGCGTGTACATCTACAGTTTGCGTTGCCATTCTGAAGCTTTAACGTTCGTATCACTTCAATTTTTTCACTTGGTTGGATACCATGTCAAAAGATTAGATCCAAACAGAAAATGAAGCAGCACTTTTCATTTACAATATATTGTTTTTCATTCCTCTCGGAACTAACTTTTTCATATACACTTGTCATTACTCATCAAATACCTGCGCTGGGGCATTCTCTGACTCTGTTGCAGGCAGAGTTAGGCAGTAACGAAAATAAATGTATTTAACCCTTAACTACAGACATGAAATTCAGTAACGCGAACACAGATATGGAGTCAATTTGACTCCTCGCATAATATTTTAACTTTTATGATAGACAATTGCACATTTCATTTATAATTTCGTAATAACGATTATTTGTATTTGTCTCCTAATAAAATTTCATAAAAAAGTTAGGCTATTCGAAAAAATTGGCGGAATACTCAAACAAATGCAATACATTCTTTATTTTTCTCGTCACTCACAATTTATATTTAATAATAATATAATATAATGTATGTATAATGTATTTACATTAAATAAATAAGAGAAGAGCATTTAGGATACTTTTTTTTACAAAAGAGGCGTAAGTGAGACATTTTCCTGAGGTTTCTGGAATAATTGAAATAGTATTTGCACCATGTTAAAATTTCTTCCTCCTTGCTGTCTTTACATTTTATTTCCTCATCGCCTAACATGTAAATGCTTTTTCTCAATTTTTGTCGCAGCTGAATATTCAGTATTCGTCTTTCCATATATCCCTTACAAGGATTTTGGCCAAACTTAAAAAAATCTAATCTGTTCTAGTTTTGGTACTCTTTCGTATACAATATACGAGCATTTACGCATTTACCAGATCAAGTGTATATGAAGTCACTACTAAAGGACACACTTTTTTAGATTTTTTAGATTTTTTAACGAATTTATCAGTTAATGTTTTCTTTAGTAATCATTTATCATAAGTTTCAATGTTCTTCACACGAAATACAAAACAATACTGTAATACTTGAAACAACATGTTATGAGTCCACGGGACTCCACGTCGGTACAAGTGTGACTGTGTTCCCATGTCGGCAGTTAAGTGTTCTGCATCAACCGGCTAAGCGCCACTTTTGAAAAAATGAGGTCAGTTGCATTGGTTGCATTGGACCATATTCTAAGTGTACGAAAACATTTTGCGCAAAATCTGTAAAAATAGTCTTATAATTAATAAAAAACGTAAACACCATCAGTCACATCAGGGATTTTATGTTTCGCAACAACCGGCTATAAATCTAATCTTCAAATCTGCTGTTATTAATTTCACAGTATGCAGGTAAGCGCCAGATATTCCACTCATGTTTGTGTGATTTGGCGCTTCAATGAATGAAATAATTAAATTACAGTGTTTAGAGCTGAAAATGTAATAAAATCTTTGAACACGATTATCTTAAAACTTGTATGATGTCGCATAGCCGGTTGATGCATAACACCGTCCAATTGTAGTTTCAGGAAGAGGTCGAAAGAATGTTGAACTTTTGCAACTTTCGAAAAATTAGATTTCAACGAAGACGAATCCTTCACCATTCTCTTATACATCCTTCACACTATCCATCAACAAAATTTTATCAAAAACTATGGAGCCATTTGTTTTAAATGTTCATGTAAAGTATCTCCAAAATTAAAATATGGTTTTCAAATTCAAGGTGCCGGGATTTCAGCCCGATGGACTGGGGAATACCACTTTGGAGAAAATCGGCTGAACCGTTTAGCCCATATCGTTGTTCAAAAACGGAACGGCGGACAGACGTTTTGCCGTCAATCGATTTTTCGGTATCAAGGACACACAAAACATGGATTCTGGCTACATCGCGTGTTAGAGAATTTTTTTCTAAATTTAGCAACTGTATTTATCCACTTTTTCGTTATCAGGGCTCTGTAGTAAGAATTTTTCTGCTGAAAATTCGCCGTTTTTTCGCGCAGCATTACATAACTTTCTATTGCATAACAATGGCGAGAAATTAAAAATAGATTAAGTTTAGATTGAAGATATTTCTAGTAAATTCAGGAAATTTAAAACTAATAATAATTTAAATTTAATAAATTCATCAGGAAAATATTTCACGCACCCCTGGTATATTCCCAACTCTCAACTCCATAATGAACTGAAAATTGACACTATCAACTCCCTAATTCGTTCACAAAGCCTTAAATTTTTCAACTCCTTAGATGACTTACAACAGACCCGCACTTTCAATTTAGGTCAAAACATATCATTTTCCTCGACGTATACTATCAAAATTTGCTAAAGGTATATTTCATCCACCATAATTACTACATTTACAACATATTATCGTTCTATTTAAAATCTTTTTTACAAACTTCTTTTTTTTTCATAGCATAACCTTTTCAAAATTTAATTGTTAATAATTCCTACTACAGGTTCCAGTGAGTATCAAATCGCCAGTTATTTGTTTGTAATGTCAAGCCCCTGAAAGACAAATATGTCGAACAGGTAGAAATAAATTCAAAAAAAAGAGAGAAAAAAAATTTTAAACTATCACAATGTGTTTCTCTGCGTTATGCATGGTACGGTCCGATATCATGCATGGTTCCATCCCCCCTCCACACTTCAGAGCAGCCGGGCAATTTGTCAGATCAACAATACGTGGAAGTAATATGTGGATTGCTTGAATAATGAAAATATGGCCCTCAACCATACTTAAGGTTTTAGTTGTGGTACTTGGGGCATGGCACGTGTACATGCCAAGAAGTTAAAACAAATAAGTTTACCATATAGTTTCTTCAATACCTAGGAAAAAGGAAAAGATCAAATAAAATTTGATGATTTCTCACAAAATGCGTTGTTAATGGAATGAGACCATTATCAATTACAATTGCCAGAAGAAATATTAGTGATACAATGATTGAAAATCTAGTAATTATCAAGGGAAGCATGTCCAATTGTATACAATTGTAAATCATAACCAAGTTTTGAAAAATAAATGTGAAACTTGATCACAATTGGTTGTATTTTGTATTTTCAAAAGAATTTTAAAATACTATTTTGTATTTTATGTATAAAATACTTTTATGAAAGTATTTTGTATTAGTAATCTAAAATACTTTCTAGGACGTACTTTTATTTTGTATCTGAAATAGTTTTTCAAGTATTTTGCCTCTGGTTGCAGGTACTTTTACTTCCTCGTATACTTACGTAAATACGAGTTGTATATGTAGTGTAGAGACAATTATGTGTTGCAGCGGAAAATCGATTCCCAGATTCAAACAGAAATATATTTGGGAATTCCCTGATACCAAAGAAGGTATATTTTTGTTTGTAATTTTGAATTATTTGTGTTCGGGCTACTATACACTTAATGTTCATGAGTGGACTGTATGAATGGACTGTATTGTTGAAGTACAGTAGTCCCGAAAACCCTTTGATAGCTCTTGGGATTGGCGCAGGAGGTGCAGGATGCATATACGAGCAAGTTTCCAGCACAAACAATATTTAATAAGTAAATGTACAGTATTCACACAGTAAATGCCAAGAAGCACAGAATTAAGATGAAAATTTCTCTTGGTGCATTAATACACCTGTCCAAGCGTAGTCATTGTAGTGACACCTTGGACCCGCCGTGGCTACCTTACGCCGACCAGAAGCAGCCGCGAGTTACATAGTTCAACCAAATTGCGGGCGCAAATCCACGCAAGAGCGACAGACACAATTAAAGCGTGCACTGCCACGATTAAACAATTTATGTGCGAGCCGTATGCAGCTCATTTGCACGATTATAGATTCTTTACACGCTACTGCGCGGAGCCCTAACACACGCGTCTATCTTGCACGGTTGTCTTTATGCGGACTACCGAAGTCGGTTAAGCCGAATTCGGTTGGGGCAGAGACGTTAGGAGAGGGCTCACACGCGCGGCAGAGGTGGGGATGGCGATGGCCAATTACCATTTGCCATTTGATCTGGATTTGCAATGAATCTGGCAGTTTTGTCCGTTGCTCCTCCAACGGACCGCGCTGTGGGGGCGAGTTGAGCAGGCCGAGCACGTACGAGCGGCCACGCTCATCCGTTGCCGTCCGTTGGAGAATACGCAGAACAACGGATGTGAAGGCGAAATGTGACACCTACTCAACGGCCGCGCTCTGCCAATTACGCAATTCAACTGTTCTGTGCCTTGCTTGTGAACGTATTATTTCTGCTTTGCTGTGGGCCCGAACAATTGTTTTTAAATACCTCTCTCGTCGTTAATATTTATATTACAGGCTTATTAAATAAATATATTATTCAATTTGTGAATTAAAGTGCGTTATAAGCCATTTGTGTTACGTGAGCAAATTATTTTCTTATGAAGTTTCTCAAAAAACTCAAAGTTTTCTGTGAAAGTGAGCTCAAAATGGAGAACTGTCAGAAAAACTACCGACAATTTTTTCAAAAAGGCTACATTTTTCAATGAAATTTTGCATGTAGGACCGCGTTTTACTATTCTATAATATTCTTAAACTCATTTTTAACTTATAATATTAGGGGAATATAATACTGAGAAAATCGTAAACTAGTAGTGCTACAATCAACAAATAATCTCTAGCATTATTTCCAACTTTTTCCATTTCCAAAATCCATGGTTTTCAACAAAATGAGGCCTGAATCAGTCCCTTTAAGCATCTTTTGCTGTATCTGAGAAAAATAATTAAAAGAAAAATGTTGGATTCATTTTTGCAAAAAATGCACAAGCGTTGACCACAAACTGACAGAGACAGGAAAGACGTTTTGTTGTCAATCGATTTCGATATCAAGGGACCCACAAAACTACTGACTACATAACGTTTCAGAGGAAGTAATATACTATATCAACGTATGCACAAGAGTTTTCCACTTTTTCGTTACCTGGGCCCGACAACAAGAGTTTTTCTGCCGAAAAATTACCCATTTCCGCAGTACGATTACTATACTTTCTCTTTACTACATACGTAGTAAAGTGACAAAACATTCTTTTAGGCGACTTGGGTAGCAGTAGGACAATTATCACTATCCATACGAAAATTTTGAAGAAAAAACTGGAGCATTTTTGAAAAAAAATGGCGATTGAGCGTTTTCCGAAAATACGGAAATTTGAGCCCGTTTCACAGAAAACTGTTCAATTTTCGAAAATCTTTTATGACATTACTTAAAGCACATGTATTCTTAAATACAATAATGTGAACAAATCGCCGCCAATGTGAATATTAACGAGGTGAAAGAAGTCAAAAAAATTACACTTTTGTATTTAAAAAAAACAAAATAGGAGAAAAATGGCGATCATGTCATCCAATAGAGTACATTTAGTACTGTCCCCTACCCAAAGTTTAAAGAATAAAATTTGAGCTGTTTTTGAGTAAATCTTGTGTTTGTTGTTTTTAAAATTGCACACATTGCAAGTGCTTCAGTTTTGAGTTGCACTGAGTTTTCAGTTTTCAGTTTTGAGTTGCACAATAGCTCTGTCTCTCTCCGAAGCAAAACAAAGCGCAGTGCTGTCCTCATCAACCAGTCCTACACTCCGCTTGGTCGGGTTATACTTCATGTTGGCTAATGCAACACCCCTGAATAAAGAAAGCCTCCACACTGAGCTTGTGACGTCGTGTCATGGCGCCCAGGGTAGTCCTAGTCAACAACGTGATTTCCACATGGTCAGTTGTTTCGATAGCAACGGTGTGTTGTAATTTGAAAGATGTGAAGATTTTCCCAATCGGTGAAGATATTCGGTATTCGTTTTAAGTATTGTTGGTAGCATATCAGTGATGTTCTTCCAAAAAGCGATATAAATGCGCTGTACTAAACTGCCGTGCGTTGCACTTATAAGGATTTAAAGTCCATGTAGGGCCTATTTGTTTCTCAAAAGATACTGAAATGCGACAAAAATGACCTGCTGTATATGAAACGCGACGAAAATTACCTGCGGAACATCGACGGAATTACAACTCTTCAAGAACATCCATTGTAAGTATTCATTTTATTCGTAGTCATTTCCTTGCGGAAAACCATTTAGAATGTTCTGCAACATATTCCAAAAACGAGTAATGCTTATTTTTTATTAGACCAAGTTTGAACTCAACTTATTACAGTGAGTTTTACTCTTAAAACATTACACAGTTCAAATATAAAGGCTTACAGAAACAAACATTGTAAATAATTTCAAATATTTGTAGGTTATACATTAAGCAATTAAGATACTAAATCTGTTCAAATTAATTTTTAATCCGTCCGTTGCTAAATCCGATGGTTTGTCTTATTATTGTAATTTGTTAATTATTTTCTTGATTTTTAAATGCTTTTGCTGTTAATTATTTACTAGTATTAAACAGGTTTTAATTTTTTGCAATATTTTAAAGGTTTGCCATCGCCACTTTCACGAGAATGATATACTGTGAGAACAGCTATGTGCGATACGACGGGCGAAATATCATTTTCTAAATTGTCTCTCAATTAAAAAAAATTCTTGACTGCCCTACCTCCTTTTATAGCAACAAGGCGAGAAACTCCAGCAGAAAAGAAAAGAAGGCTGAAGAACTTCCAACCGGTAGCTGTCGATGCTGCTAGTGTGGTTTTGCAGCAAGTTTATAATTAAGTTTCTTTGTATAACCTTGGAAAACTTGAGGAAAGTTATAGTGTTTCCAGTTTGGACAATTGTTAAACAAAGTGGTGATCGTGTTTCCTTTTCAAAACTATTGTGGAATCCTCATCCAGTGATTTCTCTTTCGGAAGTTTTAGATAGTGCTTTGAATTTTAGTTAATAAAGAAAAATGCTCCTGCGACGAAATTAGGAAATCAAGATTTTTCAAGAAACATTAGCAATATTAATTTAATTTAAGATATGTAGGATATGTTTTTGATTAGAAAAATGTTTTACTGAAGATGACTTTGGGTCTGAAAATTTATCAGGAATTTAATACTCTCCATGTAGTAAAGCAGATAACTGAAAATAAGTTATTTCAAGATTTTTATTGGAAAAATATAACTAATTCTTGTTCATAAAAACAACAATTTTAGCTCCATCTTAATTATACAGTACGTTGCTGCCTTTTATTTTCAGTTTCGTCACATTCAAGAATTTTATTTTAATTGAGGGTTTAAATTGTCGGAGGTTGAAATGTCGGAGCTTGCAAAGAATGCGTGCTTTTTGATGGTATTTGTCCTACTGAACATTATTTAGAACACATAATTAAGATGTTGTCAACAATGAATATATTTTTTTAATATTGCAAGAAGATCAAAGACAAAATATTTTGTAAAATTGTTGAAAGAAAGTTGAAAAATCTGACTGGATAATTTATAATTTGATAATATTGTATGTGTGTTAATTTATTATGTATTATGGACTTTTTTATATACATTATGAACATACATTATGATTTGTATATAACGTACTACCTTTATTATGTTTTCACTATATTCCTTGTAATAATGTTGAATGCTTGGGGGTGTAAAGTATGTGCAAAAATATGTTCTTGAGATCTCTCTTAAGAACTTGAAGGTAAATACATTCAAACGAATTTCTTATGGATTCTTGAAACAAATATGGTATAAAATTTCACTGATGTGAATATTAAATATGAACATATCTTTTGTAATACATTTCCAGAATAGTAATTGCAAACGAAGTAAGGGTTTCTAGTATAACTGCGATTTGCGCAGCTGTCCGATCGAACTACCTTTGATGACATCACTGATCAGTGTGGAGGCTTTCTATATCCAGGGGGTGTTGGCTAATGTCAACATCATCCCTCTTACGTCCAAATTATGCTTCGAATCTGTTTCTACTTAAGACTCTACCCTTCCATTTCAGATAATGTGAATATTAATCGGCTAATTCGATAATTGGCTCGATTCGCACTTTACACGCAACATAACCTCCAGGTGGGATAATGACGACGCCATAACGAGTTCTTCAAAATGTTATGAAAAAGGACTGAGCCGTAGACACAGGGACTCTGGAGATGAAATTCCGTCACAGGATGGTGCACATTGCCATGTAGCACATACCACTGTGCGTGCTACACTTCATCTCATCTCCAGGTGCTTCACATTTTGTCTGTGAAGTGAAAACTAATTACCCATTCCGTTAATGTGGGAGTGGCAATGGCCGAGTAATTTCAGCTAATGCACCCAACATTAATTCTGCTGTCTACTGTTTGTTTTGGTGTTAAATGACCGGATGTACATTGTTCGCCAGCGAGAAAAAGACAGTTTGAAGTTTGAAGACTTTTGTTTAGACGCCATACTTTGAGAGAAAACATTCTAGTTTGTCAATTTGCTCTATTATTTCCGTTATCTAATGCAAATAAACAAATATGTCAATACTACACAAATTTAATGTAATACTCTACCAAAATAATTATTGTAATAACGCATAGGGACTTCTTTTCCGCTTTTAAAATGAACCATAACGAGTTAATTAATAGATGGCTTTCCACCTTGCTATTAATTCAGACAATTTATAATTTTGAAGAAAAATTGCCGAAAAAATAGTAATTTCTGAGTAAGAAATATGAATGTAGCTCATAATGCAACATTGTTTCTGAATGTATTATTTCAACCTCACAGCTTATACAATTTCTTCACAAACTGAGTTTCCTCAGATGATTTTTTTCGCAACTTTGCTGCAATTTACTTACTTTATATTAATGAAAAATCAATATTAATTTCATTGAATAGAGCGAAAAAAGTTTTGCAAGTAAGCACAGTTTCAGTGTATATCAATCATGGGCAAGGAAATATTTTTTTTTTCAAAGTTGTAAACCTGTATTACTCGTAGATGAAGATGCGAAAATAAATGTCTAACTGCAATGATGCTGCACCGGGTTAAACAAGCTGCTATATCTAAAAACTAATTCACTTATATAGCTACAACTTCACAAAAGTTTCTTTGAGACAAGTAGAAATTGGCATTCAAATTTTTATCAAAATCCTAGATGATCCCGAGGTGCACTTTTCCAAAATTGTCTTGAATTTTTGCCTATTCTTTTAATTTCTAGAACAACTTTTCACTTCGCAGTTTAATAAAATGCACTTAAACTCAAAAAACGGTACATCAAATCAACAAGTGTGTAAGAACATTTTTCAAAGAATACTTTATTATCTTTCATGTAAAACAAAAAGAAAAAAATCGGACCGCGGGTGGATTTTGAGGTGCCAAAAATCAACGATGCATGCGGACGTTTGTCGGCATGTAAAACAGGTCTCAGGAAAGGCACTTGGCCGATCCTGGCAAAATTAAATCCTCTAGCAATTTAGCCCCAATCAGAGTTTTGATTTGAATTACTGGATAAGATTGCGGATATTGCAGGTCTGCGCTATCTGGTATTCAATCAAACGTCAAAAATGGGCGCACTAGTGCCCCTAGGGAAAGCAATGGCAGACCACCCTAGGTATACTTGCCCGGGACAAGTCTCATCAGAAGGCGCTAGGGGCCTCTGGAGATTAGCCTACACACTAATAAGTGTGTGGAAGTAAAAGAAGAACTCGCGGTTATTTGACAGAAAAATCTGGCAAACCTATTTTCGTGTGTTCGTATTTTCGTGTATCCCTACGGCGATATCTGATGTGGGACCCGCGTGGGTACGGCGGCGAAGTTCAGGTCCTTGATCACTGATAGGGTGTGTTCATGCCAGTGGCGTAGCGTCAGGGGACGCTAAGATGCTGTGCATCCCCACGTAAAATATTAATCAAAGAATACTAAATATTGTATTGATAATCTTTCAAGTGAGTGAAGCACATTGAGCGAAACGCGTTTTCTATTAGTTTTAAAGAGATTTCCGAAGATTGAATTCGGCGCGTTCTTACAAGCTGGCCTCTGATTGCTTGGACGCTAAAATGTTTCTAGCCTCTGCCGCGAGATTGCGACGAGTCATGACGCATGCGTAGACGGCGAGGTTCTCCCCCACCTCGTCACCCTTATGCCCAAGATTCTCGAGTCCCGATAAGCTAGCGTACGGCTGAGAAAAGGCTTATGAGCAAGTTGCTCATTTGGGCACGAGAGCGCAGCACTCTTGAGGTTGTCAAAGACATTTTTCTTTCTCACTGATTCTGTGCTTGGTCATGGCACAAACAGTAGAAATAGTGCTTGCCCAGTAATTCTAAATTAATATCTAAGAAGTCGAATTCTTACTTAAATATATTACATTTTATTTTGGTTTGAAATATATAAATTCATAAGTGATCTCATTGACAATCGCGCATGAGAACTAAAGCTGAACCATTTCATAATTTGCTTTCAAGAAGTTTCCTGACATAATCTGTAAGTATTGTAACATTTGTTTCAATAACATAGATTCTAGAGAACATTAAAAATCATGTCTTCAGTTCGCGTTATTGTCGAGCATCCCCAAACACGCGAGTCACGCTACGCCACTTGTTCATTCAGGCCTTCGTCGGATAAACCACAACGTTGGCTTGTTGAAGGACCGACTTCCGGTGTTGTTTCACTTTGAAAGCATTGAATTTCCTTGATTGGTGTGTCGTTGCGCCGTCGTGAACATTAAGTGCTTACTGGTGCTTACTCGGCTGTAGCAGTGACAAGGAGGCCCAGTCAGCTCTGTCTATATTTGCTGACAATATCAAGTGTAGGTGAAACAATTGGTTCTCTATGTGATCCAGATCGGATCTGGTTTGTCGAATCCCAGAGAAATGCAAACCCGTATGCATGAAAAATGCGTCCGTATGCTTGTAAAGTGCGCGCTGCTTGCCGTGCCTGGATATGATATTTCACGATGAGGAATGCCGGGAGGACGTTCTGGTCCCTCCATCGTAGTAGGAACGCAAGCTGGCGGTCTCCCCGTATATAACCAGATGCATGTTACTAACCAGGAGTCGAATCATTCAACGCAAATCAAGCGTAAATATGATTGATTGTTAGTGATTCCGGGCGCGTCAACTAACGAGGTCAATTATCCCGTAAGTGTAGTGTGGGTTTATTTCTCGGGAGGTGGCGGTGATCTTGCCCCGCTGGATGGCGAGACCTGGCGCCGAAGTGCCGTCGTCTAGCGGGGTTTTCCCTAACCAGGTATCTCACACCAGTGGGGCACCGCGCCAGCCGGGACAAGCTCTACACCCCCGATCGGTCTCTCGGCATGTGTGGTAGTGTAGTCCATGTTAGTGTGTATGTGTATGTGTGTGTGTGTGTGTGTGTATGTATGTATGTATGTATGTATGTAAAGGGTAAGGTTAGGACGAGGAAGAGGAAAGAAAGATCGTGCGCGGTCCGTGGCCTTTGTTACGGTACTGCTCCGGCATCCACCTGGTGTTGATAGGAGAAACCACGAAAAAGTAACGATCAGAGCAGCCGGCCGCTAGAATTCTCCTCCAGACAGCGACTGAATTCGACCTAGCTGACAAGGTAGTGTCAAAAATACTACCACTTTCGTGACTCACACCTAGCAGGACCTTCTGGTCAGAGGCACTGCAGTTGATGCACCAAGTCACCTCTCTCTGTACAAGGGTAAATCAATTTTGGTTTTGGCTTTCAGTGGTTTTCAATGAATTACATACAATAAATCCGCTGCACTAATTATTGGTATTGTATAATAATTACAAATATATTTTTAAGTAACTTTCAATTAATCAAGTCAACTTTTAATTGTCAACTATCAACAATTACAAATATATTTATAGTTCAGTCTAATCAAAAGCTTGCTAACTAATCAGTTTTCGGTAGAACAGGGTTCGGCTCCTATTGACGCGCACGATTCGGTTCCGAACGAGTCACTCGCGGCGCCGCCACAGTGTGCACACGGCCACGTGGCCAACGCACTTTCGTGTGGAATCGTGACGCTTCGCTACACGTGTCCAAGTTGAGGACGAGGTTCGGGTCTTCGGCCCTCGCGTTAACATAAAACATCCTTGAGTCTGTCCAACGCATAATTACCAACGCATTTTATGCATTTAACATTATGCATGCAACGCATTTTATGCATTTAACCATTGTAATTTTCCATTACACATTCGCACCACACCGCATAATGCACAATGCAAGCAGTGCTCCCTGAGTTATCCGTTCTCGTGGTCCGCGCGAGTGAACCATGCGCAAGTGAACCGTGCGCCGTTGTTTTAGTGAGCCGAACCCTGTCCTTAAAATCAGCCCAGTTTTCAATCACAAAATTATAATTTCTGTCAACAATTAGTCTCATGAGTTACATATTACATAAATGACATATTTTTGTCATATGCTTTCCATATGTCTATTGCCCCTTTTGTCTCATTATAATCACTTATATTGGGAGGGAATTACTGTTGTCAATTATTCCTTGTAAATGAGTAGAAGAAATTAGTAGTGCAATTTTGTTACTTTTAACTTTACATGAAAGCACCAAAAAATCTTCATTGTAGGTACAAGAAAATTGAAGATTTTACGGCCTTGTCTGAAAATTGATGTCCTTGAATTTTTTGAAAAATTCCTCATTTGTTTTTTTGTTTTTTTTTATGGTTCCTAACATGACTGGGCCATCTTCTTTCCATAAGGACAAAGAAGAACATTTTATCCACAAACCAGTTATCCATGGTTATGTTTCTATTAGACTTGGGAATTGTTTTACAGTTATGTTTAAAAATATCAAATCAATATACACTGATTTGTGATCAATTCTACTTCTATTATACTCTTTCATAGCATGTTTAATGTGAATGTTTATATAAATTGAAGCAATTGCTTTTGTAATTCACTCACATGAGTGTCCAGAAGATTTGAATCCAACATATCATTACTTAAACGAGGGAATATATTAAGTTCCTTTTTCCTCCCTCACCATTTTATGTGGAAGGTTCAAATATACAATTTTGCTGAAATTACACTCAGAAATTGTCCCTGAAGGAGCCCTCATCTCTGCCATTTTACAAATTGTGACAACAGTTCTGGAAGGAACACACAAATTTTCTAGAATACATTTAAATTGGCTCAATAGACTCTTGCCCATGAGCCATCCACAACGGTGGCATGAGCTTGGCTTGTCATCAGAAATTTTCTCACCTATACATCCTTCCTTCACTCAAAACTTGCCCACAATCTTATTGTTAGGTGCAGTCAACTAATTCAAACTTTAATTATCATTAATTTTAATATACAACACAAATGAAATGAAAACAATTTTTTCACTGGTAATAATTTATTTTCACTACTTGCATTTACAAGGGGGGTGTTGTCACACATATTAATAGGGAGGTTCAAGTGCGTGTTACTGATGTGTAACAGGGCAGAGAGGATATTCAAAATGCTCCAAATGTTTCATAATGTAATTTACAGGCAGTCCCTATCTAACTTTTTGTTTTCATTAGTTAAACTGCACCCAAGCATACGCATTTGCTCATTGGGGTGCATCAGCTGTATTTGTTACATTACAAGGTCAGTGATTCAATAAACGGTCCAAAAATTTGTTTGGAGAAAATGAGGAACCAATTCACTGACCAGTGGAATGGTGGAAATGCACATTCAGAATTGTTTCAAATTCAGTCAGCCTTCATCCAGCTCTTTGCAAGTGTTTTACATTGCATTGTTTGTACATTTAGTACCACTTCAGGTAATGAATTTCAGGGAGGGAAATAATGAGTTCCTCATTCTGTTGCTCTCAAATGTTTAGATTGCAGAAGAAAAAAAAATTGTGTGCATTTATCACCCTCATGATTTCTGCAAGCATCTCTTCATTGACCCTGGAATTCTACTACTGCTTTGTGTACATCTTTAACAAATCAAAGAGTTTTTCAAAACTGACTTAATACTTAAAGCTGGCAATATATTTTCATGCATTACAGAGAATTATAATTACAACTCACTTCACAGCAATCATATTCATCGGTCTGTATCAACACTACAAGAAACATGAAAATCATGAATATCACATATAATATGTGCACATTACAACTCATTGCTTGATGACATTTCACAATTAAAATTGAAGGGTTTAGTGCATGAAGATGATAACTCAAAATTTTGTGATTTTTACTTTTATCATCAAAACAGCTTTTCTGGGAGTTCCCTTTTAGTTGCTTTACTAGTTCTTATAAAAATCACAATATTTTCGAAATATTTGGTGGGAAGAAGGTATCAACTCTGCACGTAGGAAACGGTGTATGCAAGAAGGTGTTATCTCAGAGTTTACAAGTAAGATGGTGTTAACAGTTGGCACCTTTTTCCATGCGATTGCAAAACAAAATATGATATCTTCAAACAAATTAAATTCATCCCTCCGGTTTTCTGGGGATTATACCAGTCCCTGGAGAGGGGAGATTAATTTTTATGTTAATTAGTATTTTGAATAGAATGTGTTCATTTATTTCTACCGAAAAATTCAAGCGAGAGGAGTTGTAATATTAGTGAGGAAAAGAAAGCATAATATTGTTGTATGAAATCTAACATTAGTGCTAATTTCATCAGAAAATAAATGTTCTTGTTCATTCAAATGAGTAATACATATTGTAATATTTCAAGGGCTTAGTGCAAGAAGGTATAAACTCAAAAAATGGCCAAAGAGGATATTTGATTTGGTAAAATTAGATGGAACTTTTTTTATGTTACTGGAAATTACTTCTTTTTTATGACATTGTGATTTTCATCCAAAGTAGCAAAGCAACTAATAGGAATCTCTTAGAAAAAAAAGCTTTGGTGGCAAAACTAAAAATCGAGTTAACATCTTCATGCACTAAACTCTTCATTTTTAAAATAAGCACAGTTTTCTGATTACTTTCTGTCAGAAAATATTCCCAGAGTAAACATCCTCCTGCAGTGTGTTTCTTTATATCTCCCTATTGGCAACTCTGTGAGTTGACACCTTCTTCATAAAAAGATGTGAATATTTTGTAGTTTTATTGTGTTTATATTTTGTAGTAAGAGCACAGATAGTAAACCAAATAGTTTAGACAAAGGAAAGAAAGAAAAATATAAAAAAGAAATCATTTCCAATAATATTAAAAAAGTTCCAGGCAATTTTACTAAATTTCAAATATCTCTTTTGGGCATTTTCTGAGTTAACACCTTCTTGCATTAAATCTTTTCTACTGCATAACTCTTTTGAACCAAATACAGACTCAACTGACCATCAGAAACGAACTGCTTTGTTTTAACATGTTTAATTATTCATTAACTGTTCAAATCTAAGAGACTAAATATGTCTGTAACAAATATAGTACTCCTACAGCGTCCGGGTCAATGACCCCCATTACAATAAGATTTTTTCCCTCAGTGTTCCTTATTCCACTGTATAAAATAAAACCTGTAGACCTTTGGCCAATGCAAATAAGCATTTCATTACTTAGGAACAATACTTTCTAGTTTTTAAATGTTTCTAACCATTTATTGTTTGTACCTTTATTTTACATTCAACTAGTACAATAAAAGGGTGGAATACAGATTCTGAAGCAGAAGAAAATGTGCACAGATTGTACTTCTTCCCCATTAGGGAAGTATATACAGTTTTACAGCCATTACATACAGTTTTTAACTGTTTTTAATGATTAATACATCAAATAGCATTAATAATTTTGCTGAGACACTGGACATTTTTTTAAGCCTGTTGGAATTCAAAGGGAGCAATCAGAAAGATGTAATGATACCTAACTGAATCAACTAAGGGTAAATCAACATTGATTGAGATGCTACCAGGAACTCACACTCTTGAATACAGGAAAGTGAACACTTTGTCAAATAATATACAGTATTATAAGGAAATTGGAAATATGATTGTGAATGAAAAAGGAAAGTGAAAATGCAGAAATAAGTTGTTTTAATCCTCTATTTTGACTGTTGTTTTACTTTCATCAAATTTTCATATCCAATTAATATTTGCCTTTTAAATGTTATCTATAAAAATCCTACAATCTAAGAATTAATGCTTGAAATTGTTTAGTAAATCATTAATTCGATGCAACAATAGTCACTCAAAAAATCTTGTTTACAGGTGAAATGTTCCTTGTAAATAGCTCATAAAATGCACATCAATATGGATACATCTGCTCTCTCATGATACATTTTTGCAAAGCATGAGTGAGCCATATTACCAGTACATACCAATAATTTATTACTGTTAAATATTAATGTATGCCAATGTCACTACAGATATACAATGAACCTTCAGGAGGCAATAATAGTACCTGTCTGAAGAAATTCCAAAATTAAGTGACAGTTTCCAACATCACTCGAAAAGTTTTCTTTCCAGTGAAAGTCCTGTTATCACATATTTGTTAATATGTTGCTTTGAACATATATACATACATACCTTAGCCATTAATCAAATCAGTTATTCTGTGGTTCCAGAGTAAAAGTTTTTATGAAGATAAATCGTCTGTGTGACCACAGTATTAACGATTAACTTCGAGAAATATATTAATTTACAATCAGTAAGGCAATTGAGACTGCAAGTAAAATCATATAAATATATTATTAAAATATATACATTCACAAGAAACAAGTAGGGAATGAAATTAAAGCTAAAAGAGAAAAGTAGTAAGAGTGTCAAAGTTTTAACTCTAAAATATTATATTTCTGCTGGTTTTCCTTACCTATTTGAGTTTATATATTACAGAATTTTTCAGTGACTTGAAAACATGCCTGAATTTTGAAATGCATATTCATAACATTTGAGGTTGAAGAAGGAAATGGTGAAGAAATAAAAACAATACAATATCATCAAAATGCAGTCTTATTTTCATTATTGTTCATACCACCCTACATAAAATATCAGGGTTGATATAAGTGAAACAAATGGATACACAATAGTGCACAAAAACAAGTGAGATACATTCAATGAGTATAATTTTTCACAATATGTAACATTCATAAGTGGTGTATCAAAATACTTTCAACTTTAAAAATACATCAAGTATGGTCCCTTACAGTAATATATCAGGTAAGAATATTTATGTATATAAAATTGTCATAAATGATAATATAATAATAAATATTGAGTCAGTGCAAATGCATTCAATAAATGTCAATTCGTATGGAAAAGTTTCACGTCATCATAATGACAATCATTACTTCAATATAAATAAAAAATAATACAAGTGCAGAGTTCCATCTTCAATAGTGAGGGGATTAATTATAATTATATCTAAGTACATAAAAGTGTCTTGGAAGACTCCTTGGCTATCTCCTCTGGAATTTGACTTATGACCACACCAATGATGAAGGCACCAAGTAGGAAAAACAAAGAAGCAAGTAATATGAAAATTCGGTCAATATTTAAGATTATGAATGGATCACGATGAAGTGTTGACTGTAGTAAACAAATCCCTGAAATGCAAATTACAAAACCTTATAATATTGTTATCATTTCAAAAACGTTATCTGGCAAAGGCCCAAACAAGATTTCTCCCAATAAAATTTTCTTTCCTTAGTTTCTAAATTGACTGAAAAAGTTATTCAGCTAACAAAAATCATAGAGAGAATACTAATATAACTTATATAAGACCACAAAAAATGACAATTACCTGGAAAGATGAAAATAAATACAGCAGCCAGAGATCCCAATATACTAATAACAATTTGAATATCTGGAGTGATAACTGAGAACATCAATGAAAGGAAAAACCAAATACTAGCTATAAGAATTCTTCGTTTCGTTCAGTCACAGCCACATCATTGCTTCTCAGGCAAGGCACAAATGTAAGGAGAGTACTGACAGCTTCCCTGAAATTATATGCACACTTTAGGTAGTAAAACTTACTTAATAATAGAGCAAATTTCATTCTTAGTAGGAAAATCTCCAACAACCTACCTTCCACAAAACAATAAAATTGGGTAAGTTGTAAATGTTTTAACAGCAATGGCAGCAATCCCAATAAGTACAAGTGGATTGGAACCACCATATCCCAGTAAAACGTCACTTGCAACGTTGGAGCCAAATGTCAAGTACCCATACACACCAGCAATACTGTAGCAGATGACACAAATTGCTATTGCAGTCATTGAACTGCATGCAAAATTCCGCATATTCCGATGCCGAAGGCATGAATAGATGGGAATAATACTAACATGGCACTGAAAAAAGAAGAGGAGGATTGCAGAAAATTTACTGAACTTGCATTAATCTTTACAAATTCTATGTGAATGCTAATTGTGGGACATAGTCTTCTTAATTTAACCAAAATCAAATTAAATCTCAAAGATATATAAACAAAATGTCTCTACATGTTTGGCAAGCATCATTTCAGAATTACAGGAGAAAAAAAATACTCAAACAATCTACACAGCCATTTTCGTAAAGTTATGAAGATATATTGTGTGTTTAAAGCAGAATCTATATTACTAATTTCCAGTGTGCACAGTAATTAAAAGAAAATTTTGAAGTTTCTGAACCTAGGAGAGGTATCTACTGTTATGTTAGATACCCAGGAAATCGTGAAAAATCAAAAAGCAATAAAATTGTTCCATCTTGAAAAATATGAATATTTTATTGTTATTCTGCCCTTTCTCACACTGCCCTAAACAACTGAATTTCCACACTCAGTGCACCACTGCTTATGATACAGCTAACTTTATGCAATAGCAACACAGGGCAACCTCCAAAGAATAGGTAGCCTAATATTTCCTAATCACATGTTATCGATCAGCAATTTTTTTAATATTCGTGGTATGTAGAGAACAGTATGTTAATTTGTGAGTATTATGTTATGTTATTGCAATATTCATGAAGTTGTTTTGTATAATTACTTAATTTATTGTAGTACCATAAAAAGAGTGTATTTTGTTCGTTGTTCTCGAGTAGTGTGTGTGCTACTTTTTGGACAACAATTTTGTGTAGTTTTGTTTATGAGCATTTTTGCTGCTACAGACCACTAGTCTCCTACTACAGAACCAGTATCCAGACAGTGCCCTCATCTCTTCTCTCAAATCAACCTATTAACCAACAGAGTTCTCTGTTCCTGTAGTTGTAAATCCAGTAAACAAACAAAACACACATTTACAGTGTGAAGACTATAGAAAACACATTCACATGTAGTTTTTCCCACAAATTGTTATTTCATGAGTTAAATTATATCTTATACCATTTTAATTCACCACCATCGTCAATAGAACCAGCCCCAAAGGTCTCCTCCTATGTTCCTGTCCTCTTAATTGTTACTCAGGGGTTCCTGACTTTTCTATTGTATCTTTGGTCATCTGTTTCACTTGGTCCTCTTAACCTGTATTTCAAGTCGTGTTTTGGTGTTTCTTAGTTTTTTTTGTTTTATGTGTTCTTGTCATGTTTTTTGATTCTTTACTAAGTCCAAAAGATGTTTTTAGTTGTCTATTTTTGTTACCCCTAGCCTATTTTGCCCCGGATCCTAATTTGAGAACTCAAATTTGTTTGGTAATCTCAAACTTGTTTTCTTTGCACTAATTTGTGAATTTTATACCCTCATTAGACTGAGACTTCCTAAACCAAACTAAGCAAGTTTTGAAATTCTTGAATGCTAGATGTCGATTTAGCTGAGATTGCTAAAGTTTGCATGTTCTTGGTCAGGACTTACTCAATATCTTGCAATGGTTTAAATCTTCTTATATACAAGCTTCACTGCTACATGCCTGTCATTAAATTGGAGATGCCAAGATAAAGCAAATAGTAGTTGCTTACACCAAAGTAGATTTATTTGGGACCATTCCTGTCTCTTCCTCAATACCCATGTTTCACTGCACTTCAATTTTAAAACTAATACTTAGTATTTGATGTGGCATAGTACGGAACAGAGAATAGTATGAATAAAATTCATTTTCAAAAGTAAATTCAAATAAAAGCAGTAGGCTACTTATTTCGTGTTATATTATTTACATTAATGTTGGTTAAATAAATTCACCTGGTATTGTCATGATTTACCTGATAGCCAAAACAAATGACTGGAACTACAAGGAAGACATCAGTCCAATGATCAGGAACTGTTTTAATAGGCCCAGGAATAAAACCACCAGCATACTTCTCATACACAATCAGAACCACAACATACAGAACAGCACCCACACCTACTGAACTGGAAAAGAAAGAATACATAAAATTCAGCCCTGAAAATGTAAATTTATTAAGTGAAATGGTTAGCACAGTACCTCACGTATTTTAAGAAATCTATCCTTCTTGAATAACACAGGGGCAATATTAAACAAACACTGCTGATGGAAATTGTGAAACGTCGATTCATGTACCAGTAGTGACAAAAATCCACTCCATGAAGAGATGAAAAAACTGTAACACACATTAAAATAAAATAAAATTCTTCATAACTGACAAAACTTAGTGTACGGAAAATAAGAAATCTTAAGATTTGAAGGTCAGTATGGCGTTTCCATTTCAAATGAACTGTTTTGTATGGTAAGTTTCAGGTAACTGGGTCTTACATTTACAACAAACCTTGGTTTACTCTAAAAATAGAATTTTGTTCAATTTTTAATCAGCACAAGAAATTGAAAGCATTATTTTCCAAGATCGCTTGATCACAAAAATTGAGTGTAATTCAGTTTTGAATATAAATTATATAATATAAATTCGTTGGTAATTTATATTTCAGTGATGCATGGTTACAGTTACTTGGTTCCCTTTCTTACCATTCCGTTCTGGGAGAGAATTCTCTTATTTCAAGTCCCATTCATATAGGAGTGAAGGGTGCTTCTGGTAGTGCAAAGCAGCAGCCTAAAGGCTGTAGTTTCCATTTCATCTTTATCTGAGCATGTATTACTTCCATAACCTCTCTAGGCAGGTCTAACTCCCTCTTTTCTATGATTCAAAGACCATTTGCTAGTAGATCCTCAAAACTAAGTACCTTCCATTGTACAATTTCTGATAAGCTTCTTTTGTCGAGCATTTTGTTCTCTTACTTGGCATTGTCCGAAAATAAGTGTATAAACCAGTAATAATCATGCAAATACTTCACAAATATCATTCACATTATTTATGCACAATTACAGAATAATTGGGCCCTATAGTGGCCCAGTTACCCTTTGGATACAGTCCAAGTACCCCTCTCAACTGTGAAAACCGTGAATGGGGTATCTGTGCTACACTGTGAAAACCAGGGCTGATATTATTTTACCGACCACCAATTGAAAATCCCTTCTACATTATCTCTCAAAGTGATTCAGATAACTATAGTTAGAGGAGGAGATTGGTCCAGTAGTTGTAAATAAGCACAACAATGCGAAATCTCACAATAAATGTTACTCATTGCAAGATGGATGAGAGTCCAACAGGTAGTTGTTTTGGGACGTGCCATTCATCTGTGATGACAGTTCACAACATAAAATGCTTTCTCTAAGTTTAGGGAGAAGAGCAGAGGCTTGGCCTTACACGCCCAGTTACCTAAACTTATCTTAAGGTCTAAAAAAAAGAAATTTCAACAATGAAGCAAACAGCAAACTGTCTACAAAACTGATTTCTATACATTTAGTGCATTAGAAGTTTAAAAGAATATTATAAAAGCATTTAAAAGGAGCTCTATTATATCATTCATGAGGTTACAAGCAAACCGTAACATTCACAGGTGTAAGGAACCTAAAACAGCCGAGGGGCCCATCTACATTTCTGGGTCGAAAATGTTCAAGAGGGCCACGGCCCCCCCTGACCCCTCTGTGCACACGCCTATGACAACACCAATTTTTAACAATTATAGTGGAACATTTCTTAATAAATCTAAAAAGGATTCTAAAATATTATTGCAATATCATCATAGAACAAAATGAGAATCATACCCCTGTCAAATTGATCCCCAATGATTATCAGGAATGTTATGCATGTTCCAAAGCAATAGAGAGCCACAACAATAGAGCATGCTATAAGTCCTGTATTTCCTGACAGAGCAGCTAATACTTCCTGAAGTGTAGTAGCTCCAACATCTTCAGCACATTTGGCAAGAATGAGGAGAGCTCCCACTATCCAGACTAAAAGAACCTGAAAATTGGAAGACAGTTAATGTTATTTATTGCCATATATTTTAGGACCTCAAGACATTGAAGTACTTACTGCTTGTACTGTCAATGCTGTACCTATCCCTCCAGCTTGATCAAATGCTTGGGGCACATTTAGTAAGCCTGCCCCAAGTGCTGCATTAACTATTAAAAATACAGTTGCTATTCTTCCAGAACCTCCTGACAGAGAAAAATAAATTTTAAATAAATTTTTCTGCACACGCTGCACTTTTGTGCACTATATTATTTTTCTGCACATTTTTAAACAGCACATAAATACGTGCGGTTTAAAAATTACACTCTTCCCGCAACTAACAAATTGTACTTACGATTATTATTGTCTTGTGTTTCGACACAAAATGATGTAGATGATGGTTCAGTGGTAAGGAGTATCTCATTGCCATTGCTAATAACCGATCCTTCAACAGAGTCATCCCAATAATTTTCCATTACTTCACTCAGTGAACTTCATACAACCATGCATTGCTCCTGAGAGTGCAGTGTAGTATTTACGCACTCAAACCTTACAAGCACACACATATGGGGGGCTGTTACCACTGCAAGTTGCACTAAGTCAACTTTGAACAACACATCACGTGCATCTGAACAAAGGCTTTTGTACTCATCGCTCGAAGAAAACAATTTTAATCCTAACCTATATCACATGTAATGACAGCTGACAGATAACAAATGTATACATTCAGAATTGCCAATAGACGTTCTACATCATATTTTCTTTGAGTATTACAATTAAAAACTGTTGGGCATATACCTTGAGTCGGGTGTATATACGTTTTTAATGAATGTTTACAATCACTTTGAATGTATGACTTTTAACCAATACGTTGACTTTACTCTCTTCGACAAAGTGTGGTAAACAATATTGTATATTGGCAACAAAATATCCAAGACAAAAACCAATCGCGAAATGTAACACGAAAACAGAGAAGAGCATGGGGCTGAAATTTTTTTTGAAGTGAACAAAATTAAGAAGAAATGTTGCACTTAAGTCCAAGATCAATTGGCGTGAGATCAATATCGGTTCGTAATAGTCAACTTTCGTAATAGTCGTAATCTGTTTTCATTCTGAATTATTTCAATGTATTATAACCTAAGCTGAGGACATAATGTTCCATGTATTCTTGCCAGCTTTTTGCTAGACTGTGGAATGGACAACAAGCAGCTGCTCCGACAAATGGAGAAAGGAAAATTAAGGATCTTCTAAGCAAACGCTTCCCATCAGCAAAATGTGTAGAAGTTCAAGATATATCCGGTAATTGTTATGTTCTATTTTATTGATTTTACCTAAGTTATGAATTAATGCATTTCATACCAGCTTGTTTTAACTTTTAGGAGGTTGTGGTGCAATGTTTGAAATCATGGTGGAATCAGAAGATTTTAAAGGCTTATCCATAGTGAAGCAACATCGACTGATAAATGAGGTATCAAAAATTGGAGTTTTTTGTTAGTTTCATCCTTAGTTATAAGTTTCAAGAGACTAATTTTATTGTAATTTCACAGGCGCTGAAAGAAGAAATAAAGGAAATGCATGGTTTGAGAATACATACTTCTGTGCCCTCGTGACATTATTTAAGCACTAGGTGTTTTGATCTTTAAATAGTTTGGATGAAGAAACATTTTAGATAGATTACATAGTTACTAACATTATGTAAAGCTTCTACAAAATTAACTTTAAATAATAAATTATTTAAGTGATATGAACTTCAATTTATAAATTTATTATTTTATCCAAAACCACACCTTGCCTCTACAAGTCTTAAATTTTCTATATCCTCAATACCGGCCTTTTAAAGTGTATAGCTGTACTTTTGGCTAACGTTTCCGAGGTAGGTTAAAAGGTAGGTTTTTGAAATGGGCGCGTTATTAGTTGTAAGAACCATCTGTTGGAGAAGGTTGAACTTCCAACGACGGTAGTTTGTCGTATGCTCGGTAGATGGGATACAATGCTTTAGTATAAAGCCTAACTGAAAGAATCTTCACCGCAATGAATTTTAAATTACGATATTAGCTTACAATCCGGTAAAAAGAAATGTCTATAAATTAAGTATTTTTGTGAAGTACAAATCTAGCATCGCTATAATGTTTAGTAATTTAAAAACGTAATCGTTGTTGTATCTTTTTTCAGACAAGATTGTCAAATTTCCATTTTCTCTTGATCTTGTACTCCCAATCAATTTACTAATTTCTTTACACCTTTGGATCGAACGTTTATTTTCTATTCTCGTCACATTTGTTTCAATATTCTCTATCATCTCAAGTATCATGACATCTTGTGGACAACAGCTTTTCATAGGCTATTTTATTTTCCTTTACCACTGTCAATTGTTAATTCGGCAGCGCTTTTTATAAACGTTTTTAAGGTTTCATATTTAGACTGGCGTTTTCATTCGCAAGTTACTAATACCTTGAACCACTTATAATTGATATTTAAACTGTAGTACTCGCAGTATGATGCTTGCATACGCCGAATACTTTTTGTCTGGAGACACAATTTTCTTGTTTTCATTCTTGATCGGCACCCTTTTAGACCCTTGAACTTTGTTGTTGTTTTTGTTTATTTTTTATTTATTTTAATAACAAAACAGAAAGTGTGTGATTCGTGTTTCACAATCACATACTCAGTTATAGATAAGTTCAGACCAGAACTTAGGCAAAATATCTTTTTTAATCATACACGTTTGCTTGATTTCTAAAGCGAATCAAATAAATTACATCTTTGAAGTTCCAATAGCGATATTCTATTTTACATTTTGTTACGAATCTACTTAACTCAATGTGCCCTCAACAGCGTATGCACACGTGAATTGCGATCGTTTGAACACCAATAAATTCAGCTGCAGCTGTATTGCCAGTTACCAAACGTCGCTGTCCGTTGGCCTCTCTCTTGAGGTAATTTAAATAAGAACACTTAAAGTTCGAACACAAGCAAATGTATTGTTAATGAAATTATGTACTCAAAATCAATCGGCAAATGTTACCTGCTCAGCTTCCGCGGATATCTTGTTCCTTACTATAGCACCTCGATTTACTTGCTGAAGTACTTTCCCCAAAGTCTCGCCAAACTTCCAATATCCTGAAGTCGCTATTAATTGGGTTTTAAAATGAAAATTTCATATTAATAAGCCCGACCTTTATTCAGGCACCCATTCTCGCGCCAACTCGATCCAGTCTCCCCAAACAAACTCGTGTTCATGGTAACCGACGCTACATCATTTAATTGCCTCTTTTACCACGAGTGCATACAACTCGTACAAATTTATATTCTCATATCGTAACACCTTTTTTGTGTATTTTACAATAAATGCCAACTTTCTAAAGGAATTCCTGTTTTTTTTTTACCTAAATTCGTGTTTTGAATTCTTTGCACATTCAACAAAATTAAATGGTCTATTTTAAAAGTAATCTGTCACACAAACGGCGGAGAATTAAACATTTTCTCACACTTTAAGCCAAAAAGAACAATTTAATTATTTCCTTCTGTGAAAACGCTAATAAAGTGAAAACAAAGTGAGAAAACATATTTATCTGTCATCAATATCGATCGATTATTATTTTATATTTGAGTGCACTGTCAAACCTAACGATTTTCGTTCCTCGCTATCTCTTCTAAACCAACGTCGTGATAGAGAAAAGTTAGAAGAAGTTATTTGAAAAAAATACACTAAAGAATCAGTGCCAAGTGAATCAACTTTGCGCAAATGTTACCTGAATATTACGGTACAATGAACACAATTTGTTCGTGGACACGTGGCACAACGCAGCAAATCATGTGTTTGAGGTAAATGGCTTTGAAATTTTCACTTTGTATTGAAATGTATCATTCCTGCATTCACTTCTGCCATTTGTTGGTGGAATTCTGTACTGTAAGACATGCTGTTGTTGCTGCTGGAAGGTAGATCGTCCTGCAATTCTGGAGAGTACATTAACTCAAAATTCGTTTTGAGTTGTGCCTTATTGCAACCCACGAGCGAATTCAAGAAGAAACAAAAAAAAAAAGACTTTCGACAGCTCGCGCGATACCAACATCGTCCACTCAGCTCGCGTGCTCATTTCATGGTACTTATTCTTCTAGTGTCAGTAGAATTTGCATAACAAGTCTTTTCGTAGGTGACATCTTATTAGATTAGATGTTTGCCCCCCCCCAATAATAATGTTTAGAAATAATTTTTTTAAAGTAAAAGAAAAAAAGTAAAAGAAAGTTCAAGGTAAATTATGTATAATAAAATTCCAATTTTTTCTTTATTTTATAAAATTCTCTTCTCAAAGTAAACTATGATTTATTATACATATGTATATATATATATATATATATATATATATATATATATGCATGTATATATACACACACACGCACACACACACGCGCGCGCGCGCACACACACACACACACACACACACACACACGCACGCACGCACGCACACACACACACACACACACACACACACACGCACGCACGCACACAAATTAACTACTTTCTAAGTAGAAGTTTCTAACTTCTTTCTTCTTAAATTAATAACTTTCCCAAACAAATAGAACAATAATATTATAATAAAAAATGCACCAAATTTGTGCCCCCATGAGATTTGCGCCTTAGGCGGTCGCCTAGTTTGCGTATAGGTAGCGCCGGCAGTGATAACAGTACCTCAACAGTCAACTGCCTTCTTGAATATACTACAAACATATAACTCACCTAGTAAGGATTGTGAGATCTGGCATCCAATCCTGACCCCTCCTCTCCCTGAACTAAGATATAAACTGTAAATATCAAGTTCAAAAATTACCCATGGTCCCCCCTTAACAGACCCCATGAGCTTCTCTCCTCTTCATGAAATAATCTTACCAATTGAATCCTCTTCCTTATCTGCAACAAATCACTCTAGTGCTAATAATAAATAACAATCAAGAAAATAATTTGAAAGAACAAAAAAAGAAAGAAAAAAAGTCATGAAAATAGATGAATCAGAAAAATCCTGGCAAACATTTGAAAGATATGCTTAGTCCAATAAGACCCCTCATTGACAACAATCAAAGTTCTTTTCCCTTGACATAAAACAATTCCAATTATTACTGGAAAATGCCTTGGGCTCAGCTTGACCCCTTGCTAATGTTAAGAACTATTCTAATGACAACCCAGCATATTAATATCCCAGCATTACTATGCTCAATGACACATCCTTAGTTTTAACAGACAGAATCCTCAAAGGTAAATTCACTAGACTTCTGAAGAAGCTGGGGAGACTTTTTTCTGAATCAGACGTGTCTTAAATTGAATCCAGTATGGAAAGCACATAATGTTATTTTTCCACACACATACATCCGTTTACTCGTAATAGTTAATACGTCAGCAAGGAAACAATTTCAATTTGATTATTCATCCAACTTTAGAAATTATCAGTGCTATTATAAAAATAGAACATACACTGAATATGTATCTAGTTGCTTGCCATATACAGGATGTCCAGAAGCTCCCGTTACAAAAAAATTCCACAAATTCTGTGATGCCAAACACGAAGAATGGCAGGTCCAGTTTTTCCGAAAAAATTTTGTCTTTGAGAAAATTGAGTTTAAAAATCACTTCCGGGGCGCGAAATTCAAACCGACCCGCAACGACACAGACAGTACGGAGCATCCTTCCGCACCTTCTGCGCGGAGCATTTCCTCGTTTCTCCGCGTAAACGGTGAAAGAGTCGAGTAATATTCTGGAAAGCATCGCGTTGCTTACACTAGAATACTTAATAGTATCAATTATTTGCAGGTTCTATTCAATAAATATTTTAAATGTACGTACAGAATATCGAGTTTTGTTCAAAATGATAGCCACGGTACACGGCGGCGTAAACATAAATTATGAACACGATCCAACATTTATGAATAAGATTGAATCTCCTGGAATGCTCGAATTGTTATTTTTAGCACATATTAATATGAACTATTGCTTTAGGCTTAAGACGCCACGTAAATGATAGTCTCCTGTAGATTATTCTAAATATCGTGATACACTAAGGAGCAATTCGGAGATAAAATATTCGTCAATGAAAATACTGAGTTTATTGATTATCTTTGGAATTTGAATTGATTCTCCCGGCTGTCATTTTCTGAATTATCAAACTAAAGATAGCCAGCTTTAAACTTCTTAATAACCGCTGGACGGTTTATCGAAGATGTAGCCCTAATTGATGGATATCAATATTTCCCCCTCAAAAATATTGCAAATAGTTCCTAAATAAAAGTATCTGTTCCTAAATTTGTTATCTATTATTTTAGCTTAAGTAATATGTGGTAAAGGAAGAGCACTTCCTACTGCCGCAGCGAAAGGGTTCCGAAATAACTGCTATTGCAAAATATGCTAACTGTTCTACGTGCAACATCGAAGTTAAGGCAAGCGGCCTCGACTATCCATTTCTCGAAGTTGAATGACCATTCTACCCGCCGGTTTGCTTTTCCAGATGCAAGATGAGAGCATGTCTTTCTCCCAAATCTTGGAATTACTTCTTGAAACCATTTCATAAGGCAGTTGACAGCTACTTGGGAGAAGTATTGTTTTAGTTGTTTTGTTTCTTTGAGCTTGCATTGTAGTTAGCAGATACGTACACAAATGAGTAACGACCATTTCTTCAATTTAATTCTTCGAGGTTACTACGTAGTACAGAATGTAAGGGAGTAGAAATAGTTCACTACTACACTACTTTAGTGTTTTAATTTTCAATATTTTTCTTTGATATTTTCATAATCTACAACAAAAATCGACAAAAAGGAAAAAAAATATGCAATATAATCAATTTTTCACCCCAAATCTTCTTCTGAATTATTTAATTTTTTAAATTTATTTTAATGCAAAATCAGTATCCATACTACTTAAATATTTTAGAACATGCATATTTTGCTACTTTAAATTAATTAGAAATACTTTACCTTCATGTCCTAAATCTTTCAGTTATATCTCTACATGTTCAATATTTAATTTGTTTAAAAATTAATCAATTTATAACTTGTCCATTTAATAATTGCATACTTTTTTGAACTGAAAAATATTAATTGGATAATTTTTGTAGATTTTACATAAAAACACCCTAATAATTACATAGTTTTATGTTGGTTATTTTTTTACTTATGAGGGATTTATATCTCAAAAGAATATTTTATGGAAAACAGGAATAAACATAAACAATATGCAAATTAAATCATAACTGCAACTCTATTGCTCTGTATATTTTTTTTCCAAAACATATCTGATAATACATAAAATTATTTTCACATTGAAAATTGAATTCATTTAGTTGTAAGGAAAAAATTTAATAATAACAACCCATTCGCGCAAAATTTCGCACACTGCTCGAAGGCTCCTGTTCGAAATGTTCCAATACCGCTTCCTCTGTAGCGACCGATGAGCGTGACACACCTGCATCGACACTTCCGCCCGGTAAAACTGACCCCGACGCACGTATTCTTGCGTCGAGGCGCAGAAAAACGCAGTGGGAAGGGTGTCTTCTGCTAGGGTATCTCTCGGCGTACACTCGAGCTGCCGCACGAGCGTTGCTCCGGCACTCTCCGAAGACTAAGTACATGTCGCAGTACTCATTAATTGAAAACATGCTTATTCTGGCCTCTCGCACTCAAACTCGATATTTCTACTAATTTGCCTTGACTGCACTTAGCTTTTAGTATACGCTGCCGGTTACGGGACGCTGGGGGTGGTGCGGAGGGGAGGGAAGGGGAAAGATGACTCCGTACAGGTGCTTTTTCAGCCATGACCACTGTGCGAGCCGGGTTTCGTACTGCGCAATCTGTTGTTTTGAGGCAAAACTGACATGCGGCTGATGGGCGAATCACTAAGCGGCGGTGGGAGGTTCGCCATACGATATAAACCACGATGTGACGCGGCCTAGCAAGTGACAAATGCAAGGACACCGACCATAATACGAGCTGCGAATGGCAATGGGCCGGTAACCTCAGTGAACCACGGTCAAACTTTTGCCTGCTAGAAGTATTTTTACATCACGCAATGCAACATCAGTTTTTCTCAGTCTTTTACCCTTTCACACCAGTAATATACTAGTTTTGTATTTTTTATTCATTGTTGCATTCAAATGTGGCGACGCTATTTTATCTCTGTTGATATTGACCTGTGGGTTAGGTTAATGGCCTACGTGCCCCTACAAAGATTCTTCAATGCACTGTTCGGTCTGCATCACCACAAAATGACTGTAAAACGTATCAATTCAAATTCCGCGCCCAGAGATAAACTCAGTATTTTCATGGAACGAGAATTCAGGAAATGAATATTTCATTTCCGAAACGCTTTTACTATATCACTATATTAAGAATAATCTTCAGGAGACTATCATTTACGTGGCAATCTTAGGTCCAAAGCACTAGTTCATATTAATATGTGCTAAAAATAACAATTCGAGCATTCCAGGAGATTCAATCTTATTCATAAATGTTGGATCGTGTTCATAATTTATGTTTACGCCGCCGTGTACCGTGGCTATCATTTTGAACAAAACTCGATATTCTGTACGTACATTTAAAATATTTATTGAATAGAACCTGCAAATACTTGATACTATTAAGTATTCTAGTGTAAGCAACGCGATGCTTTCCAGAATATTACTCGACTCTTTCACCGTTTACGCGGAGAAACGAGGAAATGCTCCGCGCAGAAGGTGCGGAAGGATGCTCCGTACTGTCTGCTGTGTCGTTGCGGTCGGTTTGAATTTCGCGCCCCGGAAGTGATTTTTAAACTCAATTTTCTCAAAGACAAAATTTTTTTCGGAAAAACTGGACCTGTTTGGCATCACAGAATTTGTGGAATTTTTTTGTAACGGGAGCTTCTGGACACCCTGTATATATATATATATTCAGATCAAATCAGACATGAAGGTCGTCACTGCGATAATTACCTCACTTATTTGTCTTTATATATGTAATTTATGTATGCCCAATAGTGGCAGTGGCTCGATACTCTGGGTAAAGGGGAGGGACTTGCTCCCGGCGCATGTAAGTAGCGCATTGTTTGGACTCCGGCACTAGCTTGGATAGCTAGTAGCTCTGAGCTGGCAGGGCGGTCCCTCTTAGGCATTGAATGGGAAGGTTGCCGTGAAGGCAAAGTGCGTTCCGAGGAGCGCGCTACTAAACGTTATTGAAGACGCCAGAAAAGCAATAGATGACAGTAAGATAACTATTTTGATACTTTTGGATTTCAGCAAAGCGTTCGATTCCGTAGATCATGACATCCTGCTCGCAAAACTAAAAATCATGGGATTTGCACAGCAGACACGTACATGGTTTCTCAATTACTTAACTTCAAGAACCCAAAGAGTGGTATCCGGTAGCCGCAGCTCAAGTGACTTGGTAATAAACCGCGGAGTTGCTCAAGGTACTGTGTTAGGGCCACTAGCCTTCTTAATCTATGTAAATGACGTAGGTAATGCGCTTAAATATTGCAGTCATCAAATGTATGCGGATGATCTTCAGATATACCTAAGCGGTCACCCATCTCACCTTTTCTCACTCGCACAAAAAATTAATGAAGATTTGATGACACTGAGCAACTGGGCAGCATCCCTAGGCTTACAGTTAAACCCAAATAAGTCACAGTGCATGATTATCAGTTCGAAAAGCACTATGAATAAAATCTCATCTGTTGCTCTGCCTAAAATTTATATTAATGACACCGCTCTACCTTGGTGTTCAGAAGTCAAAAACCTAGGTGTGCTTATCGACAACACCCTCAGCTGGAACTCGCATGTAGATTCAACCTGCCGTAAAGTTTTTGCCTCAATGCATTCCCTGAAACGCCTACGAACACTTTTACCAATTAGCACACGTGAGACTCTCATCAAATCTCTTATTATGCCACATTTCGACTATTGTGACTTTCTTCTGACCAACATGGCATTTAAATTACAACGTAAACTTCAAGTAACTCAGAACGCATGCGTACGGTTTATTTTTGATTTAAGGAAATACGACCATGTATCAGATTTTTTCGACAAACTTCAAATGCTTACTCTAGACAAAAGGCGGTTATTTCATTCTCTACTTCTTCTTTATAAAATTTTAAACGGTACACATGTAACACGCCTTATAAGTAACTTCAATCCTCTGAAATTAAATCGAGCTCGTGATTCAGCACTGCTTTGTGTACCACGTCACAACACTACTTCGTTCAGTAGATCATTAACCATTACAGTTATCCGAGCCTGGAATAAACTACCAGCAAGCCTAAAACATTCAAATACCTTCCGTAAATTCAAAAATGAATTAACCACATGGGTAAGGAATAATGACATGCAGAATGACTGTTAACATCTCCTTCAATCTCCAGACTTTTCCCACCTCCAAGCACCCGGTCACCGCACCCTCTAAATGCTGTACTTTCCGCACTCTCTAAATTCAAAATTCTATCCCATACCTCATGACTCTCTTCACTTTCCATTCTGTATCAACCCCTGTAAATTATTTAATACAATCATATAATTTTCAGTGTATCTTAATGGAATTGTTTAAATAAAATATACATAAAGTGACTAGCGACATTCCAGATAAACGTACTTATACTCGTAGCTATTTTTGTATTATCATCATAATCTTTACTGCAACATGTTGGTATAAATACAATTTGATGTTAAGATCCTACTATACTTTTATATTGTTCCTGAATACTGTCAATATTGTATTTTAAATTATTGTTACTATTAGCCTATAATGTATTGTACTCCTCTGGTGTTAAAAATGATTTTATACTTATGTAAAGTGCTCGTGTAAACCGAATGTACCTTGATGTAACGTCTCTGGAATAACTTCACGTCTTCCGCCTACTTTTTCTTCCTCCTTTTCTTCGCTTCTTCTCCCTTCCCTTTGCTCACAAACTTCCCCATTTTTTCATTATGACTCGCCCCCCTCCGAACATCTTTCTCTTCTCTTTCTCTACTGTGTATATATTCTGCTCTATTAATGTTCGGCCCTAAGCCGCCATCCTGATTGAGATTTTTCTGGGTTTACTCAATCGCTTAAGGCGTACGCCGGGATGGTCCCTTGTATTGCACTCCCAGTCATAAATGTACAGTTGTCCCCCCTTTTAGTCTCTCTCCTTTCTTCTTTCTCTTTCGACCTTTCTTCTTCATTTCCATCTGCATTTCCACTCTCTTTCACTTCTCTCTTTGTTCTTAAAATGTTCGGCCTTTAGCCGCCATCCTGATTGAGGTTTTCTGGGTTTACTCAATCGCTTAAGGCGTATGCCGGGGTGGTCCCTAGTTTTGCTCTCCCAGATGTAAATGTATAGCTGGCCCTCCCCCTCTTAAAATATTATTTCTCTGTATTAATGTAGATTGAGTGGTTAGGCGGAAGAGCAGGCCCTACGGCCTGAGCCTCGCCATTAATAAAGGCATTTTTATTATTATTATTATTATTATTATTATTATTATTATTATTATTATATTCATATCTAGTGAGTGTAGGTACCTTCCGATAGTTATCGAAGCAGTCATAACTAGAGACAGGATTTCCATTCACTATCAAATGCTAAAATATGTATGCAAACATGCACTATCAAATAGCCAAATATGCATGATGCAAGATAAAAATGGACAAAACATACACAATCAAATTTTATTTTACTTGTATTTTTAGTTATATTGCCTTTTGTGAAAGTGAAAAATTAACAATTTTTCTAAATTGTTCTATGTCAGATTTTTTCTTTTGTCAAAAAAATATGTTTTTGAATGCAGAAAATGACCTTTTTACCTAACAGCACTGCCTCTGACCGTGAGGTCCTAGTGTTCGAGTCCTAACAATGGCAGGATTTTTGACACTAGCTACATAGCTAGATCGAGTTCAGCGTCCGGAGAAACATTGTTGCGGCCGGCTGCTCTCATCGGTTTATTTTCCTTAGTTTCTCCAGATCAATACAAGGCAAATGCAGGAGCAGTATCCCAACAAACAGGACACGACCGCGAGCATTCCTTCCTTATCCTTGTCCTATCCTCTCCCGCTTCTTGCACTCCTCACACTTACTTGCAATTCATTACCGCACTTGCCGGGAGACCGATCGGGGGCTTAGAGCTGGTCCCGCTGAGGCGGTGCCCCGCTAGTGGGAAATACCTACATTGGGAAAAACCCGCAAGCCAACAGGTAGGTCGGCGTGGAATCTCGCCCTCCAACAGGGGGAAATCAACGCCACCTCCCGCGCTAAAAAACACGCACTACATTTACGAGACTAACAAACATAGCAGTTGACGCCCCCGGAATCATCTGTCAGTCAATCAATAAATCATGATGTAGAGCACGTGATCATAAAGGGAGAAACCAAAGCCAGAAGGAGGAACAGATTGTGGAAAAGCACTATAATTTACCAATGTAAAAAGATACAATGTTCATCTCCGTTCGAAATGTTTTCGGTCGTCTCTTGTCAAGATGAATTGATATACTCTAAGGTCCCAAAGTTGTTTATTAGCAACATTTTGGTGTACATTGACTATTGGTTAAAAATTATATAATTTTATTCTTTCTAGTGTAATATTGGAGTAAATAATAATATTATTAAAAATATTATTATTTCAATGCTTGGTGCTTAATGGATTAAACGAAAATGGACCTTGCACAAGTTTTATCAGCTTATTTTGGTCTAATCCGGAAAAAAATTAAAGAAAACATTTGGAGTCGTTTTTGAAAAAAATATTGTGAACTCACCAAATGGGAAGGATCTTCAAGTTCTTTTCTAATTATGAACTAGTGGTGCTACAGAATAATGTTGGCAAACTGCTGGATATGTGCATATTAACAGTGTGAGGGATTTTTCAAAAAAATACATTTCTGTGATAAAAAAACAACAATACCCCAAAATGAATTTCACATCATGATCAAAATATTAAAGAGTGCAATTATCACTATCCGTTCGAAAATTTTGAAGAAAAAAATTGAAGCCACTTTTGAGAAACTGGCGTTTGAGCGTTTCTGAAAATGCGGTATTTTGAGCTAGTTTTCACAGAAAACAGTTGAGTTTTCGAGAATTTTTATATGACAATATTTAAAGCACATGTACTCATAAATACAATAATGTGAACACATCGCCGCTAATGTAAATATTAACGACGTGAGAGACAAGTAAAAAAAATCATTTTTGTTATTTTTGAAAAAACAAAAGACTAGAGCGAACTGATGTGTATGTCATCTCATAGAGTATGCACTATCTCTATTTAAAAAAAATGGAGCCATTTTTGAGAAAATTTGTTTTTTTTTAATTTTTGAACTTGCAAATATTTCGCGCAATATTGCGCGAATACTATAGACATTTAAAAAAATGTACATGACTTTAATGAAAGAACTTATATTTGAAGGAAAAATCTCTATCTTTAATTTGAAGTTGTAGGAAGAGACCGAAGAAAATTCCATTTCGAATTTTCGAAAATTCAAAGTTTATCTTGAAATTAGGATCCATGCCACCTTTATAAGTGCATTTTATTCTATTCTTACAAGAAATTTAAAGAAAAAATTTGAAGCCGTTTTTTAGAAAATTTTGAAAATGTACGGGCGGCTTCATGTAAAGTATCCCCAAATTTAAAAATTCTTTTTCAAAATCTCAAAGCTTCGACTGGAGCCAGATCGACAGGGGTTTCTTCAATTTGAAAAATAATCCTACGTATGGTTAACGCGCTAGTGTTGTTCGCAGACGGACGTACAGACGGACGCACACGGACGGACGGACAGACGGACGGAAAGACGGACGGACAAACGGACGGACGGGCAGACGGACGGACGTTTTGTTTTCAATTGGTTTTTAGGTACCAAGGACCCACAAAACAGGGATTCTGGGTACACTACGTTTTGGAGTTTTTTGTTAATTTAGCAACTAGTTTTATCCACTTTTTCGCGCAGCATTACATTACTTTTCCTAGACTACTTATGTTACTCCGTATATACGTATGTATACGGGCAAGTAAAAAATACTCCAATAATCAAATGTAATTAATTATGTATAAAGTATATTTAAAAATGGATTTATTCAGTCTTGTAAAAGCAAAGATGGTCTTCTTTTCACTCGCTAATTATCGACTCCTTGAATCGGGAGTTTTGATTTGGTGAAGAGTTTCGAACGAGTTTGGAAATAATATTGCCATTTTGCGCTCTGGCCGGGAGTGGGGGAGGAATACGATGCGAAGTTTTGAACCTAGAGAAGATCCTAGAGAAGTTCGTTCAGTTCGCACCGTGGCAGGACTAAACATATAGTTTAGTTTCGAACGCCCCCCTAGAGAATATAGCCAATTCGCTCCTTGGTTCGGAGACACTTGGCGAGACTTAATGTTTAGTTTCGAACAGCCTCCTAGAGAAAATCGTTTATTTCGTACCGTGACGTTGAGGGACGTGGCGGGCCTTGGTCATGGATTTTGAACGGTCTCCTAGAGAATATTGGCAATTCGCTCCCTGGCCGGGTGAGATGTTGAGGGACTTGATATGGGTTTGGAACGGTCTCCTAGAGAAATTTGCCAATTCGCACCCTAGCCGGGAGAGCCGTGGCGGGACTCGTTGTGGAGATCTGAACAACCTCCTAGAGAAAATCGTTCAGTTCACGCAGTGGCGATGAGGGGCGTGACGGGTGATTTGGAACGGCCGCCTAGAGGCCGTTATTACCAATTCACACCTTTGTCGGGAGAGAGGGTGAGACATTCAGAGTTTTGAACGGACTCCCAGAGAAAATCGTTTAGATCGCAACGTGGCGATGAGGGGCGTGGCAGGTCTCGGTGTGGTTTTAAACTAGAAAATATTGACAATTTGCACTCTGGCCGGGAGAGGCGTGGCAAGGTCTTGATGTGGAATTTTGAACGGCCTCCTAGAGAAAATCGTGGAGAGCGCGCCCTGGCGATGAGGGGCGTGGCGGTCGCCGGCGGGGCATCCGGTGGGCGGGGAGCTATCCTCGGAGCGGTCTTCGACCCTCGTCGCAGCGACCTCCGCGTTGCCCGGCCGCGCGCCGTCTCCGACGCCGGCGTCGCGCCGCGCCGCCTGAGATGCCTGCGCTGCCAGCGTCACCGCTGCCGCCGCCGTCGTCGTCATCGTCGTCGTCGTCTTCGCCGCGCGTTTTTTGCCGCAGCACGACGGCCGCTTCCTGTCGTTGGAATGTAATTGGACGTGAGGCGGCGGCGGCGGTAGCGACGGCAGGGGAGGATAGAGCACAGTGCGGAAATTTTCGTGATCTAGGAGGAAGAAAATATTTCTGTGGTCACGACGTGAAAGTTCTCAAGTCAAAAATCTTAGTTTGGAGAAAACCAAGGTTAAATATTATTGAGCCAACGCTTTTTCCTATGCTCACCGCTATTTCCCAACACTTTTTTGCCGTTAAGGAGTCAACATTTGAATTCAGTCGTTTTACTAAAATAAAATATAGATACTTAACTTCTAGTTTCAGTTCGTAACCCAATTTTGACAAAAATTGACGTTAAGAACTTTTACCCTGTGACCACAGATTTATTGCTGCGGAGTAGACGTGAGGGTTTTGCTCAATTATACGCTTAGGATGATTGTTGAACATTATTCAAGAGATAAAACTTGTCAGCTCATTAAATTAACTTGTTCAGTTATTATCAATATTAAACGAGAGGTAAAAATGAAACAACTCTTCCTTTTGTAAAGAAATTAATAAAAATAGAAGAAATAATGTTTATTATTAGCCCGTGTTTAAAGTTGATTATTACGAATGAAGTACCGAGAGAGGTGACTCAGGGCATCATTTGCTATCTCAGCAGTGTCTCAAATCGGGAGATTCTGGATTCGAGTCCCGACGGTGGCAGGATTTTCGACACTAGCCAGATAGCTGGGTCAGGTTCTGTCGTTGTCTGGTAGAGAGTTCTAGCGGCCGGTTGCTCTGATCGGTAGTTTTCTATGGTTTCTCCGATCAACACCAAGCGAATACCGGAGCAGTATCGTAACAAACGAGCCAAGGACCGCGCGCGATCTTTCCTTCCTCTTCCTTGTTCTATCCTAACCCCTTACTTACACACATTTACACTTATATGCACTACATACCTCACATGTAGATTCGTAGGCTTCCGCGGCCGGAGTCATTATGTTCTTGGCTGTCCGGGATGAGCCGCGTCTCAATCGGTTTTGCTGACGTTTCGGCCATCTTGCTGTGGCCTTCTTCAAAGCTATACTGCTGAGCTATACAGCAGGATGGCCGAAACGTCAGCAAAACAGACTGAGACGCGGCTCATCCCGGACAGCCAAGAACACATACCTCACATGCTGGGAGACCGGTCGGGAGCTCGTCCCGACTGGGCGGTGCCCCGCTGGTGGGAGATACTTGGTTGGGGGAAAACCCCGCTAACCGACGGTAAGTCGACGCTGTATTTCGCCATCCAGCCCGAGAAGATCACCCCCACCAAAATCAACTACTCCCTATGAAAACGTGCACCACACTTACGGGAAATGACCTTAGCAGTTGGCGCGCCTGGAATCAATCAAACGAATCAGTCAAACGAATTAATTAAATATATAGAGATATATAGCCGGTGCACAAGAAAAGTGACACGTTAAAAAATTTCATCGTTTAGTGAAATGTGTTCGAAAATAGTATATTTTTTCCACGAATAATTTCATTATGATAGTTTATAAGCCACTTAGTATTTAGTCGGTATACGCTTTATCTTTGACCGTGAATTACACGACTCCTCTCAGATAAAACCATTCTTCTTAAAAATGACACGTTTTGTGCAGACACTTTTCTTGTGCACATACACTATGATATAAACGGATTCTAGATGACTATCTCCTCAGCAGTGGGTGGCAAAAACTCTCATGAGCTACAATATTGGCCCAAGTGAATTATAATTCTGAATTATTTTCTATTTGCGAATTTTAGGGCAGATAAAGAACTGTCTCAACGTTATTTTAATGTGTGTTTGAAGGAGTAGTCAGCTTGCTTGAACAGTTGAAGCTTAGATTACATCAAAAGATCTATACTATCTACTTATATCGTTCCTTTTCTTTTTACAGAAATCTACTTCTTTAAAGTAACATAATTTTTCTCTATTAGTGTGAAATGTATTTTTTGATAAGGAATTTAAAAAAGAGGATTTCGGATGTTCAATAATCCGATTTAAAAGAATTTATGATTGATATTTGTGAGTCGCCGTGACATTTATACGCAATCGAAAAATAGCACTGAGATTGGCGTTACATCGACTGTTTGAGCGCTGCGATTTGTTCAGCAGGTAATTCTTTTTATTTTAATTAGGGCAAAATGGTATTTCAGATCAATCGTATCACCAGCCATATTTTTTTTGAAACTACTACATATTCTATTGAAATTATGTAGACAGAAATTATGCTCAATTATTGTCACCAGTTTTCAACCAAAATAAAGCAGAAATCTAAAGATCTTCTTAAGATTTCTCAATGACTGTTTGATTTTTAGAAGGTACATACATTTGTAAAATACACAAATTATTTATTGACTTCGCAAATACACAGAAACCAATTTTACAAGTTACCGTGTCGTGATTTTTAAACAACTTAAAGTAAGCAATTGATTACTTTTTACCAATATTTTTGAAAAGTTTTATCTGACATATTTTTTCGTTATCATGAAGTGAATGTTCATGATACGAAGGCTGAAGGTAAACTGAATACATAAGTTGCCTGGAAGGATATAATCTTGGATACATAGGAATGCCCTATTTTGCCACTTTATAACTTTATTGGCGTAACACTAGGGATGAATATCGTGCTATTATGGAAAATCTGTAAAAAAAAATATTTCCATGAGGGATTTTGAACTCCAGTAGTGAAAACGTAGTTGTTCGTCCATCTAGACGAGGGAGTTTTGCACTGTACGACACCACAGAGGCAATGGTAGAGAGGTTTGTTTGCGATGCTAGGCCTGTGCTGTGGCATCGGTTCGCCCGCTACAAATTACCATCATTACTTAGAGCCATGACGCAAAAATGCGGCGGTACGTAGTACTTGCGTTATTAATGCGTGCCAACGAATTTTTCCCTTCGAATGTGGCGGGCACTGTCTCTCGGTGAACGTTGAGCATTGAAGCGACCAATCATTTTCTATCTTGACTTCTCCGTACCGCGATGAGTCAGTCAGCAAATACTGTTCCCTTTCGCCGCTTCTCATGACACTCCAGTCGAGTTACTTGCCTTTAAGGTACAGGGCGAGCAAAACATGTGGAATTCTAACAGGATAGGGAAACACGTAAGTGTTGTTTTTGTTGAACTGTTCTTCAATCTTAAGGAATAGCAAGTAAGAAGCAGTGGATTTTGCAAAACAGAATCCTAAGAAATAAATACTATCTTCCATTCGTTTTTGAAGTATGTGGAAGAATGAATGGCTCTTGACCGGTGCACTCTAATTTATTTCTTTTTCAGAATTACATTGTATAAAACGAAACAATTCTGAGATGCAAATTAGCGTCTCATTCACAGACCTTTTAGTTGAGTGAAATAGATATTCATTGATATTAGAGTTAGTTTAGAAATATAAAATCAAGAAAAAAATAATAGTACACCCTGCGAAAACATGACTTTTCCCTTGGGGGCAGGGTTGAGAACGCATTAGAATAATTTCATCTTTGAAAGTGAAAATATTTAAATCTAGGATTTTCGATCGTAAAATCCATATTTTATCAAATGAAATGTATTTCGCATTTTAAATTTGGCGCCAGGTATCTGCTCTTCTGATTGTAAGTCCTCCCTGGTCCTAAACGAATCTATTACAGTACACTTCATTTTAATAAAATCCGTAGTTAAACAAAAATTAGTGGTGCTACAGAATGGCACAAACTTTCCCGTACTAGTTTTCTATTTCCTTGGGTCTGGGCTAGATATTCGGAATTGGCACTAACTCGTGCCAGCTACCATCTATCGCCGTCAAGTACATTTTTTTGACATTTTATTAATTTTTCCGCTTCCTAAACGTAGAACGGAAATATTAATTTTAGAATATTAAAAAATAGTAAAACCTCATCCTAAATGCCAATTTTCTTTGAAAACTTTGTAGCCGTTTTTAAAAAAATGGCGTTTAAGCGCTGCTAAAAGTGCGAAAATTGAAGATCTTTTTCACAGAAACTTTTTGAGTTTTCTAAAAACTTCATTTGAAGTCATATGAAACACATAAACTCACAAATATAATAGTATTTACAAATTGCTGGTAATGTGCATATTAAAGGGGTGAGAGATCTTTAAAAAAACCTATTTGTGTAACTTTTTAAAAAACAAAAAATACCCCAAAATGAACTTATGATCAATTATGATATGGTAAATTTCAGCGTTATTACTAGAGATAAGATTTTTAGGTAATTACATATTTTTTGTCTTTCTACTTACCGTTCTCAAAATGTTAATTTTCGTGGATTGTCGCCGTCCTAACGCAATATGCAAATTTTTCGTTACATATTTTTTTCATATTTGATACTATATTGCATATTACTTTCCCGTCTACTATACGAATGTGTAGTATGGGAAAAGTTATGTAATGTGGCGCGAAAAGATGGCGAATTTTCGGTAGAAAAACTCTTATTTCAGACCCCTAGTAACGAAAAAAGTGAATAAATCTAATTGGTAAATTAAGAAAAAATCTCCTAACACGTGGTGCAGCCAGAAGCCCTGTTTTGTGGGCCCTTGTTACTGAAAACCCCAATTGAAAGCAAAACGTCTGTTCGTCGTCTGTCCTTTTGTCGGTCCGCCACTGAGGTAACTCAAGCAGGCGCACAGGTCCATCAAGCTGGCCCGCCCACTATAGCAGAATCAAACCAAACTAGTACCAGAATTTTTAACTATTTTATTACTAATTGATTACCGCAAACCCGATTTTTTTACCACTCATCTTCACCCAAAAAACGGGTGGCGGGCCAGCTTGATATCAAGCTGGCCCGCCCACCATAGCAGAATCAAACCAAACTAGAGCCATAATTTTTAACTATATTATTACTAAATTCTTCTTACGATGAACTTCGTAAGGAGAACAAAACAAAACCAACGAATTAATCCTTCATCGCATGCCAGTATCTTCGAGATATCTGGAAATTTCAAAGTTTATTTAATGTTTCCAACGGCAGTCTCGATTTGCAATTATTGGACATTTTAGACCAGTAACTGAACATCAACGACCATAAATAATTTTAGTTATACCAAAACCATTGGCGAAGTATCTACGAGTATAATTCCATTTGCAAGGCTTCGGTAATACCTGCCTCAGGCAAAAATAGGCAAGACCCGCCGGGTATTTAACCCTCGGGCAGGCTTTGGAAAAACCAGCAAGACTGTTTAGAGCCGGATGCTATAAGGGAGAGGGCGGGCTCGCCGCCCTCATGACTAATAAATTAGTAACCAAATAGTTAAAAATTATATTTTGGGGTGCAGATTAATGGTAAGAAAATTAGTTTTGCGGTAATAATTTAGTAATAATATAGTTAAAAATTATGGCTTTAGTTTGGTTTGATTCTGCTAGGTGGGCGGGCCAACTTGATATCAAGCTGGCCCGCCACCCGTTTTTTGGGTGAAGATGAGTGGTAAAAAAATCGGGTTTGCGATAATAAATTATTAATAAAATAGTTAAATATTCTGGAACTAGTTTGGTTTGATTCTGCTATAGTGGGCGGGCCAGCTTGATGGACCTCAGGCGCACCGGACTGTGAGAACATCCGACCTTATCTTCACGTAGCGTACCTCGAGTTGAGTCAACACCCCCTGGATGTAGAAAGCCGGACAGCTGCGCACATCGCAGTTATACTAGAAACGCTTACTTCGTTTGCAATTACTATTCTGGAAATGTATTACAAAAGATATGTTCATATTCAATGTTCACATCAGTGAATTTTTATTCTATATTTGTTTCAAGAATCCATAAGAAATTCGTTTGAATACATTTACCTTCAAATCCTTAAGAGTGATCTCAAGAACATATTTTTGCAGATACTTTACACCCCCAAGCATTTAACATTATTGCAAGGAATATAGTGAAAACATAATAAAGGTAGTAAGTAATATACAAGGTCTGTATGATAAGTAATGAGACCGGTTCTGGAAACAATGTTTTATTGATCTCATCTTTACAGGGACTTAAAAGCTTTCGAAGTACTCTCCTCTTGCGTCGATGCACTTCTGCAATCGATGTTTCCACGCTGCAAACGCCCCCTGGAAGTCAGCATCCGGCATGTCCTTTAGAAATTTGGTCACGGCTGCTTGGATGGCTGTGACGTCTTCAAAACGGGTTCCTTTCAAGCGTGACTTCAGCTTCGGGAAGAGGAAGAAGTCGGCCGGGCTCACATCTGGGCTGTAGGGTGGTTGTGGAAGGACTTCCACCCCGATCCGGGTCAAAAAGGAGGTCACTACGAAGGCGGTGTGGGCAGGGGCATTGTCGTGATGCAACTTCCACCGGCTAGCGATCTCTGGTCTCTTCCGCTTGACGCTCCTGTGCAGTCTCTCGAGGACTGTTTTGTAGAAGGCGGCGTTGACTGATTGTCCTGGGGGTACAAACTCCTTGTGGACCACCCCCAGATTGTCAAAAAAAACAATCAACATTGTTTTCACCTTTGACTTCGACATTCTGGCCTTCTTGGGGCGCGGGGACGCAGGAGTGTGCCACTCCGCGCTTTGTCGTTTCGTTTCAGGGTCGTACTGGAACACCCACGACTCGTCACCTGTTATGACGTCATCTTCGAAGTCAGGTTCACTGTTCATGAGGTTCAACATTTCCTGACAACACTCAACACGTCGTTGCTTTTGTTCGTCACTCAACACTCGCGGCACCAGTTTCGCACAAATTTTTCTCATTCCCAATTGTTCCGTCACAATCTTGTGCACTGTTGTGTGGTTCATATCGAGTTCAGCAGCCATCAATCTCAACGATAATCGACGGTCTGAGTTCAGTAGATTCCTCACTTTTGTCACAGTTTCGTCCGAAGTCACTGTTGTCGGGCGTCCAGCCCTCTCCAGATCCTCAACGCTTTCCCGGCCGTTCCGGAACTCACTGTGCCAACGAAACACCTGGACTTTTGATAGGGCTTCATCTTTGAAGGCCTCCTTGATGAGAGAAAGCGTCTGAGTAGCCGTTTTCCCCAGTCGAAAGCAAAATTTGATCGCATAACGCTGTTCGATGGAACCCTCCATGTTTGTTGATTTTCCGCCGTGACCAGAATTTTCACAAGGGCTTTGCCCAAGGCTTGTCAGCGCTCCGCTAAGGCCCGGAGCCAACTGACGCGCGGTGTGTTGCTTTGCTCCGACCCCCCACTACATCCCCCACCACCTAAAACCCCGCTCCAGCGACACGCGCGCCGCGGCGCGGCGAGTCTCATTACTTATCATACAGACCTTGTACAAATCATAATGTATGTTCAAAAAGTCCAGTCACATTTATTAATACATTAACACATATGCAATATTATCAAATTATAAATTATCCAGTCAGATTTTTCAACTTTCTTTCAGTAATTTTACAAAATGTATGGTCTTTGATCATCAAAACCACGCATTCATTTGCAAGCTCCGACATTTCAACCTCCGACAATCTAATCTCTCAATGAAAATAAAATTTTGGAATGTGATGAAATTGAAAATGAAAAGGCAGCAACGTACTGTACAATTAAGATGGAGCTAAAATTGTTGTTTTTATGAACAAGAATTAGTTATATTTTTCCAATAAAAATCTTGAATAACTTTTATTTTCAGTTATCTGCTTTACTACACGGAGAGTATGAAATTCCTAATAAATTTTCAGACACAAAGTCATCTTCAGTAAAACATTTTTCTAATCAAAAACATATCCAACATGTCTTAAATTAAATTAATATTGCTAATGTTTCTTGGGAAATCTTGATTTCTTAATTTCGTCACAGGAGCATTTTTCTGTATAAACTAAAATTCAAAGCACTATCTAACTTCCGAAAGAGAAATCACTAGATGAGGATTCCACAATAGTTTTAAAAAGGAAAAACGATCATCACTTTGTTTAACAATAGTCCAAACTGGAAACACTAACTTTCCTCAAATTTTCCAACGTTGTACAAAGAAACTATTAATTATAAACTTGCTGCAAAACCACACTAGCAGCATCGACAGCTACCGGTTGGAAGTTCTTTAGCCTTCTTTTCTTTTCTGCTGGTGTTTCTCGCCTTGTTTGCTAGGAAAGGAGGTAGGGCAGTCAAGAAATCCTCCACAACTTTTTAAATTGAGAGACACTCCATTTAGAAAACGATATTTCGCCCGTCGTATCGCACATAACTGTTTCTCACAGTATATCATTCTCATGAAAGTGACGATGGCAAACCTGTAAACATTGCAAAAAGTTAAAACCTGTTTAATAATAGTAAATTATTAACAGCAAAAGCATTTAAAAATCAAGAAAATAATTAACAAGGTACAATAATAAGACAACCATCGGATTTAGCAAGGACGGGTTAAAAATTAATTTGAACAGATTTAGTACTTAAGTTCTGCTATAATGTATAACCTAAAAATATTTGAAATTATTTAAATGTTCGTTCTTGTAACCCTTATTATTTAAACTGTGTAATTTTTAAGAGTAAACATCACTGTAATAAGTTGAATTCAAACTTGGTCTAATAGAAAATAAGTATTACTCGTTTCTGGAACATGTTGCAGAATATTCTAAGAGGTTTTCTGCATGGAAATGACTACGAATAAAATGAATACTTACAATGGATGTTCTTGAAGAGTTGTAATTCCGTCGATGTTCCGCAGGTCATTTTCGTCGCATTTCGTATACAGCAGGTCATTTTCGTCGCATTTCAGTATCTTTTGAGAAATCAATTAGGCCCTACATGGACTTTACACCCTTATAAGCGCAACGCACGGCAGTTAAGTACAGCGCATTTATATCGCTTTTTGGAAGAAACATCACTGATATACTACCACCAATACTTAAAATGAGTACTGAATATCTTCAACGATTGGGAAAATCTTCACATCTTTCAAATTACAACACACCATTGCTATCAAAACAACTGACCATATGGAAATCACGTTGTTGACTAGGGCTACCCTGGGCGCCATGACACTACGTCACAAGCTCAGTGTGGAGGCTTTCTTTATTCAGGGGGTGTTGGTTGAGTTCGCAGTAGCACGCGGTAATAACGTAGGAACAAATGCTGATTTTTTTTAAAAATACGTCTTTTCATAAAGATATGTAAGAAAATTGATAGAATAAAGAAAATATGTTGAGAAAACAGCAAAATATGTAAAATTAGTGGTGCTATTCCTGTATGGACTTTTCCGTATTTGTTTTCTATTTACTTGGGTCTATTCAGTCGTTCAGACGGACAGACGGACGTTTTGCCAGCTGCCATCTGTCGCCGCTCATAGTACATTTTTTGACATTTTCTTAATTTTTCGGTTTCCAAATGGTAGACGCGGAAATCTTAATTTTAGAATATTAAAGAACACTAAAACCTAGTCTTAAATGGCAATTTTATTTGAAAAATATGGAGCTGGTTTTAAGAAAATGGCGTTTAAGCACTACTAAAAATTGTAGGTGTAGGTTTAAGCACTACTAAAAATGCGAATTTTGACGCTCTTTTTCATAGAAACTTTTTGAATTTTTCGAAACACTTCATTTGAAGTCATTTGAAGCACTATCACTCACAAATACAATACAAATTGCTATGTTTACAAGTTGCTAGAAATGTGCATATTAAAGGTGTGATCTTTAAAAAAATATATTTGAGGAATTTTTGAAAAAAACAAAAGAATACCCCAAAATGAACTTCACGTCATAATAAAGAGTGCAATTAGCACTAGCCGTTCGAAAAGTTTGAAGAAATAATTTGAAGCTATTTTTGAGAAAATGGTGTTTAAGGTTTTTGTAAAAATGCGCAATTTCGAGCTAGTTTTCACAGAAAACAGTTGAGTTTTCGACAAACTTTACTTGGCATTATTGAAAGCACATGTACTCATTAATATAATAATGTCAACAAATGGCCACTAATGCAAATATTAACGACGTGAGAGACAAGTACAAAATACATTTTAATATTTTTGAAAAAACAAAACAATAGAGCAGTATTGAGTTTATGTAATCTCATAGAGTGCATTAGTAACTATCCCCACCAAAAGTTTAAAAAAAATTGGAGCCGTTTTTGAGAAAATCTTGTTTTCTTACTTTTTCAATGAAATATACATGATCTTAATGAAAGAACTCTATCTTTAATTTAGTACTTTTAGGAAGAGGTCGAAAAAAATTCAACTTTTGCGATTTTCAAAAATTCAGAGTTAACTATTAAAATAGGACATTGCCCACCTTTATAAGCGTATTTTACTCTATTCTTACAAAGAATTTAAAGAAACTAGTGGTGCTACAGAATGGCACAGACTTTCCCGAACTAGTTTTCTATTTCCTTGGGTCTCGGCTAGCTATTAATACTTGCCACATAGTCTTGCCAGCTGCCATCTATCGCCGCCCATATTACACATTTTTGTTATTTTCTTAATTTTTCGCTTTGCTAGTGGTAGAACGAAATATTAATTTTAGAATATTAAAGATCACTAAAACCTCAAACTAAATGGCAATTTTCTTTGCAAAATTTGGAGCCGTTTTTAAGAAAATGGCGTTTAAGCGCTACTAAAAATGCGAAATTTGAAGCTCTTTTTCACAGAAAACTTTTGAGTTCTGGAAAAAACTTCATTTGAAGTCATTTGAAGAACTTTTACGTACAAATATATTAATGTTTAAAAATTGCTGGAAATGTGTATATTAACGGTGAGAGAGATCTTTCAAAAAAATTACATATGAGTAATTTTTGCAAAAAACGAAAAATACCTCAAATGGAACTTTACGTCTTATTAAAGAGTGTAATTAGCACTATCCGTTCGGGAAAAAAATGAAGAAAAAAATTGGAGTTATTTTTGAGAAAAAGGCTTTTCAGCGTTTCAGAAAATGCGGAATTTTGAGATAAATTTTACAGAAAATGGTTGAGTTCTCGAAAAACTTTGTAAGACACTATTTAAAGCACATGTACTCGTAAAAATCCCCCGCTTTTCAGGGGATTTTTTTTGTAATTTAGCAACTGGTTTTATCCACTATTTCGTTGTCAGGGCCAGGCAATGAATTTTTTCCTGCCGAAAATTTGCCGTTTTTTCGCGCAGCATTACATAACTTTCCCTATACTACGTATATTACTCCGTATATACGTATGTATACGGGAAAGTAATAATAAATTAATGCCGGCAGACAAGCGTTCATTCTATTAATTTCAAGTGAAAATTGTGTATTTGTTCTATAAAATCTGTTAATAAATGAAAAACGCATTTACATCACCGTTCTTTTAAGTAAAAATCACGAAATTTGATTTGAGTACAAAAATTAAACTTCCTGCTAAACGAATCCCCTCCTTCGATTTTTTAAATATAAAGATTATTGCAAGTTCCTATATATCAGAGGGTTTAAAAAAATGGAAAATATATCTTACTCACAAATGCACATTCTTCTACTCCTGGATAAAAGTTAAAGAAAACTTGTCAGTCATATCCCAGAAATGTTTGAAAATGTCGCGGAGGTTTCATGTAAAGTGCCCCCGAAAATTGAAATATATTAATGGTTTCTGGAACTGTGAAAGTAGATCTTTCCCTGATGTATTGACAAAGCGTTAGCTCAAAAACCCTCTACTGTGACAGTGTGATGCACAACTCACATTCATTCATACTTACTTCTCGATTTACAGACTTGTCGATTTTTTAGTACAAATTTGCGTGTATCTCACCCTCAACGATTGGAACGATCTTAACCATCTTTGGATCAGTACTGACAAACCTTAATTCTGACGTGTGCTAAGTTGCGACTCAAAAGAAACTTAAAGTTGGTGTTAAGGTTTCGAAATAATCTCTTATCTTACTTGTTCGTTGTTCACTTCTTATTAATTTTCCTCCCTCTACAATCGTATAAGGAGGAAAAGTATTGGAATCATATAAAGTAATGAGTCAAAGTGAATAGCCCGGCATTTTTTGTCGATAGCCAAAGACGCCGAAATATCTCATATTATTGCCAAAAAAGTGATAAACCCCATCTTAGTTTGAACTAAAAGAACATCAGAAACAATGATTTTCTGCTTCCTGAAATATTTAAACTTACGGAAAACAATCATTGGTAGGCTACTGAGTCCTCTCGATCTTGGTAAAACTAGGACTACTTGACCGTCTGTTTATACGTGAAAGACAAATAGCATCATAATATATTCATGTGAGAGCGAACACCTTTCTTTGCCTCTTAATTTTTCACATTATGTATGCGAGATTCAGCATTCTATGCAGAGCACTATGTTTACTTTGAGTCAGCTGCTAATCACATGCTTCCACAAACGATTTTATTACCAAGAAAACCGAGCGACAATTTTTAGCGGCCTGGTACACCTTCTTTAATAGGTGGGAGTGAGAAGATAAATCAAGAGAAATTAACGTGTGGAGTTCCTGGCGGTATCCAGGTACTTTAATTTACTGTCATCAGCTCTTACATACACCCTTCGTTTCTCATATTTATTTATTATGATTACAGCGACATATGATGAAGATGGGTTGCAAGTCGATAGATGGGAATCAAGGCCATTTGGTGACAGAATCCACAGGAAATTGCGTGTTTCATTGAACATATTTCTATTATATTACATCTCGTTTGAATATAATTTAACGTCCACCAGTTTATTGGTCTTAATATACTAGGTGTTCGATGTATAGATAGAGTCCTAAGGAATGAACTTAGAAAAGGAGCAAATACATGAGAATGAAAGATATTACATGAATGTGTAGTAACAACACAGGTTCGCTGATATAAGATGGCTTTCCCCATTCAATATTCATTAATACAATTGTATTTAGATTTATATTTATTACTTTCTCATATACGTAAGTACGGAGTAATGTTCGTAGTGTAGAGGAAGTTATGTAATGCTGCGGAAAATCGATTTCGAGATTTCAACAGAAATACACGGTTTCGGTGTTCCCTGATACCAAAAAAGTTTTTTTCGTTTTTCTTTTCTTTTTTTTCTTCAAAACGTCTGTCAGCCCATCTGATTGTCTTCCATCCGTCCATAAGTCAGTCTGTATGTCTATCCGTTTGCCTGTCCATCCGTTTGTCTTTCTTCTGTCCGTCTGTCGTCTGTGACCAACACTGTTGTAAGAATAATCTCCTAAGAATAGAGTAAAATACGCTTATAAATCTGATCCGATTTCTACTATTAACTCTGATTTTGAAAAACAATGCAAAACTTTGAAATGTTTTTGGCGTCTTCCTACAACCCCAAAATTAACGTAGGGAACATTTTCTTGAAAATGTTGAGAGTTTTTGCGCGATATTGAGTGAATACGCGATATTGAGTGAATAAAACTAATTATGCTACAGGATGGCACAGAGTTTCCCGTATTGGTTTTCGATTTCGTTGGGTCTTCGCTAGCTATTCGGAATTGCCACATACTCTTTCTTGCCAGCTGCCATCTATCAACGCCAAAAGTACATTTTTTTTGTCATTTTCTTAATTTTCGGTTTCCTATTGGTAGAACGGAAATATTAATTTTAGAATATTAAAGAACACAGAACCCTAGTCCTAAATGGCAATTTTCTTTTAAAAATGATGTGCCGTTTTAAAGAAAATTGCGTTTTAGCGCTACTTAAAATGCGAAATTTGAAGCTCACTTTCACAAAAAAATTTTCAAAAAACTATAAAATAGAGCAATATGAAGTTTATGCCATCTCATAGGGTACATTTAGCACTATCCCTACCAAAAGTTTAAAGAAAACATTGGAGCCGTTTTTGAGAAAATATTGTTTTTGTAATTTTTAAAATGGCATATATTGCACGCTATATTGCGCGAAAACTACTAAAATTTTCAAAAAATGCACATGAACTTAATGAAAGAACTAATTTTGGACAACAAACATTATTTGAAAGAAAAATCTGTATCTTCAATTTTGTAGTTCCAGATTAACGCCCTTATTCTGGAACAGTTATTAAAAAATTTTTAACTTTTGCAATTTTCAAAAATTCAGAGTTATCCGCGACAATCGGACCTATGCCACCTTAATAAGTGTATTTTATTCTATTCTTACAAGAAATTTTAAAAAAATTGGAGCAGTTTTTGAGGAAATTTTGAAAATGTCGGGGGGCTTCATGTAAAGTACCCCCAAATTTTACAGAATCTTTTTCAAAATCTCAAAGCTTCGACTAGAACCAGATCGACCGGGGAATATTCATTTTGGAAGAAATCGTACGTATGGTTTAGGCGCTAGCAGTGTTCACAGACGGACAGACAGACGGACGTCTTCCTTTCAATTGGTTTTTCGGTATCAAGGACCCACAAAACAGGGTTTCTGGCCACACCACGTTTTAGGGGATTTTATGTTCTTAATTTAGCACATTTACCAAAAGTTTAAAGAAAAAATTTGGAGCCGTTTTCAAGAAAATCTTATTTTTGTAATTTTTTAAATTGGAAATATTGCACGCAATATTGCGCGAAAACTACTATAATTTTCGAAAAAATGTACATGACCATAATAGTAGAACTCACTTTGGATAACTAATTTTATTTGGAGGAAAAATCTCTGTCTTCAATCTTGTAGTTGTAGGAGGACGCCGGATAAAATCAAAACATTACCAATTTTAAAAAATTGAGAGTTAATGGTGAAAATGAGACCTTTGCCACCTTAATAAGAGTATTCTACTCTATTCTTACACGAAATTTAAAGAAAATATTTGGAGCCGTTTGTGAAAAAAATTTGAAAATGTCGGGGGGGGGGGGCTCATGTACATGTACCCCAAATTTTAATGAATCTTCTTCGATATTTTAACGCGAGCCAGATCGGCAGGGCTTTCTTCAATTTCAAAAAAAAAATCCTATGTGCGGTGAAGGCCCAAGTAGTATTCACAGACAGACGGACGGGCGTTCGGACGGACTGCCAGACAGTCGTTTTGTTTTCAAAAGGTTTTTCGGTACCAAGGACCCACAAAACAGGTATTCTGGCTACACTACGTATTATGGAATTTTTTTCTTAATTTAGCTACTGGTTTTATCCACTTTTTCGTTATCAGGACTCGGCAATGACTTTTTTTCGGCCGAATATTCGCCATTTTTTCGCGCAGCATTACATAACTTTCCCTATACTACGTAAAACTCCGTATATACGTATGTTAACGGGAAAGTAAATATATATTTGATACCGAAATAAGCTCTCGGAATTCTAAAAATTGTATGTCGTAAATGATGTTAGTTTTGAAAATATTGTAAATGTTCTGTTTACAGTTTCACGTACAAAATAATTATAATTTCTTCATACACGAAATATATGATTTAAACGTAATAATTGCATTAGAAGTACAATTTTTTCTGGTAGTATCTGAACCTAACGTATTATTGTAATATTAGAATAATTATAATTATGTTATAATTATTATAATATAAATACTAATAAGATATAAATTCAATTTAGTTTTCTACGCGTCACACACGTAGAGAGAGATTTCAGTAATTTTCTAATTTTATCACATTCTCAGAACCGTCGCACAGCGCCCTGCCTTTACGCTAGTTTGTTTATTCGCCAATTTGCCAATTGGATTGATTGTGATTCCGTGCGCATTAACTATGGAGGCCATCAGTCTCGTAAGTGTAGTGCATGATTTTTCATTGGGAGGTGGCGGTGATTTTCCCCCTCTGGATGGCGAGATCCGGCGTACGACCTACTGAGGACTAGTGGGTTTTCCCCAACCAGGCATCTTCACTAGCGTGGCACCATCCCAGCCGAGACAAACTCTAAGCCCGCGACCGGTCTTCCGGCATGAGTGGTAGTATAGTGCATGTTAGTGTGTGTGTGTGTGTGTGTGTGTGTGTGTGTGTGCGTAAGGCCGTGTCCTGTGTGAGCTACATCTTGCGACAGCAACACGCGCAGCTTCAAGAGACAAATTTCAATCACTCAGTAGCTTATCTGCCCGTCCTGTGTCAGCAACATCCGCGGCAAAGCGACGAAAGCGCTACAAGTAGGCGGTGTCCGAGATTCAAACGTGTTTGACTCTTGTCGCTACATGTCGCCGCTTCTGGCTGTGTCGCGCATACAGTTTCACTGTTTTGATCTTCAATTTCCCATTTCAAAGATGCTGAATAGCGACATAACGTAATGTTTAATTGAAGAAGTGTAAAATAGAAGAGAATTGTGTGACAGATAGAATAACTACCACAACAGATTTGAGTGGCGAATTGTGGAAGGAAGTGGCGATGTACTGAAAATAAATAAGTTTATGAATTTATTTCTTTATTAAATTGTTAATTTATATTATTTTCATTGAATTTGTCAGAAGTTAATTATATTGCGTAGTTCATACATTACAATCACAATGCATTATATACTTCTATATAGTATTTGAGTAAACACCTATACCGTGCGTGTGTGGAGATATCCGTGTCTCACGACTAGACCACTTCCCGTGCACCAATCGAGACATATGAGGTGTCATTGAATGCGTCTCGGTCCCCTGTTGAGGAACTGATTATTTGTTTCTAGATCTGGCCATAAGATTCCAAGAAATTGTCAAAAATGTGCTTTTTCGTGTTTTGGATCTACGATCTTTGTATGACGTTAATTAAACCAACCTAAATAGAGCTATACAGGTGGCGTTGATTAAACCCCATTATTCCCTGGTTATTTTCAGTCCGCGACACCATATTTTCTTCGATGAGGATGGCAACACTGAATTTTGACAAACGAGAAAAAACTAAATGATTATCGCCGTGCAGAATGTGTTGTAAATTCTGAAGTATTTTAGTTGTAGAGAAGTGTGAAGAAGAATTTGCAACTTACCTTGGAACATTATATTTGAAGAACGTGAAGTAAATACGAAGGAAAAAAAACTGTAAATGCTATGTAGCGGTTCATTTATCAAGCGTGCAAAGATCGATTTTCAATTTAATGTGACTTACAACTTAAACACATATACAAAATAGTAACCTTTTAATGCTTATATATATTCGCCTTCAGAACAAAAATCAGACCGGGTTGATGGAGTTTTAAAATCTTAAAATTGGGGACAAAAACATGAAAGTGTTAAGCAACTCAGGGGAATCAAATGTAGTTGTAGAAGATTTTGCGTCAGAATTTTACGAACTAATTGAGAATGATCTTTAGAGAATAACGCAGAACAACAGATTACAGGTGATCATTTGTGTTCACATTAGAAAACGAAACGTAAAAAATATAGCTGTGCTGTCGCATCATTTATATACCTGTAAGTATTTACAGCGATTATAATTTTGAAATTGCAATATGACCTGTTCATTTCCCGTTTGGAGTTTATATTCAAGGCCGTTGGGAATTTTTGAACTGGAGTATAACATTAACAGATACTACGATTCTTTGGTAAGTCCAATGCCATATGCTCTAAGAACATATTTGAACAAAGCTACGCATGAAGGAAGTGAAGTATGAAAGAAATTTTCAACACTTGAATATACTTTTAAAACAGTTTACAACGTCGGCGACGCCACTTTCAAGTAGTATACTATATATACTTCTAAATACTCTCTATTATATATGTATTATATACTACATATTCCTCTACATACTACATATCATAAATGCTATATATACTATATATTCCTCTACACACTATTGAAATATAGCAACAGTGTCTCGTCATAAATTATTACGAGATCGTGCCGTTTTTAAATGACATTATTTACCTTAGGACTGTTATATTCGTGACCCGTTCCGAATTTATAGAAAACTATGGGCGCCAGGAACAGGTTACGATAATTGATAATTAAAACCAATGCTTCCACAGCTAATCTTAATGAATGAATAAATGTCCGGCTAGCTGGGTCAATGGGTCACGTAATGGATAATCGCTATCGTCTAGATAGCCGATTATTTGATCTGCCAACTATACAGTATGGCGAGGAATCTGAAAGGAAATAATCAAATATATCTCTAAATGCTTATCAGTTGTGATTGACTAAATGAAAATCATCTTTTCATTTCCAAAAGAAAATTTAACAATTCATTGGCTTGTGAACAATTATTCTGCCTTAAGGTCATGATCTCCTTTTAAAAGAAAACCTTTGTACTGCAGTACTTATCTAAATATAATCTTGACCGACGGCGCCCCGCAGTATCTTCTCACTTGAGTGATGATAATCCCAAATCCAGCTTCGCTCTTGTAATCTTACGATGCCGCCGACGAATCCAAGCTCTCACTGCCTCGAATATCTACCGGTTCTTACTTAATATTCACAGTTCCTAGTTATCCCTAATTACGTGGTAAAACATTAAAGTTCAAAACCGCAATATAAAAAACTTTCAAAGTCCCAAGCGAATTTAACAGCTGCACATCAACTTTCAGAGTCCGAAAACTATTGATTCTGACGACAAACTTACAAGTCCCACTCCCCTAATATTAAACTCGCGAGCGATGTGTACCACTCGACGGCCTCTATCAGAATGTCATTTACTCCTCCGTTTTTAGCCCTCAACGCCTCGGTATCCATCCTTCATTCTTATTTTTTTAAACAAAATGACAAACTTTAGTCAGGAGTCGACAGTCTATTCTCCCTTAGCCAATCCATCCATTTCTTACCAAATCAAGTAGCCACGCTCTCGATAGTCATTCCTTTCTAGACCAATCCCAAATTATCTTATATTTCTATCTCGCCAGCGCCCCCACCTATTCAAGGCCTGAATGCTGTTTATTGACCTTGGCAACCGCTAAGCCGGTGTTGCTAAGGCTCTTATATTGCCATTTGCATACCCTTTTAACCCAACCCATTTACAGCAAATGTTACTGTCAAAATATATAATATATTGGTATATCACACTATATATTCCTTATAGTATCCCTATGAAAGTAAATGAGGTTAGGTTTCTATTGTAACCAAACCGGCAGGACTGTTGAAATAATTGTAGAGAGTCTCCATTATTTCACGGGCTTCTTTTGAGAATGAATTAAACACATTACTAATTGGCAGAGTGAACATCTGTAGAGCATTTGTTGAACATAACAAAAATCTTGAATGTTTCCTTTGAAACGTTGCGACATTAGCTGTCGCAGCTTCCTGACGCCTACCTAGGACACCATGCGCTCTGTCGCGTGGCATCGCTGAAGCTGACGGAAGCTATAGCTTGTCACCGCCGCCAGATATGGCTCTACCCAGGAGACGGCCTAAGGGGTGGGTATAGGGCAAGGAAGAGGAAGGAAAGGTCGCGTGCGGTCCTTGGTCTGTTTGTTAGGGTATTGCTGCGGCATTCGCTTAGTGTTGATCGGAGAAACCACGGAAAACTTCCGATCGGAGCAGCCGGCCACTAGGATTCTCCTCCAGAGAGCGACTGAATTCGACCTAGCTGACAAGCTAGTGTAGAAAATCCTGCCTCCGTCGGAACTCGAACCTAGGACCTCTCGGTCAGAGGCACTGCAGCAACTTAAGTTGATGCACTGAGCCGCCTCTCTTGGTACAGGATGATGATGCCACGTATGATCGTACTGATACAGTCAGTGCAGTTGTTTCCACACCCCGTGTTCATCAATTCACAAATTTGTGTATTTATGTCGTTTGCATTAAAAAAGGATATTTTGTCTTAGGAGGTAATAAGCAGTGTGCTCATCGGTACAACTCATCACGAGCGTCATCTTCTGGATGTTATGGAAAAAGGAATTTTGTTCATAAACAGCATTACAGCAATAAAGCGTTTCTCAGAAATGACATAACAAAGTGTATATCTCGTTGTTCAGAATAACACTGGCATATGTTTTTTATTCACCCGAAATAATAATGATGATTCTCCGTTTGAAGGTTGATCCATCAAGTTACACAAAGAAAATAAAAGAAACGGGCGTCTCAGATAGTTCTTGGCGGAAGTAGTGAATAACGACGTTTGTTGTCTCGGCTGTCAACTCTGATCTTCCCGCTCTCTTCGCGAAAGGTCAATCTTGATGGAAGATCGAAGCCCTGTGCTTAGAGAGTTAGATGAGATTCGGAAGCTGTCACGCAGGGCACGGTGCCGAGATGATGAAAGCCGGCACGTACAAGACGTCGGTCACGTCAGAATGGGTTTCTCTGAGAGGAAAAAACCCTTGAAGGCGGACTGTTTGATCATTGATTGGTTTGCATGTCGGCACACGCTTTTAGAAGCGTGCGGAAAGAAGCCCGTGGATTAATTTATTGACAAATTGATTTGATAGAATTACATTGTCAAAGTGTAAACCGGGAGCATTAAAGTTATTGTAAGTTTCTCGACTTGTTAGTTCGTGCGGCAGTCTAGTGGAATTCGAAGATTAATACATGAACATAACCGTCTGGTAATATTCATAACATTTTGAGAATAGTACGAATGCTTTAGAACCTTCGGGGTTCAGAACTCCTGAATAAGAGATATCGAGCTAATGTTGACAAGGCCTCTCGTTTTCCTTCTGGGCATAAATATAACTTAACTTTGTACACGTCTTCTTGAGTTCTGTGTGTAATATAGTTATTCAAATTATTGTTCTCCATGTTCTCAACATAGGAAGTTGATGAGGGTTAATATCCAAAATCTATAGCTGATTTGCTTTTGAAAAATATTTTTTTACACTGCAGCGGATTTGTCTGCTCAATTTTTAACAAAACTTTTTTCCATCTGTATTCAAGATCCAACTTGTATATAGGTTCAGAATTTAAGAAAACATGCACATACTCGTAATATATTTCTCTCCGTAGTACGTTACACATAATTTTAACTGTTTTGGGCTTTAAATAAAAATGGTTCACAACAGTTATACAACTTATTAGCTTGTCTTCACTGACTCACTCGCATAAATTAAACACCATTGCAAAAACATTACTACAAGTCCATACGTTTTGCTCTAATTCTTATTTTATTCTTTTACTTGTGTGAAAAACTTTAAATATTACCTCTAACAAGGCCATCGAAATCCCAATATATATTTATATTTACTCTTGCTGGCTTCCGCGAAAATAAATTTGTTCCTTCAATGAACAGTTACTGTAACCTTTAATTCAAGCTCCTGGTTGTAATGGGATATTTTTTTGCAAAACATCTCTTGAGTATTCTTTACCACATTATTTACTAATTTGTGTAACATGTTTCACAGGTTTTGGAGTAATTTATAGGAACACTTTGCAGTGTGACGAATTCTTTAGAAAGAAGACCTGATACACTTTACAAAGAAACTACAAAGTAAGTAGTTCGACTTGATTCGAGCGGTTGAGGTAGGAGTCTCGTACCTAACAATACAATGACCCACTGAAAGCCACATTCTTTGCGATGCGATTCAGTAATTAAAGAACATGGGAAAGCAACGTGTTCAATTATTTTTCGTTTCTAGAATAAAAAAATACCAGATTAAAAAGTATGAACTATAAAAATATAGATTAAACCAATTTTATCAGACTGTATTTCCTAACTTATCAAAATAAATACGAATATGTTTTGTAATATCCTCGTGGGGGTAGAAAGCGAACATAGATGTAATTTTAATTAACTTCTGAGGTTAGAAATGTTTATTTGGGTCAGTGTGTTGAAGCCATGGATTTTAATTTTATTAGTGAAAGACAATCCTAATATTTCACCATTTTCAAGAAATAAAGTCCAACTCCTTTCATTCATACCAACATAAACTTGTAAAAAGAGTAGCATTGTTGTAATGTGCGGGTGTAATTCACATTTACACAAATAATCTCATCAAAATACAGGAGGTCCGTATTATTTACATAGTTGAGCAAGGTCAGAGTATGTTCTTGGGTTATTTTATCTACGAACAAATCTCCGTTCGTGCCAGTCTCATGGACACAGTAATTATTGTTTTACATCTCGTGCAACTACAATATTTATGGAGCCTTTTGCAAGTATTAATTTTCTGCACTTGTTAAGACATTTTTTGAAGTTCTCGTGAAACATGATTGTCATCAAGCTGTATGCTCGGCCATTAACGTCATGGGCAGATTACATGAACGTACACTTGTGTGCGTATGTGTTTATGCACGCAAGTACATTGACCGCTTCATTTCCGTTATTTTCTATTAGGACCCAGCAAATTACCATAATAGGACCACTTCGTTAAGAAAAATCTTTCAGGAACGAGAAGTTAACGTGGGTTGCTACCTTGTAAGCAACCGGACTCCACAGAATTGTGGGAGAGGTGCTTTGAAATTCTTGAAAGAGAAGAACATTCAAGAGTTGCAAATTTAATTTGCAATATTTTTAATGAAAAACATGAAAGGAAATTGTTATTTAACTGAAAGAGTGATTACCAATTTTATGTGATACGATGCAATTATTGTCTTGGCACTTTTTTATGAATACTGTACGAAAGTGAATCAATGCAAAATCGCCTTTTCCTGTTAATGTGTATCCATCATAATGTTAGTTTGTACGAACATGTTTTAGTTGTCGGTAAAAATAGATTTTAACATGTACTCACACCTCTTGAAAAAAATTGAAGATCTTCTAGTTGCTACAGTTCTAGATTTTTGGAATTTGTGTTCCTAATTTTGGTCCAATTAAAAAACGATTAATGCTTGTCGGGTTACACGATAAAACGAAAAAAATTAACTCCTGTATATCGACAGCTAGTACGGGGAGTAGTGAAAGAACTTTTTCTTATTGGTCTTGTAAAGGTTAAAAAATTAGCCCGAACAAGTTATTAGAAAAATAAGACCTGTGATGTTTTGGTACCTAATTTTGTTTTACTTGAAATTACAATTCTTTATTTAATAAATTTTGCCACTACGGAAATTGAAGATTCTACGAGGCTATAAATTATCAAAGAAAAGTAATAAGATTGAAAAGCTTGACATTATATCGAAACCTGTGGAATAAATGTTCATTTGACGTATGCTTGTTATTATCACTTGCTAAAACAAGTCTGTCTGTAAAGAAGTCGGAGACGATCGCTTTTTAAAAGTTCGAATTAAAATAACAGTTTAAAAATTAAACACGTATTAATGAGACTATTTCAGGCATAAAACACAGTAGCATGTTTTAAATGTTGCTGATTAATGCTTGTTACTTCACAGCAGCTTGTGAGAATTTCTTTGTACCATAATATCCAAATGCTTGGGCTTAAGCAGTAAAAACGATCATCATACAATTAATACCATCCAACTTTTCGACATATTCTTAAATACATACTGTTAAATACCATACACTCTTGGATGAAAACGACGATAAATACTAATTTATAAATATATTAAATTAGGGTACAAAAAATTAAAGCTCCATGTATCAAAGCATTTCCATATGGTCTTGTCAATGCTCGAAATGCGGTGTGATGCTGTGAGATATAGGCTACGAAGAAAATTGAAAATTAATCTCTTTTGTGAGTATCCCTACCTCTGAACTCCAAATTGTCAAGGGATTATTCATTAGTAATATTAATGCAGAAAGTCGAGTAAATGCTTGGGGTCAATATGACATGTAGCTTCGGCGGTTCTAATAGTAAAAAAACACTGATTGTTGATTTTTTGCTCCTAAAAGGATTCACTCTGTAGATACCGGAGGTTAATCCATACAACGTGAAATTTTTACTTTCCCGTATGAGTACGTACATACGGAATAATATACGTAGTATACGGAAAGTTATGTAATGCTGCGCGAAAAAAAGGGGCGGATTTTCGGCAGAAAAACATTCATTGGTGGTCCTGATAACGAAAAAGTTGATAAATTCAGTAGCTAAATTAAGAAAAATGTCCCTAACATGTGGTGTAGCCAGAATTTCTTTTTTTATAGGTCCCTGATATCGAAAAACCAATTGAAAGCAAAACGTCCGTCTGTCTGTCCGTCCGTCCGTCCGTCTATCTGTCCGTCTGTGAACGCTACAAACGCCTAAACCATAGTAGGATTTTTTTCAAATTGAAGAAACCCCTGTCGATCTGACTCGAGTCAATGATTTGAGATTTTGAAAAATTTCTATAAATTTTCCGTATACTTTTCATAAAACCCCCCGGACATTTTCAACATCTCAAAAACGGCTCCACATTTTTTCTTTAAATTTCGTGTAAGAATAGAGTATAATACACTTATAAAGGTGGCATAGGTCCTAATTTCACGGTTTACTCTGAATTTTTGAAAATTGCAAAAGTTTGAATTTGTTTCGGCCTCTTCCTGCAAGTACAAAATTAAAGTCAAAGACTTTTTCTTCAAATAAAATTTGTTCTCCATAGTGAGTTCTTTCATTAAGGTCATGTACATTTTTTTGAAAATGTTAGTAGTTTTCGCGCAAAATTACGTGAGATATGTGCAATTTTAGAAAATTACAAAAACAAGATTTTCTCAAACAAGATTCTCTCACGCTCCATTTTTTTTCTGTAAACTTTTGTTAGGGATAGTACTAAATGTGCTCTATGAGATGACATAAACGCAATACTGCTCTACTCTTTTGTTTGTTTTTTTCAAAATTAAAAAAAAATTAATTGTTTTGACTTGTCTCTCACGTCGTTAATATTTACATTTGCATCAATTTGTTGGCATTATTACATTAATGAGTACATGTGCTTTAAATAAAGTCAGATAAAGGTTCTCGAGAACTCAACCGTTTTCCGTGAAAACTAGCTCGAAATTGCGCAGTTTTAGAAACGCCCTAAACCCCATTTTCTCAAAAATAGCTCCAAATTTTTTCTTCAAAGTTTTCGAATGGCTAGTGCTAATTGCACTCTTTAATATGACTTAAAGTTCATTTTGGGGTATTATTTTGTTTTTTCAAGAATTACACAGATGTAATTTTTTTAAAAGATCTCTCTCACCTTTAATATGCACATTACCAGCATTTTTGTGAACACTATTTTACTTGTGACTGGAAGTGCTTCAAATGGTTTTAAGTTAAGTTTTTCGAAAGCTTCAAATTTCGCATTTTTAGTAGCACTTAAACGTCATTTTTTTTAAAAAGGGTCCCAAATTTTTTAAACAAAATTGCTATTTAAGACGACGTTTTACTGTGCTTTAATATTTTAAAATTAATATTTCCGTTCTACCATTAGGAAACCGAAATATTAAGAAAATGTCAAAAAGAGCAGTCTTAATTTATTGACATTCAGTGCTAAATCGGTCTCGACCCCCAGACAAGTTCCTAGAACCCGGCGCTTGGTAACAATCATGTCGCTTAGGATCGTAACCCTCCTGTTTTTTAAGGAAAAGTGGGAACGTTTTTCGAAGAGTTTTGCTTTGTTAGGAAATGAATATAGAACTTGGTATATATAGAGTGTATATATACTCTTTGGAGTGTATCAAGTCGTAAGTGAACGAACAATTGAGTAATGTTATGGGTTGCTATGGAGGCAAGCTTTTGGGGGAGGCTAGCAAGAGTTCGAAAAATATGGACGCATGACAATTAAGTCACGATATTTAAAGTGAAATACTTGTTTAAATGTTTCATTAGTAATGTCTTCAAATGCTTGTAAGATTAGCAAAATATTGGGGAACGTCGATGGTCCAAGAATAAGATATGTCTTAGATATAAGTCGATGGTCGAAGAATACAGAACAAAATCATATAACAGTTTCCCGCTTCACTAGATCAGGAGCAGGTAGCAGTTTGACAATTGATTAGCCATACAGAACTTTCGAACAATATATTTTGTTTTTGTTCGAACTTTAAGTGGTCTTTTTGTCAATCCGCAAGAGTGAGAATAACAGACAGCTATGTGTGGAAAGTAGAAAGTAGCGACAGCTGAAATTGTTGGAAATACCCAAGATCAGGGAGCCTGAGGAAGCAAACACTGTCGCGAGGCGACACAAGATGCTTTACTAAATTTCCCCTCACTGGTATTTTAATGAAAAACTGGTTCTGCTAAAACAACGTGTACTTTCTCCCCTGTACTTTCACGCAAAATTATGCAAAAAAAGTATTAAAATGTTCGAAAAATTGTAAAAATTAAAAATCTATCTTTAAGGAAGAAATTTCATCATGAGGAAAATCTCTATCTTTAATATTTTAGTTGTAGCAAGACTTCGAAAATATTTTGAACTTTTGCCATTTTCGAGAAATCAGGGTTTCCAATTAACACGAAATCTGCACCATTCTCTTAAACGTCATTCACGCTATCCGACAACACAATTTAAAAAAAAACGATTAAGTAATTTTTTAAAAATTAAGATAGTGTCCCAGGGCCTTCATGTAAAGTACCCCCAAAATTAAAATATCGGTTTCAAATTCAAGGGTCCACGACATCTGTTAGATCGATACGGGAATATCAATTTTGGGAAAAAATCAGCTGACTTGTTTAGCCGCTAGCGTTGTTCACAGGCAGACAGACAGACAAACGGACGGACAGACAGACGTTTTGCCGTCATTCGATTTTTCGGTATCATTGACCCACTAAACATGTATTCTGGCTACACTACGTGATAGAGGATTTTTTTTCTAAATTTAGCAACTGGATTTATCCAATTTTTCGTTACCAGGGTCCTCCAATATAAAGTTTTTCTGTCGAAATTTCGCCGTTTTATCGAGCAGCATTACATAACTTTATCTCTATTCCGTAAGCATAAATTAAAAAGAGAACATAAGATGAGAACAATTTATATATATAAAGTTTTTTTAAATATCATATGTGATTTTTCATGAGTCTGTAATTTGAAGTTGATAGTTTTCTTCTCGCTCTCAAATTTTCACAGCCAGTGGATGAAATTTGCAAGTCTTATTTTACGCAAGGATTAATCCACGGGTGAATCACGGATCTCACCTGCACTCCACGACCGCCCGCTCGGGGCTTGGGCGTGGCTTTCAGTGTATTATCTTTCGCTGTTCCGGCAGGGTGCCACGCGGATCTTTGATTGAACCAGAACGAATGCAACAGATACAAATGCGTGTAATTTTGCGATAAGGAAAATGGATTACTCATTCATGTGTAATCTCCTTTTTGTGCTGAGGCGAAGGTTTATGATGCATTGCGACGGAGAGCGTCGTACGTGTATGATGATAAACGAGTTGATCTTGTTAACGTTGCTTAGGGTTACCCCTATTGAAATTTGGGAATTAAATCAAGAACTGTTTTCGATTCAACCATTTATTTTCTCATGAATACAAAGGTACTACTAAGTTGAATAAATAGTAAGAACATTCATTTAGTCTCTTGATTTTATTAATAACTCTTCGACATTCAGTAATGACAGTCGTGACAACCAAACACCACTTCATTAAATACCATAATATCTTAATTTCGTTCTTCTCCAAAAGAGAGTTCAAACGCTGGAGTTCTTTCATTTTGATGGTATAATACAAAAGCAAAAATAACTCACTTGCGGGCCCTACAAATATGACCCCATAATTTACACACTAACTGTAATATTTTATTGTCTCATTTTCACTAATGATTATCGTTTTTATAACTGAATTGCATATCAATATTTCTAAACTTTTCAATTCGAAATGATGTAGGTTTTATTGGACAAAGAAGTTTCCAAATTGTTAATGTTATTTTATTTGAAAGACATGTGCTTACTCCCTAATATTATTAACATTTTAATTCTCAGATCATTCATAGACTCTCAACTTTCCTATAAAATAGACGGAAATTTAATTTGTAATGACACAAATACACCTTTACTTTTTGAGGCCCCATTAATGTTTTTGAAGAAGGAACAGTGGTTGGAGAAAAAGTGAATAAAGAAAACAGTAGAAGAAATCGAACGAGGAAAAGCGTATGAAGAAAAGGGACGAAAGTAGTTGAGGAAGAAGGGAAGAAATTTAAATGAAAAACATAGTAATAATAGAAGAAAAATATTCCTTATTTAGTGTTTCCGGGCGCGTCAACAGCTACTATCATTAGTGTCGTAAGTGTAGTTTGTTTTATATTCGAAACATGGTGGTGTTTCTCCTACGCTGAAATGGGATATCCTACACGCCTGCACACCAGCTTCATCCAGGTACCTCCCTAAACGAGACACACTAAACTCCTAACTGGTTTCTCGATATGTGTGGTGATATTGTTTACGGAACTGTGGGTGTGTAAGGGAGAAGGAAGCAAGAGTAAGGGAAGGAGGATTGCCCGCTGATGAGTATTCCACATTTGCCTAGCATTCATTAGGGAAACCACAGAAAATAACATCTCAGAATATCCGGCCGCTGGATTGATTGATTATTTCTTTTCCAGACGCCTTATAGTCATTAGTACCATAAGTTTAGTACATGTTTAATCACGTGCGGTGGCGGGGTACTTTTCAAATTGGATAGTGAGATCCGGCGTCGACCTACACGTCGGCATACGTGGTCTTCCTCAACAAGGAATCATCTATCAGCGGGAAACCACCCCATCTGGTGCAATCTCTAGATTCCCGATATTGGTGGTAGTGTGGTGCATGTACATTCAAATATGTGTAAGTAAGGAAAAGTAAGGAAAGATCGCGCGCGGTCTGCAGCCAGTTTGTTAGGGAAGCGCTCAGGCATTCAACTGGTGTAGATCGTAGAACCCATGGTAAACTGGCGTTTAGAACAGCCAGCCGGTGGACTTCTCTTCCATACAACAACCGAATTCGACCTAACTTTGTAGTTAAGGTCGATAATCCTGCGACGGTCGGGAATCGATCCCTTGGACCCCCAGGTCGGAGGCAATGCAGTGACATTTGTTGATGCCCTAAGCGCCCTCAGCGGGTGTCGGCCGCTGGAATTTTCTTCTAGACTTTCTTTCTTGAATTGGACGTGAATTAACAAAGAATAAGAAAAATAATATTATTAGATTAAGAAGAGCAGAAGAGGAAGCGGAAGAAGAACAAGAAGCAGAAGAAGAAGAAATAGAAACAGAAGAAGCAGAAGAAAAAGTGGAAGAAGAAGAAGAAGAAGAAAAAGAAGCAGACGAAACAGAAGAAGATGCAGAAGTAGAAGAAAAAGTAGTAGAAGAAGTAGCAGAAGCAGAAGTAACAGAAGCAGAAGTAGCAGACGTGACAGAAGCAGAAGTAGCAGAAGCAGAAGTAGCAGAAGCAGAAGTAACAGAAGCAGAAGTAGCAGACGTGACAGAAGCAGAAGTAGCAGAAGCAGAAGTAGCAGAAGCAGAAGTAGCAGAAGCAGAAGTAGCAGAAGCAGAAGTAGCAGAAGCAGAAGTAGCAGAAGCAGAAGTAGCAGAAGCAGAAGGAGCAGAAGCAGAAGGAGCAGAAGCAGAAGTAGCAGAAGCAGAAGTAGCAGAAGCAGAAGTAGCAGAAGCAGAAGTAGTAGAAGTAGCAGAAGCAGACGTAGCAGAAGCAGACGTAGCAGAAGCAGAAGGAGCAGAAGCAGGAGCAGAAGCAGAAGTAGCAGAAGTATCAGAAGCAGAAGTATCAGAAGAAGAAGCAGAAGAAGAAGAGGGTTGTAGGAGCATGAGACGTGGCGCAGGTCTTCCGAATTCCCTAGCAGCGAGGGCGCGCGCGTGCGGGCGTCGCGACGCCCGGCAGTAGCCGGGCTGCAAGGCGCCTGGCAGGACCTCCGCGGCGCAGCGTGCGGCGCGGGGCGGCGGCGGCGGCGGCGGCGGCGTCGTAAACTAGCTTCGCGCTTCTATCGAGCAGCGGAATCTCCGCGCGCTGGCACCGAGACAAAGGGCGCGGGGGAGGGGGCGCGCGTACATCACCCAAACAATGCTCCGCCTCCCCCACCAAGCCGCCCACGCATCCGCCGACGCCCCGCTGCGGCTTTGCGTAGGCCGGTATTATATTGTGAAATGTATTGGACAAATAGCTTTGATGAGAAACTTTGTGGAAGTTCTTTGAACTTTGACGAAGGAAACTTTGAGAAAGAAATTTGATGACCGTATTACATTTCGTTCAATATTTTATGAAGTTTTGCTCGCGATTCAAGATTGATGACGCACAAATTGTTGTGTCTGTAGTGCTTTATGCTTAATAACTAATCTATATTTAATACAGAAGAAGTAAAAGGTAAAGAGGAAATGTTTGAGGGTGAGGCCATAGAACAACGACACGGTATTCATCCATGGTGAGACCATGGGTCGCACATTGATAAGCAGTATTTAATTAAACAACATCGAAATGAAGAAATATTTGAGGATGAACGAGGAGACATTCAATTTTCTTTGTCGTTCTTCTTTCGAAATTGGGTTCCTGATTTTGAAGTTAAAAAATCATTAACTTCGTGACTTGGGCATTTTCCATACACCACATTTTCCACTTATCGGGAAAACATGTCATATGCATGGAGGAATAGGAATATAATATACTATATTCCTCCATGACATACGCTTCAATCCGTATGGTTTTATTTTTGTAGTCCGGATAGACTGTATTACATAAACATTCTAAACATTATAATTGCTTATATTCTGCAATTAAACTTTGGTTGAAGCAATATCCCACGTTTTTGACGCCATGTTACCAAATATATGATAAAACTTGGACATCTGAGGCTACATTTTATCAAAGAAATTTTACAAAAGAAATCTTTTATAAAATATTAGCTATTACACTGTCATATTTCTTTTATAAAAGTTCTTTGGCAAAAATCTTTTTCAGTGTAATACCGGCTGTAGACGCAGTGTTTGAAAGTGGGAGGGTTAAGGGAGGCGTATCATGCAACCCACAAAAAGCTCTCAGGCATGTTTTTCTAGAAATTAATTTTATTTGTAATATGTTCATTAATATTAGGCAAGTTGATTGGACGAAGACTCTTGAGTGAAGATATCAGCCAATGATGACCATTCTTAGAAAAGAACTGAACTGTAGATTAAATCTAAAGATTCAAAATCAGTCTCTTTATTTCTAGGTTGTTGTTTTAAATATCCATGGTTCGATATTTTGGGTGTAGTTCTAGTTGTAGCGTTAGTTGACATATTCTTCTTATTTTATTTTTTTGATATTGTTGGTAACTTCGAGTCACCTTCTTTACCTTGTACTGATTCATTTTATTAGGTCAAAGAAAACCAAAATGCCGTATGTTCAAGATACCTAGAGAATATGTTTCGCCCATCACGTATTTCCGATAAATACAAGAATTAAATTAATAACGAACATTCTAAAAGTTAAATTGAGAAATAAGAAAATAACATTTTATGTGATATAATTTATTTTACTATCACGTCTCACATGAATAAAGGATACACGCCTTACATACTGCAAGAATCGTCCTAAAATATCGTAAAAATTGTACCTTAAAAACCTATGAAGAACATTTGTGTTGAACAGGAACAATAAATATCTAAAAAACTTCTACAGTATTTTAATGTATGAATTCTCGTTAATGCGTAACGGAATGATTTAGTGACAAATAAAAAATAAACAAATGCACGCCTTCCATCAGCAGCTAGTGAACACTTTTATTGCAAAACGTTGCAAGTTTCTTTCGTAATTGATATTCATCCGTACGAATCTCGGAATTTCGTATCCCTCTCGAATTTTAAGTTACACCATATTCGTACCTCAAGAGTATGCATTGATTACTATCGATACTTATATACCTAAGTATATGATGTCTATATATTATATATTTTATTTTTAAAAGAAGTAGAAACAATGGGGGGCAATGACAGATTTACAACCGCACAAGTCAGGCTCGTTCGTGTATAGTGTTCCTCAGGAGCCACGCGGGTCGGATAAATCCTGGACATGGGCTGTATCTGGCCAGAGTGCCATGGTTTGGAAGTCGCGTCTCTAAAAAAGGATGGCTATTTGATAGTCATGATGTCTATGTATATAAAATACTCTTAAATACATAAGTAAAATATTCCTAAATACTTAGACATGATGTCTATGTATAAGCAGAGAAACTACAGATAAAAATTTAATTCATTATCATTTTATTAATATTAAATTTGAGTTAGCACGTCCCCAACTAAGCATACATTACTCGGTGTATATCTAAAAACACACTGAATACAAGTAGGATGATAATCCAAGCTTTTATCCCTGAAGTGAGCGTGCAAATGTGCCACGACAAAATGAATTCCCAGAAATTCTATGATGTACAGCGTTTGGTTATAAAAATTAATTGTAATAACATTCATATATTTTATACCAGAGGAACGGGGCACATGTGAATTCAAAATGTATTCTACTTCTATACACTTTGCTTCGCACTATGATCACATATAGATACAAGATTTCTTTTAGGATTTTTCTGTTAAGGAGTGCCGCATACCATAAACATTTTTTTTAAAACCATACCATAAACATTTTTTGTTAAAAAAAGCCTTTCAACATTACATTCCATGATAAACGCATTTTGACTAGTTCAAATCGTTCAAAACATCACCTTGGCGGTGGATAAGTACTTATTGAATGCCTTTTCTCATATGAGATTCAGGTTTCCTCCTCATCGTTTCATTCATTCTCTTTACTCCATCCGCCAAATTCCATCTTTACTCCGCCAACAAATTTGACATCGCTAGACTTTGTCGTCAGTTGCCTAAAAGTTATTGTATAACACTATTTGAAAAATAAGAAAGCTACCGCTTTGCATTACGTAATGACATTCACCTGAAAGTAAGTATTTGTGTCTTTAGGCAAGCTGAAAACTAAGCAAATGTGTTAAAAATAATCTGTATAGTCTCTACATTAAATGTGAAACTTTTCCTATCTGAGATTGCATAGTTTCTCAAAAAATATATTGATATCGGAAAGATTTCGTGAAGAAAAATGAAATTGCACAGATATTCCAGATTTACTAATATTCAGTCTTCAGTATCGGAATCAGTAATTATTGAACGCCTTGGTGAACTTCAAATATGGAAAAGCCGTTTGCGTGTTGGAATCATCTTCTGATGGCTGCGATCGACCGTGACATGCCGTCTGAAAATCACTGACGTAGAACCACATGCTCATGCACTGTGCTTCCTGCTCCTCCACCCCGCCCCACCCACCCCAACCACCGGTGTAGGTGGCTCAGGGCATCAATTGATGTCAGGGCAGTGCGTCTGACCGGGAGGTCCTAGGGTTCGAGTCTTGTGGCTGGATTTCCGACGTTAGCTAGATCGAATTCATACGCTGCCTGTAGGAGAATCCTAGTGGCCGACTGCTCTCATCGGTAGTTCTCCGAATGCTGGAGCAGTAACATAACAAATGGACCACGGAACTGGCATGGTCTTTTCTTCCTCTTCCTAGTCCTTCCTAGTCGTGTCCTCCCGTGTTATTTAAACACTTATACTTACATACGTTTCACAACCTCACATGTGGGGAGACCAGTGGGGAGCTTAGAGCTCGTCCCAGCTGAGGCGATGCCCCGCTGGTGGGAGATACCTGGTTGCGGAAAAAACCGTCAAGCCGACGTAGATCGGCGCCGGATCTCGTCATCCAACGGTGGAAGATCAACGCCACTTCCCTGAAACGTACACTACACTTACGGGACCAATGACCTTCGCAGTTGACGCACCCGGAATCACTCATCAATCAAAAAACCCACCCTATCCCCCCTCACCTCGCCCCGTTCCACCGCCCACAGTCCTCTCAGCGCGGCCGTCACCGTTGCCGCCGCCGCCGCCGCGATGGTAATCTCGTTCGCCGAACAGACGTGAAATTTGTGGGCGACCGCCCGGCGCTTTTGTCTCGCTCCGCGCGCGCTCGCCTGCGCCGCGCCGCGTGCCTGGTAGAGCGCCGCGAGTTCGCGTGCGCGCATGCGCCCCGAGTGCACGTGCAGCCCAGGCACCGCGAACCACTACGATGGGCGCACAGACCCATCCAAGAGGAGAAGGTAAGGGTCCTTCCGCCCCCAAAGCCGACATCATTATCATTGCCATCATCGTGGATTCAGCGTAATGGCTTATGCCAGTGTTGTCAAGGTCGATGCCACGAGTGGGAATCCGTGGCATGAGTGCCACGACGAAATCGCCCCTTCACGCAGATCGTCACCCCGCCAACAGAGACAACGTCATTCGCATTGTAAAACGACGGGGTTACAAATAGTTTTCTCTCCCGACTCTTGTTGCGCAGAGTAGCACGTGGCATGCTACGGTGGCACGACGCGTGCCACTGCCACCAGTAGAAGACCTTGACACCACTGGCTTATACCGTGTTCCAAAGCTATCTTCCATCGCCTTACCATGTAAAAGATCTTGGCTGTCCGGGTGACGCCGCGTTGAAAGCTATGTTGCCGATGTTTCGACCATCTTGTCGTGATCTCCCTCAGGGCAGGGCTGTCAGGGCTTCCTCAGGGCAGATCAGCTCTGAGGAAGGTGGTCGAAACGTGGACAACACAGACTTCGACGCAGCGTCACCCGGACAGCCAAGATCATTTACAAAACTCTGGCCGCGGAAGCCTGCGACTTCATTTATTTTCCAGTTGAACTTGTGGAGGGTTGTTGACTGTTGTTCTTCCATCTTCGGGCATTCTCAACAAATGATGATAATTCCTTCTTAGTATCTCTGATGTACGAATTTCTTTTACGGTGTAACATTGAATAGCCTGTGAATGGTCTAAGAACTAAGTCAACATTTTCCCGTAATTTTATTCAAATTATTCATAAGAATTAAAAAATATGGAGCGCGTCACATGCAATGCAGTATTTAACTCTTTTGAAAAATATAAATTTTTGATTTCAAGCAAACATTTTTTTAAATTCAAAAATGTTTGATGTGGTAGAGGAACTGAAAGGGGCTCCTTCGTGAATATACTTTCCAAAGGGAAAATGTTCTTCATTCTTGACAGTGCTTTCAAATCAAACTGAAACTTGCTATCGATACCAATAGTAAGAGTCTATTATGCGAGAGTGAAAATGTCTTTTTATTAAATGTTTGCCAAAAATGCTTGTACTACTTTTTATTCATAACTCTTACAAAAGAGAGAAGATAAAGTTTCTGGAGCTAAAGAGTACTTTGATTAGATGAACGCCAATATTCCATCATACAGCCACTGTATGCAAGATAATTCTAGTGTCCGGCTTCTGTGATATTCTCTGTAGTTCCTCCAATCAGTACCATGCGAATGCCGAAGCAGTACCTTATCAAACGTCCATGGACTGCGCGCGATCTTTCCTCCCTCATCCTTGAATCCTCTGTTTCCTTACACTCACATACAAGCACTTTATTTTCGCGGGGCTTCAAATTCATCTCACACATATGGAATACACGAATGTCAGGCCAAAACCACTGGAAGTTTGAAGTATGAGAGGAAGAAGATGTAATTATACTTTTTGTCCGTGTCTGCATGCATCTCTTCTACGGCACTGCTCTGAGCGGCAGTATTCTGTAGTTTCTCCGAACGTCAGGCGACTGCCAGAGTAATACCCTAACAAGCGGCCAGGGACAGCGCGCGATCCTTCCATCCCCTTCCTTTGTCCATCCTCACCCCTTACTTACACACACACACTCACATGCACAGCAATACTACACACGTCGGGAGACCAGTAGGGATCTTAGAGCTGTCCCGGCCGGGACGTTGCCACGCTGGTGGGAGATATCTGGTTGGGAAAATTCCCTCAAGCCGACGGGTAGGCCAGCGCCGAATTTCGCCATCCAGCGAGAGATCACCGCCTCCTCCCGCAATAAATCACCCACTTCACTCACTGGACAAGTCAATCAATATAATCAATCACAATCAATATATTAAAGTAAATATTTTTGTTGAAATATCTCGAACCTTTTACTTGTAGTTTTGATTAATTGAAAGACAATAATATTTTGTATAACAAAATTATTTTGCATGCAATTTTTTAAAAGCTAATCTCATTTTCAAAATGTCCCTTCTTTTGTCTTATTGATGATGGCAACCCTGTGTGCAACCGTCATGAAAAACAAGGTACAAAAGAGAGAACACTCACTGTAGTTGAGCCGCCAGTCGCAATGCGCTTCATGACGTTCGTTTTGTCAGCCAGAGGCACCGTGTGCCTTATCGACCTCACAGCCGCGTTCCTCAATTTTTGCGGTACGCGGCGCGACTATCAATTCGGAACGCCAGGTCTCCATAGCGACCTCGGAGAATGTGACCTACGCAAATATATCAGACGGCGGCTTTAGAAATACCCGCGGCAGTCCAGCATTTCGAGGCGCATAAATATATTGCGGTCATAAAGTACGGGCATGACTGTCTCCTTGCAGCTAAGACACGAATTTATATGTTTATTAATGTGGGTAATATTTGCGTGCATGCACAAACTTAGTCGGAATGCCGAATGACACAGGCGACTGTAATTCAAAGGCCACTGCCCTCAAGGCAAGGGATCGGCAGGGCAGCTCGCGGAGCGGCGGTGTGAGGGGACGGCAATAAGGCAATAACTCGCCGGCTAATAGCTACGTAATTCGCTGGTGTCGAAAAAACAGACGGCCTCGGCCGAACCTGAAACATTCTCTTGCTGCAGTTGCTAAAGTCGTAGGGCCAAATGGAAGGGAAGTTGAGGAGCAAACATCCAAGAGGTAATCTCCATTTGGCAAAAATTGAGTTCTACTGTTGTTTTTACGTAGAGTTTTATTTCCAGCCAAACCGTGAGATGTCTTACGATACATTAAGTAGCACTACAATCGTTGAGTGAAAGACGTACAAATGAACAGTGGACGTGTCACATTTTGAATGTTTGCTCCTCACTTGTAGAATTCAAGCTGAAATTTTATGACAAATCATTTTTGAAGAACGGGAAAAATAAATAATACATACGTAGCATAATACACGAAACACAAGCGATCTTTTCTTTCTCATCCTCGCCCGAAACTGAAACATTCTCGAGCTGCCGTTGCTTAAGTTGTACGGTCAAATAGAAAGGAAGTTGTGGAATTGTTTCGACGATTCCAGCTAAAATTTTGTGACAATCCTTTTTTTGAAAACAGGAAATGTAAATAATACGTCCCTAACATAATTCTCCGGCGGCGATGGCTCAGTGGATGAATTCCCTTTGGCTTTGCAGAATCGTTTTTTCAATTTATTGATTGATACCTGGCGCATCAACGACTACGGCCATTATTCCCGTACGTGTGGGGCACGTTTTTTCCATGGAAGGTGCCGATGATCTTCCCCAGCTGGATGGTGAGATCCTGCGCCGACCTTCCCGTCGGCAACCGAGGTTTTCCCCACCAGGTATCTCCCTCCAGCGGGTCACCGCCCCACCGGGTCAAACTCTGAACTCCCCACCGGTCTCCCGATATGTGTGGCAATGTAATGCATGTAAGTGGAAGTGTGTAAGGAGAGAGGTTATGAAGGAAGGTTCGTTTATTAGAGAACTGCTCCAGCATTCGCTTGATGTTGATCGGAGAAACCACGGACGACTACCGATCAGAGCAGCCGGACACTAGAATTCTCCATCAGACAGCAACTGCACTCGACCTAGCTATCTAGTTAGTGTCGAAAATCTTGCCACCGTCGGGACTCTCACCTAGGACCATGTGACATCGATGACATGATACACCTCTCCCGGGGAGTTTTTGGATTTTTCTCCGATTAGTATCAGGTGAATGCCTTACAGTGTACAGCCTTACGATCAGTTTCAAGTGAATGGTACCTTAACAAACAAGCGACGCAGCACGAAGGAACTTTTCTTCCCCATCCTTGTCCCCTTCCACACCACACATTTTGGAATCTCAGAGCTTGTTCCAGAGGGGTGGTTCATGGCTGGGAGAGATACATGGAGTGAGAAGCAAACGTGTAGTTCGGCGCCGGATCTCACGAACCAGCCGGAGCGTAACACCGCCACCTTGTTGAATGTAGCAGTTAGTATTGAGCAACCGCTAACATTTCGGATTTGGGAACCAAAATCAGTCTATATACATTAAAAATTAAATTTAAGTAACAAAAAGTACAATTCAACAATTTTTAACCACAATAACACTCTTCCATCTACATTAGGAAAGAGATTGTTTACTGATTTACATTGATTTTTAATACAAGCTGATTATCTGTCGTTTCCCGGATATTTATTTCTCACTCATGTATTAATCCAGGCTTGTCAAAGCCCCGGGCAAGATAACTAGCTAACCAGAGTATGCGCACATTGTGTCAAAGAAACTCGGGGGGGGGGATAAAAATCAGGGCGGTGTAAATTTCACGTGAATGGCGGTGACTCAGTGGATTCTCTACTAAAGCAAATATATTATCCTTATGAATGAATATTCCATATTATTGGAACTTACATTTGGCAAATAAAACTATATATTTTAATCGAAAAGATATTTATTTCGAAAACGCCTTTAAAGGGCAATAATTGTATTAACGTTCTACATTCAGGATAGGAACAAAGATTCTTTCGTATTATATAGCTGTCAACCCATAAGAGTATGTTTTACTAGAGGAAATACGCTATTTAGAGACCTGTTATTTTGTCATTACTGTTACATAAAGCAGATAAATGAATTCTTTGAAAAAACAACACAGAACGAAGCAGACAAAGAATTTGTGATTCAAACATATTCCTGTCCCATAGTAAAATAATTTTACATGGCAGAATTTTAAAAGAACATATACATGATATAAAGTACTTGTAATAAGTCACAAAGTGCATAAACATAATTCAAATCCCTGTTTGATTAAAAACATCCGGCAAACGTGTTTTCATATGAAGCAACTATCTGCCGTGATATTTCGAACGCGCTGCCCGCTTATCATTCCCACCACAGCTTGCACTTCTACAACGTTAACTGAATTTGGATTGATTGATTGATTAGTGATTCTCAGTGTATCAACGGCTAAAATCCTTAGTACCGTAAGTGTGGTGCATGTTATTTCCTTGGAAGGTGGCGACGATCTTCCCCCACTGGATGGCAAGATCCGGCGCCAATGTGCACGTTGGCTATCGAGGTTTTTCCCAACCAGGTACCTCCCATCAATGGGACACTGACCCTGCCGGGACAAGCTCTAAGTTCCCCACAAATCTCTCGGTATGTGTGGTGGCGTACTGCGTGTAAGTGTAAGAGTGTGTAAGTAATGGGTGAGGAGAGGACAAGGAAGAAGAAGGAAACATCGCGCGCGGTCCGTCGCCCGTTTGTTAGGGTACTGCTCTGGCATTTGCCTTATATTGACCGGAGAAACCATAGAATAATACCGATCAGAGCAATCGGCCGCTGGGATTCTCTTCCAGATAGCGACTGAACTTGACCTAGCTGTCTAGCTAGTGTCGAAAATTCTGCCACCGCTCAGACTCGAACCTAGGACTTCCCGGTCAGAGGCCCTGCATTGGCATCAGTGGATGCCCTGAGCCAGGTCTTCTAGTCTGAATTTGGAGGAGAAATGAGAGAGGAATCAGAGGAAACACACTTCCGGTGCTCACAGGAGCTCCGGGCCCCCAAGCGCTCAAGTAGCTCATGCGGGCGCAGTTTGACATGCAGGTATTAAGCGTACTCGCGCGCCCGCCCCACCCATCCCGATCATTTCCTCCGTTCCACTCGGTTCGTCGGCCCGTTTCGCTTCTGGACATCAACGGACCAGTGGCGTAGCGTGACTCACACGTTTGGGGATGCTCAACAATAACACACAAAATGTCACTATCAACTACTTCGTCTAACAGGCGAACGCAACACAAGGCAGATACTCTGGGACTACTTCCACGATCTCGATTGCTTACGACGGTGTAGGCGCTTCCCACAAAATCCTCACAGCAGTCAGGACCGATGTCTTGAAAGCAAATTATACAATGGCTCAGCTTTAATTCTTATACGCGAATGGCAATAAGACCATTTGTTAATTTATACATTGCAGACTTAAATAATATGTAATCTATTTAAGAGATAATACAATTTCTTGGATATTAATTAAGAAATAGTAGTCAGGCACTATTTCTACAGTTTGTACCATGACCAAGCGGGGACTCCCGAGTGAGAGAGAGAAAGATAATTTACTGAACGCCTGAAGTGTGCTGCGCTCTCGTGCACAAACGAGCTTCTTTCCGCAGTAGACGCTAGCGTAAAGCAGTCGGGTTTCTCTGGGCCAGGGGTGAAGAGGGGAGAGGGGGACCTCGCCATCTGCGCATGCGTCATTGCTCGTCGCAATCTGGCGGCAGACGCTGAAGTATTTTAGCTTTCAAGCAATCAGAGGCCAGCTTCAACAGCCCGCCGAATTCAATCATTGGAAATCAATTTTAAATTAATACAAAACGTGTTTCGCTCAACAGACCACTTGTAAGATTATCAATACAGTATTTAAGGTTCTTATATACGGGGATGCTCAGCATCTCAGCGTCCCCTGACGCTACGCCACTGCAACGGACTAGTGCTCGTGTGGTTCATGAACAGCTTGCTGGCTTTGTGTGAGATGGTTCCGGGTTCGATTTCCGGCCGGAGCAAAAATGAAGCTGTAGCTTTCTAACACAAGTCCACAGATGTGAGACGAAAGAAAAGGGCTCAGGCAGGCCAGATTAGTTAGGCACGGTGATGGGAATGCGTCATGCACGTCACATGTATGTTTTGCCCTCAGACGTGGATAATAAATAAAACCAGGTCCCAGGTCTGGGAACACCGCTAGCTGGTAAAACTCGGATTAATCATACTCTAAAATGCTACTTACATACATAAATAAATAAATAAATTTCAAGTAAACTATCTGTGCACGTTTTCTGGAGATCGTGGGGAATACAGTTATTCAACTAATCGTTTACCATGTTCTCGCGGGAGTAAATCGATTCCTTAACGTAGAGCTAACAACCAAAATCTGTAACTCATTTGCCGCTGCGAATAGTTTTTTTATTACAGGTGTGCTAATATTCCCTACCAAATCTTGCCAAATATCTTGCAACATAGCTATTTATATTTATAATTCAATATAATGTAGTGTATACATTAGGACAGGAATCATAGAACTAAAACAGTACACATGTTGCTCTTTTCCCTCAAACTTTGTAAAAAAAAACTCTGAGGTATGATTTTGAAATGCAAACCCGTGCTATTTTTTCTCGACTATTTAAATTATTGGAGAGCAATGGTTTCAGTGCTTGAAAAGCCTTTGGAGAACATAATACATTCATCTACACAATCTTTTTTTTCCAGTTAAGTAAGTATTGCCAGTTTTTTACAAGAAATTAAACAATCATATATATATATATATATATATATATATATATATATATATATATATATATATACATATATGTTTTCAATTTATGCTATTTAAACAATCAGATAAATACATTGTCATTTAATTGAGGTTACTACTGAAAAATGTTTCTAATTGACATCGTTCTAGTATAAAATTCAAATTAAAGTAAAATAGGAAATCCTTTGTGATTGGTATCGAATAAAGAATCTACCGTAAATTACGCATAAAAAGTAATATCAGAAAATGTATTTTTAAAAGATGTGCGTTTCTGAATTCTTGAAATAGTAATAAAAAACATTTCGCAGATATATGGCACCCGCTTGCGTCAACATGTTTATCTAGCTGAGGCTAAATTTTCTTTTGTCGTCTAGCTCTGTTACTTTAAAATATAAAATGAAATGTTTACACAAAAAGTTAAATATTGTTGAAAATTATGTGATTTGCAAATGAATTGAAATTTCTTCATGGTACAAGATCACAAGAATTCAGGTAGCATGTAGAGAAGTGACCCAAAATTGAAACATTCTGTTACACAGCATGGTGTTAAAGCATTAAATTTTTCAAAAGCATCTTTCAAGTCATATTTAAACTCATTTATAAATCAGAACCAAGCTAAGACACAACAAATGGTTTGTAGTTGCAGCCTGTGACCTGTATAGAAATCTTTTCCTCGCGAGTATTCTTAGAGACAAGTGACAAGGAAAAACATTCTGTTTATAAGTAGTGACCAGTTCTAAGGTTATTAAATTTCCCTGCTTATAATTCATCACTTCCTTTCTAAATGATCTTCCTTATATGAATTTAACAGTTATTTCAAGTTGTACACCCGGCTATTTCAAACACTTTATTAGAACAAGAAATGTTTTATTGCGGCAAAAATCAAAAGAAACTTATTACAATTCTGTAATTAAACGCTTACACATATCGTGGGATTACACATTTGGTGCAGGTTTGCGTTATTTTTAGTAAGTATGGCACCCGCTTGCGTCAACGGGTCTTCCGAATTAGTTATTTAAAGCAGTTGCTTGGGAACACGTTTTGAGAGCTACCCATCATCCGCTTGTGCATCGCAATTGCACTTCCAGTTCGGGTGCAGCCAGGTCCTCAACATGTGGGTCTGGGACATGTACCAGAAGTGCATTGGACGCGAGTTGTCCTGAAATAGGTATTCGACCTACTGATTCTGGAAATACCAGTTTCATACCTCGAATCAACAATTATTTTAGGGAAGGTTAACTTACTGTATATGTCAGGGTAAGATGTGATAAAGGTTTTACTTGTCTAGAATTATTTTCACTGATGTTGGACATTTATTTAAGTGGGTGAAAGAAGAAAACAAAGTTGTTTGGTATCGTAGCATTGCAGTAAATATAATGTCATTCATTTTTTCAAAGGCCTTTATGTATATATTCAAATTGTAGACAGGCAAATATAATATAAAAATGCTAATTTCATTAAATTGATTGTTAAAGCACTCTTCAAAGTAATTCGAATAAGTTATGAATATTTTTTCTGCTTAAAATGTCTGTCATAAATAAATGTATTGCAATTTTAAATTTCAGACTGCAAATGAAGGGATAGAAGTGAGATTGGACTTACTTTAACATGGGACAGTTACAAATTAGTATTCGTGTATTTACATTTTTATACAGGTGTTGAGAGAAAGAACACTGAAAAAACATGATTAAGTAACTAAATTAGAAAATGAAAAATATAAAATCAGTATTTTGCCCATTTGGATAAGTTTCTAACGAAGAAGTTTTGTAATTGAACAATTAAAATGACATTTATTTAAAAAATTAAAATTGACGTAATTGGTTCCTTTTATCATCATCCTACGAGTAAATAATATTTGTCGTAAAAATGTATTTAACTACATTCCTAAAGAAATTCATGTGACATCATTCGGGGATTGATAGCTTCATACTTTGCATAGATACAAGAAAATATTTATAATATTTTGATCAGTTGGCGATGCTGTATTTGGAAATTTATGGATTCAGTAGTGAAAGTAAATATCTTTACATCAATATAATATGAATGAAGAGACGCACAAAGTCGTGTCATATGAGAAGTTATACATACATTTACACGCGTATCTCGTCAATTTTCTGAACAGTACTTCGAACAATTTTATGCTATTTTATTACAAAAGTAACAATTATGTCAATAAATGTAAGGCAATTTTCCAGATTGGAATGTATTGATTGATTTATTAGTGATTCTGGCTGCATCATCTACTAAGGGCATTGTAGTCCCTTAAGTGTAATGCATGTTTCTTTCTTCGGGAAGAGGCGGTGGTTTTCCTTCGCTAGTTGGTGAGATCTGACTCTGACCTACCGTCGGCTAATGAGGGTTTTCCCCAACCAGTCTCTTAGTTCTCGACCAGTTTACCAGCATAGGTAGAGTAGTATATTTAAGTGTAAATAAGGGGTGACGATAGAAGGAAAAGGAAGCAAAGATCGCGCGCGGTCCATGACCCGTTTCTTAAGGTACTGCTCTTGTATTCACCTAGTATTGGTCGGAGAAACCACGGAAAACTACCGATCTGAGCAGCCGGCAACTAGAATTCTCCTTCAGACAGCGACAGAACTCGAACCATCTATCTGGCTAGTGTCGAAAATCGTCATCGTTGGGACTCGAACCCAGGACCTCCCGGTCAGAGGCACTGCAGTCACATCAGATAGTGCCCTGAGCCACCTCTCCCGATCGGAATGTGTTCGCCTTACGCCGTTTACGACATGGTGCCGCGCTGGTGAGTCTCATTTTATTATATGGTGCTTCTCACGTGGGTCGGCGTCGGCCGCCGACGTCAGCACGACATCATTCAAGAAACTACGCAGTGTCATCCACGGCTTTCTGAACACTATTGCTTATCATGAAGCTCTTCATTTAGACGACGGACGCAATTTTGTATAATTTTCAATACTACGGAAAGGGTCTACAGATCCAGATTTCCGTCGGGCAGCCCCCTCCAAGGTGAAGCTCCCTGGGTTGAAACTCACAACTATCAGATGTTTGGAATTTATTAAATTCCAAACCTGTAGCTTGTTTTCACCATCAAAGTCTCAAACGTTGAAGAATTGTCTGTCTCACATGTCTCACAAAGGAACATGTATCATTGTGTAGGAACATGCTAATGATTGTCCCAACTAAAAGTAAATGTAAATTATAATCAAGATTCCAATATAACTGATAATGCTGATATTTTTTAGATAAATTTCGTTCATCTTGTTTGAACGTTGTGTGAATTCTTATAGTTGATTGTTCTTTATTTTTTCGTTTTTAATTGATTATGTGTATAGTTTAAAATTTGTTTCACATAAAAGTGTTTTTTCTTGTGAATTAATGTTTTTATTTTCGCTTCCTTCTTTGCGTAAGTTGGTCGGCGTTAGTCAAGAAAATATCACTCGTGGGCTTCAGCAGTGGCACAACTCAAAAAATATAAATTTTGAGTTAATTGTAGATTGGTCTACCTTCCAGCAGCAACAATGCATGTCTTACAGCACAGTATTCCACAAACACATGGCTGAAGTATAAATTGAAGAACGATACATTTCAATAGAATGTGAAAACTTCAAACTGATTTATCTTAATACCTAACTTTTTTAATTGTCACAATTGCTGCTCACGAACGATATCTTTGCGTTTTTCCAACAAACTACATGCTTTCATAATTGCAGATATATTTCTTTTCTTCTGTTAAATTTTCATAAATAATGAATCATAATGATTTTATGAAAATAATGATTTTCATAAAATAGAGGGTACATTTGGAAACACGTTTGTAGGAAATACAGGTTACGCAGGATGAAAGTAATACCGAAATGGCAGTATAATATTTGTGATTCATAGCATTTCATCACTAGATGCCTTACTCCCTTCTCAAAAGGGTTTTAGTTGCTTAACGAAAACATTATATTTTATTTGCTTAGAACAGTGTTGTCAAGGTCGATGCCACGAGCGGGAGTCCGTAGCACGAGTGTCTTGACGAAATCGCCCGTCCACGCAGTTCATCACCCCGCCGCAAGAGACAACGCCATCCCTATTGTAAAACGGCGGGGTTACTACCACTCGTAATAGTTCCCTTTCCCGACACTAGTTGCGCAGAGAAGCTCGTGGCATACTACGATGCCACGACGCGTGCCACAACCCACCAGTAGAAGACCTTGACACCGCTGGCTTAGCATATTCGAAAAGGATCCGGAAACATTGGCCAGTTTCACACGAGTAGACCGAGGCGCGTCGAAGGACGCCTCACTTGCCCAGAATAGACTAATGGGAACTCGCGGTTACACAAGTATTTTCATAATTGTAGAAAAATATTAAATGTTTTCTAATGCTAATGTAGAAGAAATAGAAACTTCGTGAAGCAATATACTGGAGATGTGATGATGTATCCTAGAGCTTTCTCTCTAACATGTAGCTGCCGGAAGATCAGAGGCTCTCCACAAGGACTAGAAATCTCTAAATCCGGCTTTCACGATCCACCAAACACCAGAACCTGTACTAAGATACCGCAATATCGTTAAGTAATTACAAAAAATGTTTCTGAAGTAATGTATGGTGTGCTTTACATTTTGTATCTCATTATGCTTAAACAGGTCTGCATTCACATTGGCGCAACCACGCTGTCCGTACCTTGATCATAGCCTGCCAACGGCTCACTGCTCGCGGCATATCCCTTAGCACCGCTAACGTAGTGCTTCCAGTAAGGGAAAGGACCTCTTAAAGAGATCAACTTTCTGTAAGCTAGTGCTGTACATCATAAGCGTATTAAGCCTGGGCAGTATTTATAATTTTACCTGACCTCCTGTTTCTCTACGAACACCCGGAAGCAGAAATCACGGTCGGTTTCTTAATCTGTGCGATTAAATGCCAAGTTACAGCAAGTACCAAGAAGAGATATAGTCTCCGGTTACATGAATATTGTAGCGTCTTGCACGCTCAAACGAGCAGACGGTAATTTCACCGGATGTGGAACAAAGGGCTGGACATCTGGCGTGGTGACGCGCAATGACGCATCGGTTTTTCCGAGCGAGCGAAGCGTCGTCTCAGGTGCAGGGACGGGCAACGGTGGCGGCGGGCGGCGCCATGGCGCCTATAAAAGCCGGGTGACGAACGCCCCATTCTTCTTTTCTGTAGTTCGAGCTGTGTGAGTAGGAGGCTGTGCGTCTAGCACGCGGAGGGGAAGCCGGCATTAGTTTGTCGTTAGTCATGAGACATGTAGGTTTGTCTCGGCAGAGCGGTGCATCACACCGAGGGGAAACGTTTGTGGTTTGGGCGGTGTGGTAGCCGCACTGTAATATCACTTCTTGTGGTGGGCTGTATTTATTTACTTAGTAGCAGGCAGTGTATGGTGTTTTACGACTTCGGTCTGTGTTTTTTTCATTAATAAACCAACTGTTTATTCTACCCACCCTCGTCTGTGTTTTAATACATCCGTATGACGCCACAGACGAAGGAGCGATCAAATGGTGGCAGCGGTTATCGAATCCACCGGCGGGGAGAGGGCTTTTGTTTGATATAAGAACAAATAGAAGCAGCAGTTATCGAATTCCACGCGCGGTGTGTGCTATTGTTTGAAAATGATCAAATGTAGCACCGGTTACTGAAATTCACGCGGGTACGGGCTATCATTTGCTGTGTGATCTGATGGTAGTTACGGTAAGGGCATTATTGTGGTAAGGCCATTTATAGTGAGTGTGGCAGCAATAAGCATAACCCACGCGATTTCATCTGTTAATTTGTGAGTAAATTATAGCAGCAGTTTATGTGCAGTATTTTGGAACTGTAGGCATTGATTTAGGCCTGAATAATTAAATCGTCAGTAAAAATAACTGGGTAGGCTTCGAGTAAGTGTTCGGGCCGAGTATTGTTAGCGTGTATGCTTTACCTAGCGTCACGTGATACAAGTTGCGGAATCATACGCATAGTTGATCGAGTCGTTAGGCCGCGAGTCAGTAAAACGCGACCGGTAGCGACGAAGGAGCGATCAAACGGCGCAGACGGAGCGACGCGGACGGAGCGGCGCAGACGGAGTGGCGGCGCAGAACGGACCGGCAGCCGAAGAAGAGGACATCCCGAACGAGGACAGCAGATAGCAGACAGCATAAGGGTAAGTGCGTCTTTCTTGTAAGTGACGGCATTATCTGGAGCTATGGCGTACCTCCGCGGTTTAAGAAAGAGGGGGATGATTCGGATCGCCAATGATCTGGGTATTCAGTTAGACGGGACAGAAACCGTGATAAAATTAAAAGGTTAATAACCGGACACGAGGATTATGATCCGGATTTCATTGAAGGGCTAGGCGAACAACATCGCAAAGATATTGAAGAGGAGAAGGATAGGGAAGAACGTAGAGAACGAGAGGAGAAAGAGAGAGAACGAGAGGAGAAGGAGAGGGAAGAACGTAGAGAACGAGAGGAGAAAGAGAGAGAACGAGAGGAGAAGGAGAGGGAAGAACGTAGGGAGACGGGAGGAAAGAGATAGGGAGTTAGAGCGATTTCGCATAGAAGCCGAAGTTCAAAGGGCGCGAAATGTTGCGGACGCGGAACCACGTGGCGAGGCACGCGGCGAAACGCATCGTGATGTAATTAAGATTGGGCAAATTATAGGTCGTTTTAGAGGCGAGCAGGACGACATCACAACCATTTAAACGCGTACGAGAGTCAAATGTAGGCAGTTGAAAGTTCCAGAAGGCGATTGGGCCATGCATTTGATAGGATTGTTGCCTTATAATGTAAATAACTGGATCACTTTAGATGAGCAGGAAGAGGAATGGAACATACGACGCGTTGAAGGCTAAATTGTTAGAATTATATCGATTCGATGCGGAAAAATTCCGCCAGTTATTTGTAAAAACACAACAAGAGTAATAATTCAACTTGGGGTATTTTTGCCAGGGAACTTTTGAATTATGCTAGAGAATGGGTGTCAGGACTCAATGTACATACGTTTGAAGAATTATTGAACCTAATTGTAACTGACCAGATGAAACGAAAAGTTTCGTGGGAAATGCGGGACCATTTTATTGATTCTTGGTCGGAATTCAGCAATCCCATTGAATTCGCTAAAAAACTCGACGCGTATGAGAATCACCGGCGAGGGTGGAAGAAATCAGGTCCTTTTCAGGGTAAGCAGAAGGAGCCTGATCTAAGGTCGTAACTGGGCAGACGAAGGCAACCTTTAATGTTAGTGATACGGGCAAGGTAGCTACGAATCCTGAATTTGATAAAAGATTCGTGAAGAAATGTTTTGTGTGTAAGTCGACGCAACACTTAGCTAGGCAGTGCCCTAACAAAAGAGTGGAGCCTATCACCATGCGTGCGAGCCTGAAGCCAGTGAAATTTTGAAGCCTTATACTTTAGTTGGCAAAATCAATCAGAAAGAATCTTTGATTTTACGCGATTCGGGCGCATCGTTTGATCTAGTGAGTGAGAGTTTAGTAAATGCATCAGATTACACGGGCGAATCTATCTGGATTAGCCAGCCGTTAGAAAGGGCGCCGAAGAATTTGTGTGTCGCGCAGATTGAATTAGAAATACCTAGCGGTCGTGTTATTACAAGGGCGGCAGTTGTACCAAAAGAGTGTGAATTAGCGTATTATATTTTAAGTAATCGAACTATGTTATTGTTAGAAGAAGTTAAGCAAGGTTTTGTCGAACCACAGGAAATCAATGTGGTAGTTACGCGAGCCAGTGCAGCTAAGGAACAGTTTAGTTTAGGAAACTCTGTTGAAAATGTAGTACAAAATATTGAAATTAATAGGTCTGAAAATGATGTGGAGGAGGAGGAAAATACGGAGGCTATAAGTGCTGAATGTGATAGTGTAGTAGAACTTGCCAGTGAAATTAGAGATTTATTACGTGTAGACACGAATCAGTTTCGCAGGGCACAGCAAGCTGATGGAGAAGTTAAAGCAATCTATGATGAATGTAAGACTGTAATAGTGAGCCAGGGAAAGATATGTATTTCATTAAGAACGATATTCTCTTCAAGAATAGGCGGAGCAAGAAAGGTGAGAATTTTGAAATGCTGGTAGTGCCGAAGATATATCGCGGGTACATTTTGAGAGTATGTCACGAAACTGCTTCCAGTCATTTAGGTTGTTCTAAATCAAAGTCTTGTATGTCGCGGTATTTTTATTGGCCGAACTGTTTTCAGGAGATGGAAAAATTCGTGAAAACGTGTAATAGTTGCCAGTTAGTAGGACACGGTGGTGACAAGAAAAAAGCACCTTTGATTATTGTGCCGACTATTAGCGAGGTATTCTCTAAATTAAATATAGATACGGTAGGCCCGTTTGCACCAAGTAGTACGGGGGCAAAACATATTCTTACAGGCAATATGTGTATCTTCACGGTATCCCGAGGCCATACCAATCAGAAGATTTACAAACTACTACTATTATTGAGGCCTTAATGGAATTGTTTAGTAGAACGGGATTTCCTCGTGAAATGCAGACAGACCAAGGCACGTGTTTCACCAGTAATTTGATGGTTGAGTTTGCGGAAAAATTCGGTATTCGAATTGTTCACAGCTCCTCATACCATCCTCAAGTAATTCAGTTGAACGGATTCACCGAACTATGAATAGGCTATTTAAAGGTGTTATGTTTAGAGGCAGGAGGTGATTGGGAAATGAATCTACCGGCAATTTTATTTGCCATGAGAACGAACGGTTCATGAATCTTTAGGCTTATACTCCAGCGGAGCTTGTATTTGGGAAGAACTTGAGAACACCGGTAACATTGTTGTATGAGAACATTGTAGGGAATGAATACAGAAAGCAACACGGTAACAGAATATGTTTTTGATTGATTAATAGGTTAAAATATATTAGGGAAACTGCACACCTCAGGTTAGAGAGTGAGCAACGCAAAAGGAAGGTTGCTTATGATAAGAAGGCTGTAGTTAGGAATTTTAATGTTGGGGATAAGGTATTAATATTTGCTCCCAATAGAACAAAGAAATTATCTGTACAGTGGATAGGACCGGGAGAGGTTATGGAAAAAGTTTCTGATGTGAATTATCTTGTACAATTGCCTAACAAAAGTGCAGGAAAAGTGTACCACGTCAACATGATGAAAGCGTACCATCAGAGGACTGAGTATGTTAATTTTGTAGCAGAGTGTAGGACTGAAGATGAAGCTAACGATGACGTGATCGATAGGTATGCGCTTCGGTTAGAAGCTGGCGACTTCGACGCGGAATCGATGCTCATCGGCACCGATGCTACACCTGAAATGTACAATAAATTGAAAGCTTTAATTGTTGAATTTAGTGACATTTTCTCAGACAAACCAGGTTTAACGGATAAGGTTGAGATGGACATCGAATTGGTCGACAACACGGCGAAAGTTAGAAGTGCGCCTTATCGCATGTCTATGAGGCAAAGTAAAATTTTGCAGGAGGAAATTGCCAAAATGTTAAGGGACGGGATTATGAAAGTTCTGACTCTGATTTCGCGTCACCAATGATATTGGTCGAGATGCCAAACAAAAGACCTCGAGCTTGTGTTGATTATAGGAAATTAAACCAGGTGATAAAGACGGAGTATTTTCCATTGCCGAGTTTAGATGAGCGTATCGAAACTGTAGCGGCGGCGAAAATAATTTCCACGTGTGATTTAAGCAAAGGGTTCTGGCAGGTTAAAATGACAGAAAGAGCGCAGCGGTATGCCACTTTCTGCACTAAATTTGGTAGCTATAAACCTTTACGCATGCCGTTTGGTATCAAAAACGCACCGTATGTGTGTAGCAAGTTAATGGCGGCTTTGCTTAAAGATTGCTCTGATTTTGCAATACCATATATGGATGACATAGCCATATTTAGCAATGACTGGGACAGATCATCTGCAGTCACTTACGCATTGTGTTTAATATTCTTAGAGAGACGAAATTGCATATTCAGCCGGCAAAGTGTAAGTTTGCTCGCGGGAAGGCGATGTTTCTAGGATATGAAATTGGTAGTGGCCTATTGAAGCCGAATGAGATCAAAGTTCGTGCGATTCGTGAGTACCCGAGACCGCCACGAAAAAGGAAATCAGGAAATTTCTTGGCTTTATTTCATATTATAGGCGTTTCGTGCCCAGGTTTTTCAGAAAAGGCGGCACCTCTCACAGATCTATTAAAGGGAACTATGAGACAAGGGAAGGTAGCGTGGTCGCAAGAGTGCGAGAAGGCGTTATTGAATTGCGTGATGCTCTGTGCAGTGAACCAGTTATTCATGCGCCTGATTTCAACAGAGAATTCTTGATGCAATGCGACGCGTCAGATAGAGGGGTGGGGATAGTACTTTCCCAGGTAGATGATGATGGAAATGAGAATCCTGTGTTATTTCTAAGCAAAAAGTTTTCTCCTTCTGAGATCAAATATTGTGTTACTGAGAAAGAATGTGCTAGTATTATATGGGGATTACAGAAATTAAAACATTATATTGATGGGAATGTTTGCCTGAAAGTGGAAACCGATCATAATCCTCTGGTCTGGTTACGAACAATGTTCCGGAAACAACCCCAGATTGATGCGATGGTCTTTGGCGATCCAGCATCTGAATATAAAAATTAAGCATAGGAAAGGTAACTTGAATATTAATGCGGATATATTGAGTAGAGTGTACGAGAATGAGCTCCAGGCAGTGCCTGAACTTGCAGAGAGACGTACGTCCCTCAGCAATGTGCGTGATGTGAGTGCGCATCAAGACAGTGCCGACATTGTGTCAGAGTGCAAAACGACCAGTGTAAAGCAGTTGTCAACAGACACACAAGTGCAATCGTGAAATAATGCGTGTGGGCAACGAATTGAAGCAAGATGGACTTGCAGGGCAGAAAAACAATTAAGATTTCTTTTGAACCTTTGTGCATTATATTCAGACTCATGATCAAGAAAGTATATATTGTGAAAGAGAAAGAGAAAAATGGAATTGTTAAAACTACACATGTTTGGAAAAAAGTGTATATTTTTTGGTAAAGGGTTATACTGTGTATTTGTTATGTCATGTTTTGAAAGGGATTGCATAATTTTGGTAAAGCGATATAATGTGTATTTATTATGTCACGTTTGGAAAGTTATTGCAACTTGATTATGTCTTTATGTTGTTACTAGGGCATACAGTGCAATTATTTATGTCAAATTTTTTTTTTGAAAAAGTATACGTGAATGTGTTTATGTGTATTGAGAAGGGGTATAAGAAATTTTTTTTGGCTACCACATCGAGTTCATGTAATGTGTGTATACGAAATTGTTTATAATAACAGAGAGTAAAAAAAATTAAGTATAGGTTAGTAGGGATTTTATTTTCAGGTATGTTGCATGTATTTAGCCAGGTTAGGAGCAGTTGCGTAGAATGTGAGCCAGCAGGCCTAGGGCAGTAAATTTCGGGGAATTTTTGTTCTGTGTTGTGGCAACTGCGAAAAAAATTCCTGGGGGGGTATATAGGAGTTTGTAGCGTCATGCACGCTCAAACGAGCAGACGGTAATTTCACCGGATGTGGAACAAAGGGCTGGACATCTGGCGTGGTGACGCGCAATGACGCATCGGTTTTTCCGAGCGAGCGAAGCGTCGTCTCAGGTGCAGGGACGGGCAACGGTGGCGGCGGGCGGCGCCATGGCGCCTATAAAAGCCGGGTGACGAACGCCCCATTCTTCTTTTCTGTAGTTCGAGCTGTGTGAGTAGGAGGCTGTGCGTCTAGCACGCGGAGGGGAAGCCGGCATTAGTTTGTCGTTAGTCATGAGACATGTAGGTTTGTCTCGGCAGAGCGGTGCATCACACCGAGGGGAAACGTTTGTGGTTTGGGCGGTGTGGTAGCCGCACTGTAATATCACTTCTTGTGGTGGGCTGTATTTATTTACTTAGTAGAAGGCAGTGTTATGGTGTTTTACGACTTCGGTCTGTGTTTTTTCATTAATAAACCAACTGTTTATTCTACCCACCCTCGTCTGTGTTTTAATACATCCGTATGACGCCACAATATATAGTTTCCAATTTTCTATCATAAAATGGTGTGTTACGTTGGAATTTCTTAAAGTACTCTTTACTTTTTAAGGAACAATTTTGCATAAATACATCATTTTACGCCAAGCTAGAGTCTATAATTTGCGTATTTTCACGCCTCACTTTAACAATTATATTTCTGCGGGTTTATGGGGATTTTGGAAATATTGTGAAGAATGTCAAGAATTTTCTACAAAAATTTATATGCTAAAAGAGAGACAAGAAAGTCAGTCATATTGAACTAATTCAAAAAACTTTGAAAATTAATTATTAAAGGTAACATGTTCTAAAGAATTGTAAAATGTACTGTTGTATAATTCTTAATTCTAAGATTGAATAACTCCCATAAGATTTTTTTCGTTAATCATAATTAATTATTTTTCTCTGAT
>JAHLJT010004567.1:182531075-182556239 GCA_031308135.1 Acheta domesticus
AAAGCTCTCAGGAATGTTTTTCTAGAAATTAATTTATTTGTGAATATGTCATTAATATTAGGCAAGTTGATTGGACGAAGACTCTTGAGTAAAGATATCAGCCAATGATGACCATTCTAGAAAAGAACTGAACTGTAGATTAAATCTAAAGATCAAAATCAGTCTCTTTATTTCTAGGTTGTTGTTTTGTGAAATATCCATGGTTCTAATTTTGGGTGTAGTCTAGTTGTAGAGTTAGTGACCATATCTATTATTTATTTTGTATGATATTGTTGGTATCTTCGAGTCACCTTCTTTACCTTGTTACTGATTCATTTATTAGTCAAAGAAAACCAAAATGCCGTAATGTTCAGATACCTAGAGAATATGTTTCGCCCATCACGTATTTCCGATAAATACAAGAATGAAATTAATAACGACCATTCTAAAGTTTAAATTCAGAGGAAAGAAGAAAATAACATTTTATTGAAACATTTATTTTACTATCACGTCTCAGAGAATAAAGGATACACGCTTACATACTGCAAGAATCGTCCTAAAATATCGTAAAAATTGTACCTTTAAAAACCTATGAAAGAACATTTGTGTTGAACAGGAACAATAAATATCTAAAAAACTTCTACAGTATTTTAAGTATGAATTCTCGTTAATGCGTAACGGAATGATTTAGTGACAAATAAAAAATAAACAAATGCACGCCTTCCTTCAGCGCAAGTGAACACTTTATTGCAAAAACGTTGCAAGTTTCTTTCGTAATTGATATCATCCGTACGAATCTCGGAATTTCGATCCCTCTCGAATTTTAAGTTACACCATATTCGTACCTCAAGAGTATGCATTGATTACTATCGATACTTATATACCTAAGTATATGATGTCTATATATTAATATTTTATTTTTAAAAGAAGTAGAAACAATGGGGGGCAATGACAGATTTACAACCGCACAAGTCAGGCTCGTTCGTGTATAGTGCCTAAGGAGCAACGCGGGTCGGATAAATCCTGGACATGGGCTGTATCTGGCCAGAGTGCCATGGTTTGGAAGTCGCGTCTCTAAAAAAGGATGGCTATTTGATAGTCATGATGTCTATGTATATAAATACTCTTAAATACATAAGTAAAAATATTTCTAAATACTTTAGACATGATGTCTATGTATAAGCAGAGAAACTACAGATAAAAAATTAATTCATTATCATTTTATTAATATTAAATTTGAGTTAATACGTCCCCAACTAAGCATACATTACTCGGTGTATATCTCAAAAGACACTGAATACAAGTAGGATGCTAATTAAGCTTTTATCCCTGAAATGAGCGTGCAAATGTGCCACGACAAAATGAATTCCCAGAAAGTCTATGATGTACAGCGTTTGGTTATAAAAATTAATTGTAATAACATTCATATATTTTATACCAGAGGAACGGGGCACATGTGAATTCAAATTGTATTTCTACTTCTATACACTTCGCTTCGCATATGAGCACATATAGATAATGCAAGATTTCTTTTAGGATTTTTATGTTAGGGAGTGCCGTCATACCATAACATTTTTTTTTTGTTTAAAAAAGGCCTTTCACATTCCATTCCATGATAAACGCATTTTGACCAGTTCAAACCGTTCAAAACATCACCTTGGCGGTGGATACACATAAGTACTTATTGAATGCCTTTTCCTCATATGAGATTCAGTTTTCCTCCTCATCGTTTCATTCATTCTCTTTACTCCATCCGCCAAATTCCATCTTTACTCCGCCAACAAATTTGACATCGCTAGACTTTGTGGTCAGTTGCCTAAAAGTTATTGCATACACTATTTGAAAAATAAGAAAGCTACAGCTTTGCATTACGTAATGAACATTTACCTGAAAGTATTTGTGTCTTTAGGCAAGCTGAAAACTAAGCTAAATGTTGTTAAAAATAATCTGTATAGTCTCTACATTAAATGCGAAACTTTTCCTATCTGAGATTGCATAGTTTCTCAAAAAATATATTGATATCGGCAAGATATCGTGAAGAAAAATTGCACAGATATTCCAGATTTACTAATATTTCAGTCTTCAATATCGGAATTAGTAATTCCTGAACGCCTTTTTATTGAACGCCTTCGTGAACTTCAAATATGGAAAGCCGTTTGCGTGTTGGAATCATCTTCTGATGGCTGCGATCGGGCCGTGGCATGCCGTCTGAAAATCACTGACGTAGAACCACATGCTCATGCACTGTGCTTCCTGCTCCTCCACCCGCCCACCCACCCCCAACCACCGGTGTAGGTGGCTCAGGGCATCAATTGATGTCAAGGCAGTGCGTCTGACCGGGAGGTTCTAGGGTTCGAGTCTTGTGGATGGGTTTCCGACGTTAGCTAGATGGAATTCATACGCTGCCTGTAGGAGAATCCTAGTGGCCGACTGCTCTCATCGGTAGTTCTCCGAATGCTGGAGCAGTACCCTAACAAATGGACCACGGAACTGGCATGGTCTTTTCTTCCTTCCTAGTCTTCCTATCGGTCCTCCCGTGTATTTAAACCTTATATTACATAACACTTACACTTATACACTTATATTTACACTTATATTTACTTTTACACTTATATTTACATTATATTTACATTACTTTTACACTTATATTTACATTATGTAACTTCATTATTTGTGCACGTCTTCTGAGTTTCAGTGGGAAATATAGTTTATTCAAATTATCGTTTTTCATATTATCGCGGCAAAAAGTATTATTCTTTCATGAAGAACATGAGGGTTCAGGGCAGGAATTTATAGCTAATTTACCTTTGAAAATAGATTTTATTATATAGGAGCGAATATTTTGTCAACAAAACTCGAAAAAAACCTCTCTTTTCTGTATTCAAAATTCGACTAAAATATGGTTTAGGATAGAGACCACAGAATTATGAAAACGTGCACAAAAATCACTTCTCCCCATAGCTCGTCATACGCAGTTTTTAACTGTTTTTTGACGTAAATAAATAAATAAATACATCCATTACACAACCTCACATGTGGGGAGGACCAGTGGGGAGCTTAGAGCTCGTCCCAGCTGAGGCGATGCCCCGCTGGTGGGAGATACCTGGTTGCGTCAAGCCGACGTAGATCGGCGCCGGATCTCGTCATCCAACGGTGGAAGATCAACGCCACTTCCCTGAAACGTACACTACACTTACGGGACTAATGACCTTCGCAGTTGACGCACCCGGAATCACTCATCAATCAAAAAACCCACCCTATCCCCACCTCACCTCGCCCCGTTCCACCGCCCACAGTCCTCGCAGCGCGGCCCTCACCGTTGCCGCCGCCGCCGCCGCGACGGTAATCTCGTTCGACGAACAGACGTGAAATTTGTGGGCGGCCGCCCGGCGCTTTTGTCTCGCTCCGCGCGCGCTCGCCTGCGCCGCGCCGCGTGCCTGGTAGAGCGCCGCGAGTTCGCATGCAGCCCAGGCACCGCGAACCACTACGATGGGCGCACAGACCCATCCAAGAGGAGAAGGTAAGGGTCCTTCCGCCCCCAAAGCCGACATCATTATAATTGCCATCATCGTGGACCAGCCTAATGGCTTATACCAGTGTTGTCAAGGTCGATGCCACGAGTGGGAGTCTGTGGCACGAGTGCTACGACGAAATCGCCCCTTCACGTAGATCGTCACCCCGCCAATTGAGACAACGTCATTCCCATTGTAAAACGGCGGGGTTACTAATAGTTTTCTTTCCCGACGCTAGTTGCGCAGAGTAGCACGTGGCATGCTACGGTGCCACGACGCGTGCCACTGCCACCAGTAGAACCTTGACACTACTGGCTTATACCGTGTTCCAAAGTTATCTTCCATCGCCTTACCTGCTCATTTTCCATGTAAAAGATCTTGGCTGTCCGGGTGACGCCACGTTGAAAGCTATGTTGCCGACGTTTCGACCATCTTGTCGTGGTCTCCCTCAGAGCAGGGCTGTCAGGGCCTCCTCAGGGCAGACCAGCCTGAGGAAGACCAAGAAAAAGTGGTCGAAACGTGGGCAACACAGACTTCGACGCAGCGTCACCCGGACAGCCAAGATCATTTACAAAACTCTGGTCGCGGAAGCCTGCGACTTCATTTATTTTCCAGTTGAACTTGTGGAGGGTTGTTGACTGTTGTTCTTCCATCTTCGAGCATTCTCAACAAATGATGCTAATTCCTCTTAGTATCTCTGATGTACGAATTTCTTTTACGGTGTAACATTGAATAGCCTGTGAATGGTCTAAGAACTAAGTCAACATTTTCTGTAATTTTATTCAAATTATCATAAGAATTTAAAAAATATGGAGCGTGTCACATGCAATGCAGTATTTAACTCTTTTGAAAAATATAAATTTTTGATTTCAAGCAAAATTTTTTAAATTCAAAAAATGTTTGATGTGGTAGAGAAACTGAAAGGGCTCCTTCGTGAATATACTTTCCGGAGGGAAAAGTGTTCTTCATTCTGACAGTGCTTCAAATCAAACTGAAACTTGCTATCGGTACTAATAGTAAGAGTCTATTATGAGAGAGTGAAAATGTCTTTTTATTAAAATGTTGCCAAAAATGCTCTGTACTACTTTTTTATTCATAACTTTACAAAGAGAGAAGATAAAGTTTCTGGAACTAAAGAGTACTTCGATTAGATGAACGCCAATATTCTATCATACAGCCACTGTATGCAAGATAATTCTAGTGTCCGGCTTCTGTGATATTCTCTGTAGTCCTCCAATCAGTACCATGCGAATGCCGAAGCAGTACCTTATCAACGTCCATGGACTGCGCGCGATCTTTCCTCCCTCATCCTTGAACCCTCTGTTTCCTTACACCCACATACACGCACATAATTTTCGCAGGGGCTTTAAATTGATTCACACATATGGAATACACGAATATCAGGCCAAAATCACTGGAAGTTTGAAGTATGAGAGGAAGAAGATGTAATTATACTTTTTGTCCGTATCTGCAGCATCTCTTCTATGGCACTGCTCTAATCGATTAGTATTCTCCGAACGTCAGGCGACTGCCAGAGTAATACCCTACCAAGCGGCCAGGGACAGCGCGCGATCCTTTCCCTTCCTTGGTCTATCCTCACCCTTACTTACACACATACACACACACACACTCACATGCACAGCAACTACTATTACACGTCGGGAGACCAGTCGGGATCTTAGATCTGTCCGGTCGGACGTTGCCACGCTGGTGGGAGATATCTGGTTGGGAAAATCCCCGCAAGCCCACGGTAGGCCAGCGCGAATTTCGCCATCCAGCGTGGGAAGATCACCGCCACCTCCTCCCGCAATAAATCACCCACTTCACTCACTGGACATGTCAATCAAATAAATCAATCACAATCAATATATTGAAGTAATATTTTTGTTGAAATGTCTCGAACATTTTACTTCTAGTTTTGATTAATTGAAAGACAGCAATATTTTGTATGACAAAATTATTTTGCATGCAATTTTTTAAAAGCTAATCTCATTTTCAAAATGTCCCTTCTTTTGTCTATTGATGATGGCAACCCTGGTGCAACCGTCATGAAAACAAGTACCCAACCCCACTGTAGTTGAGCCGCCAGTCGCAATGCGCTTCATGACGTTCGTTTTGTCAGCCAGAGGCACCGTGTGCCTTATCGACCTCACAGCCGCGTTCCTCAATTTTTGCGGTACGCGGCGCGGACTATCAATTGGAACGCCAGGTCTCCATAGCGACCTCGGAGAATGTGACCTACGCAAATATATCAGACGACGGCTTTAGAAATACCCGCGGCAGTCCAGCATTTCGAGGCGCATAAATATATTGCGGTCATAAAGTACGGGCATGACTGTCTCCTTGCAGCTAAGACACGAATTTATATGTTTATTAATGTGGGTAATATTTGCGTGCATGCACAAACTTAGTCGGAATGCCGAATGACACAGGCGACTGTAATTCAAAGGCCACTGCCCTCAAGGCCAAGGGATCGGCAGGGCAGCTCGCGGAGCGGCGGTGTGAGGGGACGGCAATAAGGCAATAACTCGCCGGCTAATAGCTACGTAATTCGCTGGTGTCGAAAAAACAGACGGCCTCGGCCGAACCTGAAACATTCTCTTGCTGCACTTGCTAAAGTCGTAGGCCAAATGGAAGGGAACTTGAGGAGCAAACATCCACAAGGTAGTCTCCATTTGGCAAAAATTGAGTTCTACTGTTGTTTTTACCTAGAGTTTTATTTCCAGCAAAAACGTGAGATGTCTTACGATACATTAAGTAGCACTACAAATCGTTGAGTGAAAGACGGTGTAATCAAATGAACAGTGGACGTGTCACATTTGAATGTTTGATTCTCACTTGTAGAATTGTACGGAGGATTCAAGCTGAAATTTTGTGACAAACCATTTTTGAAGAAACGGGAAAAAATAAATAATACATACGTAGCATAATACACGAAACACAAGCGATCTTTTCTTTCTCATCCTCGCCCGAAACTGAAACATTCTTGAGCTGCCGTTTGCTTTAAGTTGCACGGTCAAATAGAAAGGAACTTGTGGAATTGTTTCGACGATTCCAGCTAAAATTTTGTGACAATCCTTTTTTTGAAAACAGGAAATGTAAATATTACGTCCCTAACATAATTCCTCCGGCGGCGATGGCTCAGTGGATGAATTCCCTTTGGCTTTGCAGAATCGTTTTTTCAATTATTGATTAATAATACCTGGCGCATCAACGGCTACGGCCATTATTCCCGTACGTGTGGGCCACGTTTTTTCCGTGGACTGTGCCGATGATCTTCCCCAGCTGGATGGTGAGATCCTGCGCCGACCTTCCCGTCGGCAACCGAGGTTTTCCCCACCAGGTATCTCCCTCCAGCGGGTCACCGTCCCACGGGGACAAACTCTGAACTCCCCCACCGGTCTCCCGATATGTGTGGTAATGTAATGCATGTAAGTGGAAGTGTGTAAGGAGAGAGGTTAGGAAGGAAGGTTCGTTTATTAGGGAACTGCTCCAGCATTCGCTTGATGTTGATCGGAGAAACCACGGAAGACTACCGATCAGAGCAGCCGGACACTAGAATTCTCCTCCAGACAGCAACTGGACTCGACCTTGCTATCTAGTTAGGGTCGAAAATCTTGCCACCGTCGGGACTCTCACCTAGGACCATCCGGTTAGAGGCACTGCTGTGACATCGATGACACGATACACCTCTCCCGGGGAGTTTTGGGATTTTTCTCCGATCAGTATCAGGTGAATGCCGTACAGTGTACAGCCTTACGATCAGTTTCAAGTGAATGGTACCTTAACAAAGAAGCGACGCAGCACGAAGGAACTTTTCTTCCTCATCTTTGTCCCCTTCCACACCACACGTGTTGGAATTCTCAGAGCTTGTTCCAGAGGGGTGGTTCATGGCTGGGAGAGATACACGGAGTGAGAAGCAAATGTGTAGTTCGGCGCCGGATCTCACGAACCAGCCGGATCGGAACACCGCCACCTTGTTGAATTAGCAGTTAGTATTGAGCAACCGTTAACATTGCGGATTTGGGAACCAAAATCAGTCAATATACATTAAAAATTAAATTTAATAATAGAAATTACAATTCAACAATTTTTAACACAAATAACACTCTTCCATCTACATTAGGAAAGAGATTGTTTACTGATTTACATTGATTTTTAATACAAGCTGATTATCTGGCGTTTCCCGGATATTTATTTCTCAATCATGTATTGTCAAAGGCTTGTCAAAGCCCGGGCAAGATAACTAGCTAACCAGAGTATGCGCACATTGTGTCGAAGAAACTCTGGGGGGGGGGATAAAAATCGGGGATAAATTTCACGTGAATGGCGGTGACTCAGTGGATTCTCTACTAAAGCAAATATATTATCTATTATGAAGAATATCATATTGTTTGAACTTACATTTGGCAAATAAAACTATATATTTTAATCGAAAAGATATTTATTTCGAAAACGCCTTTAAAGGGCAATAATGTATTAACGTTCTACATTCAGGATAGGAACAAAGATTCTTTCGTATTATATAGCTGTCAACCCAAAGAGTATGTTTTTACTAGAGGAAATACGCTATTTAGAGACCTGTTATTTTGTCATTACTGTTACATAAAGCAGATAAATGAATTCTTTGAAAAAACAACACAGAACGAAGCAGACAAAGAATTTGTGATTCAAACATATTCCTGTCCCATAGTAAAAATAATTTTACATGGCAGAATTTTAAAAGAACATATACATGATATAAAGTACTTGTAATAAGTCACAAAGTGCATAAACATAATTCAATCCCTGTTTTGATAAAAACATCCGGCAAACGTGTTTTCATATGAAGCAACTATCTGCCGTGATATTTCGAACGCGCTGCCCGCTTATCATTCCACACACAGCTTGCACTTCTACAACGTTAACTGAATTTGGATTGATTGATTGATTAGTGATTCTCAGTGTATCAAACGGCTAAAATCCTTAGTACCGTAAGTGTGGTGCATGTTATTCCTTGGAAGGTGGCGACGATCTTCCCCCACTGGATGGCAAGATCCGGCGCCCATGTGCACGTTGGCTAGCGAGGTTTTTCCCAACCAGGTACCTCCCATCAATGGGACACTGACCTGCCGGGACAAGCTCTAAGTTCCCCACAAATCTCTCGGCATGTGCGGTGGCGTAGTGCGTGTAAGTGTAAGAGTGTGTAAGTAATGAATGAGGAGAGGACAAGGAAGAAGAAGGAAACATCGCGCGCGGTCCGTCGTCCGTTTGTTAGGGTACTGCTCTGGCATTTGCCTGGTATTGACCGAGAAACCATAGATAATACCGATCAGAGCAATCGGCCGCTGGGATTCCCTTCCAGATAGCGACTGAACTTGACCTAGCTGTCTAGCTAGTGTCGAAAATTCTGCCACCGCTCAGACTCGAACCTAGGACTTCCCGGTCAGAGGCCCTGCATTGGCATCAGTGGATGCCCTGAGCCAGGTCTTCTAGTCTGAATTTGGAGGAGAAATGAGAGAGGAATCAGAGGAAACACACTTCCGGTGCTCACAGGAGCTCCGGGCCCCCAAGCGCTCAAATAGCTCATGCGGGCGGAGTTTGACATGCAGGTATTAAGCGTACTCGCCCGCCGCCCCACCCATCCCGATCATTTCCTCCGTTCCACTCGGTTCGTCGGCCCGTTTCGCTTCTGGACATCAACGGACTACTACTCGTGTGGTTCATGAACAGCTGCTGGCTTTGTGTGAGATGGTTCCGGATTCGATTTCCGGCCGGAGCAAAAAGAAGCTGTCACTTTCTAACACAAGTCCACAGATGTGAGACGAAAGAAAAGGCTCAGGCAGGCCAGATAGGTAGGCACGGTGATGGGAATGCGTCATGCACTCACATGTATGCTTTGCCCTCAGACGTGGATAATAAATAAAACCAGGTCCCAGGTCTGGGAACACCGCTAGCTGATAAAACTCGGATTATATCATACTCTAAAATGCTACTTAAATGCATAAAGAAATAATCAATTTCAAGTAAACTATCTGGGCATCGTTTTCTGGAGATCAGTGGGGAATACAGTTATTCAAATAATCGTTTACCATGTCCTCGCGGGAGTAAATCGATTCCTTAACGTAGGGCTTACAACCAAAATCTGTAGCCATGGTGCCGCTGCGAATAGTTTTTTTTATTACAGATGTGCTAATATTCCTACCAAATCTTGCCAAATATCTTGCAACATAGCTATTTGTATTTATAATTCAATATAATGTAGTGTATACATTAGGACAGGAATCACAGAACTGAAAACAGTACACATATTGCTCTTTTCCCTCAAAATTTGATAAAAAAGGCTGAGACATGATTTTGAAATGCAAACCGTGCTATTTTCTCGACTATTCAAATTATTGGAGAGAAATGTTCAGTGCTTGAAAAGCCTTTGGAGAACAGAATACATTCATCTACACAATCATTTTTTTTATTTTTTCCAGTTAAGTAGTATGCCAGTTTTACAAGAAATTAAACAATCATGTATAATTATAATATAGATATATATATATTAATATATATAATATGTGACCGTACTTACCCTTGTTGGTTTCATGAGTACACATATCATTAAATTTTTGTGATGTTTATTTGGGCACAGGGGTCTTTGAGGGGGGTACTTAATCCTCATTATCTGAATTCAAAGAATCTACGTCACAGAAACAGATTTATTAAGAAGAAAAACAACACAACATCTTCACATTACTAACATCATTTACATCATTGACCTGGTCGCAAATTCTTACTGATACAAACTAATGTTTATCCTATACGTCTCCGAATATCCTATCATTACATTTATCATTTCATTTATACAACCTCCATTTCTCTGGAAACTGCATGCCATTCGTGAACCACTACAGAACCTTGCTCTCCTTACTACTCAGTGAGCACCCTGAACTGGCATTTTAATCGATTACCCCTCTATTTTGTTCATAATTATTGTTACTTATATGCCCTCACAACCGTCGTCTTCTACGCGACGCGATGCCGCGTGCTCCGCTCGTGCCGAGGAGGGACCTTGGCGCCAACGATGTTCTGCTGCCCACGTGTCGCCGCGGCCCGTTTCCGTGCACCGGCGGCGCTCACCACAGTTCCTTCTTCACACGATGAATTTACTGTTCCAGCTCACACGGTTCCGCATGTAATCCCGCTTCCGCACAGCTACACCGACTACCATGAACAGCATCGCCCACACGGTCCCGTGCGCTGTTTCTCTTCTCTCGTCAAATTTCGTGATTATTACTTCCAATGAAGTTACCACAATCCTTACTCGCAATTATCATTAAGTCCATCACAATTATCCTTCCTTCAACACAGCCGTCCCGATACTTTCCGATTTATCTGTTTTCGTTACCACATCGCTCTCTTGTCACCATCACGCCTCTCGCCTCTCTCTTCGCTGCTCAACTCCCGAATGCCTGTTCGCGCGGTCCGACCGACCATTCACACCTTCCGGGCGCTCGTTCACGGCTCGGCCCGATTCGTTCCGCAACGATTCATCAATCTGCGCGCCACTTTTGAACGTTGTGGAGCGCTATTATTTACGTTTTGACCAATACGGTCAATATATATATATATATATATAGTTTTTCAATTTATGCTATTTAAACAATCAGATAAATACATTGTCATTTATTGAGGTTACTACTGGAAAATGTTTTCTAATTACATCGTTCTCGGATAAATTCAAATTAAAGTAAAATAGGAAATCCTTTGTGATTGGTATCGAATAAAGAATCCACGTAAATTACGCATAAAAAGTAATATCATAAATGTATTTTAAAAGATGAGCGTTTCTGAATTCTTGAAATAGTGATAAAAAACATTTCGCAGTTTATAAGTTTATCTAGCTGAGGCTAAATTTTCTTTTGTCGTCTAGCTCTGTTACTTTAAAATATAAAATGAAATGTTTACACAAAAAGTTAAATATGTTAAAATTATGTGATTTGTAAATGAATTGAAATTGCTTCATGTACAAGATCACAAGAATTCATGTAGCATGTAGAGAAGTGACCCAAAATTGAAACATTGTGTTTACACACAGTATGGTGTTTAAAGCATTAAATTTTTCAAAAACCTTTTTCAAGTATATTTAAACTCATTTATAAATCAGAACCAAGCTAAGACACAACAAATGGTTTGTAGTTGAGCCTGTGACCTGTATAGAAATCTTTTCCTCGCGAGTATTCTTAGAGACAAGTGACAAGGAAAAACATTCTGTTTATAAGTAGTGACCAGTTCTAAGGATATTAAATTTCCCTACTTATATTTCATCACTTCCTTTCTAAATGATCTTCCTTATATGAATTTAACAGTTATTTCAAGTTATACACCCGCTATTTCGAACACTTTATTAGAACAAGAAATGTTTTATTGCGGCAAAAATCAAAGAAACTTATTACAATTCTGTATTAAACGCTTACAAATATCGTGGGATTACACATTGGTGCAGGTTTTGCGTTATTTTTAGTAAGTATGGCACCCCCTTGCGTCAACGGGTCTTCCGAATTAGTGATTTAAAGCAGTTGCTTGGGAACACGATTGAGAGCTACCCATCATCCGCTTGTGCATGCAATTGCACTTCCAGTTCGGGTGCAGCCAGGTCCTCAACATGTGGGTCTGGGACATGTACCAGAAGTGCATTGCACGCGAGGTGTCCTGAAATAGGTATTTGACCTACTAATTCTGGAAATACCAGTTTCATACCTCGAATCAACATTATTTTAGGGAAGGTTAACTTACTGTATATGTCAGGGTAAGATGTGATAAAGGTTTTACTTGTCTAGAATTATTTTCACTGATGTTGGACATTTATTTAAGTGGGTGAAAGAAGAAAAAAAGTTGTTTGGTATCGTAGCATTGCAGTAAATATTACGTCGTTCATTTTTTCAAAGGTCTTTATGTATATAATCAAATTGTAGACATGCAAATATGATATAAAAAATGCTAATTTCATTAAATTGATTGTTAAAGCACTCCAAAGTAATTCGAATAAGTTATGAACATTTTTTCTGCTTTAAAATGTCTGTCATAAATAAATGTACTGCAATTTTAAATTTCAGACTTCAAATGAAGGGATAGAAGTGAGATTGGACTTACTTTAACATGGGACATTTACAAATTAGTATTCTTTTAATTACATTTTTATACAGGTGTTGAGAGAAAAAACATGAAAAAAACATGAATAAGTAACAAATTAGAAAATGAAAAATATAAAATCAGTATATTGTCTATTTGGATACGTTTCTAACGAAGAATTTTTGTAATTGAACAATTAAAATGACGTAATTGGTTCCTTTTATCATCATCCTACCAGTAAATAATATTTGTCGTAAAAATGTTTTTAACTACCTTTCTAAAGAAATTCATGTGACATCATTCGGGGATTGATAGCTTCATACTTTGCACAGATACAAGGAAATATTTATAACATTTTGATCAGTTGGCGATGCTGTATTTGGAAATTTATGGATTCAGTAGTGAAAAGTAAATATCTTTACATCAATATAATATGAATGAAGAGACGCACAAAGTCGGTGTCATATGAGGAGTTATACATACACTTATACGCGTATCTCGTCAATTTTCTGAACAGTACTTCGAACAGTTTTATGCTATTTTATTACAAAAGTAACAATTATGTCAATAAATGTAAGGCAATTTCCAGATTGGAATGTGTTGATTGATTTATTAGTGATTCCGGCTGCATCATCTACTAAGGGCATTGTAGTCCTTAAGTGTAATGCATGTTTCTTTCTTCAGGAAGGGGCAGTGGTTTTCCTTCGCTAGTTGGTGAGATCTGACTCTGACCTACCGTCGGCTAATGAGGGTTTTCCCCAACCAGTCTCTTAGTTCTCGACCAGTTTACCAGCATAGGTAGAGTAGTATATTTAAGTGTAAATAAGGGGTGACGATAGAAGGAAAAGGAGGCAAAGATCGCGCGCGGTCCATGACCCGTTTCTTAAGGTACTGCTCTTGTATTCACCTAGTATTGGTCGGAGAAACCACGGAAAACTACCGATCTGAGCAGCCGGCAACTGAATTCTATACAGGAAATGCAACTCACGAACGATATCCTTCAGACGGCGACAGAAGTCGAACCATCTATCTGGCTAGTATCGAAAATCGTCATCGTTGGGACTCGAACCCCAGGACCTCCCGGTCAGAGGCACTGCAGTCACATCAGATAGTGCCCTGAGCCACCTCTCCCGATCGGAATGTGTTCGCCTACGCCGTTTACGACATGGTGCCGCGCTGGTGAGTCTCATTTTATTATATGGTGCTTCTCACGTTGGGCGGCGTCGGCCGCCGACGTCAGCACGACATCATTCAAGAAACTACGCAGTGTCATCCATGGCTTTCTGACACTATTGCTTATCATGAAGCTCTTCATTTAGACGACGGACGCAATTTTGTATAATTTTCAATATTACGGAAAGGGTCTACAGATCCAGATCTCCGTCAGGCAAGCCCCCTCCAAGGTGAAGCTCCCTGAGTTGAAACTCACTGATCAGATGTTTGGAATTTATTAAATTCCAAACCTGTAGCTTGTTTTCACCATCAAAGTCTCAAACGTTGAAGAATTATCTGTCTCACATGTGACATCACAATAAGGAACATGTATCATTGTATAGGAACATGCTAATGATTGTCCCAACTAAAGTAAATGTAAATTATAATCCAGATTCCAATATAACTGATAAATCTGATATTTTTAGATAAATTTCATTCATGTTGTTTGAACGTTGTGTGAATTCTTATAGTTGATTGTTCTTCTTTTTTTTAATTGATTATATGTGTAGTTTAAAATTGTTTCACATAAAAGTGTTTTTTCTTGTGAGTTAATGTTTTCATTTTCGCTTCCTTCTTTGCGTAAGTTCGTCGGCTTTAGTCAAGAAAATATCACTCGTGGGCTGCAGCAGTGGCACAACTCAAAAAATATAAATTCTGAGTTCATTGTAGATTCGTCTACCTTCCAGCAGCAATGATGCATGTCTTACAGCACAGTATTCACAAACACATGGCTGAAGTATACATTGAAGAACGATACATTTCAATACAATGTGAAAACTTTCAAACTGTTTATCTCAATATCTACTTTTTTTTAATTGTCACAATTGCAACTCACGAACGATATCTTTGCGTTTTTCCAACAAACTACATGCTTTCATAATTGTAGATATATTTCTTTTCTTCTGTTAAGTTTTCATAAATAATAATCATAATGATCTTATGAAAATAATGAGTTTCATAAAATAGAGGGTACATTTGGAAACACATTTGTAGGAAATGCAGGTACGCAGGATGAAAGTAATACCGAAAAGGCAGTATAATATTTGTGATTCATAGCATTTCATCACTAGATGCCTTACCCCCTTCTCAAAAGGGGTTTAGTTGCTTAACCAAAACATTATATTTTATTTGCTTAGAACAGTGCTGTCAAGGTCGATGCCACGAGCGGGAGTCCGTAGCACGAGTGTCTCGACGAAATCGCCCGTCCACGCAGTTCATGACCCCGCCGCAAGAGACAACGCCATCCCTATTGTAAAACGGCAGGTTACTACTACTCGTAATAGTTCCCTTTCCCGACACTAGTTGCGCAGAGAAGGTCGTGGCATACTACGATGCCAGGACGCGTGCCATAACCCACCAGTAGAAGACCTTGACACCGCTGGCTTAGCATATTCGAAAAGGATCCGGAAACATTGGCCAGTTTCACACGAGTAGACCGAGGCGCGTCGAAGGACGCCTCACTTGCCCAGAATAGACTAAGGGACTCGCGGTTACACGAGTATTTTCATATTGTAGAAAAATATTAAATGTTTTCTAATGCTAATGTAGAAGAAATAGAACTTCGTGAAGCAATATACTGGAGATGTGATGATGTATCCTAGAGCTTCTCTTCTAACATGTAGCTGCCGGAAGATCAGAGGCTCTCCACAAGGACTAGAAATCTCTAAATCCGGCTTTCACGATCCACCAAACACCAGAACCTGTACTAAGATACCGCAATATCGTTAAGTAATTACAAAAAATGTTTCTGAAGTAATGTATGGTGTGCTTTACATTTTGTATCTCATTATGCTTAAACAGGTCTGCATTCACATTGGCGCAACCACGCTGTCCGTACCTTGATCATAGCTGCCAACGGCTCACTGCTCGCGGCATATCCCTTAGCACCGCTAACGTAGTGCTTCCAGTAAGGAAAGGACCTCTTAAAGAGATCAACTTTCTGTAAGCTAGTGCTGTACATCATAAGCGTATTAAGCCTGGGCAGTATTTATAATTTTACCTGACCTCTTGTTTCTCTACGAACACCCGGAAGCAGAAATCACGGTCGGTTCTTAATCTGTGCGATCAAATGCCAAGTTACAGCAAGTACCAAGAAGAGATATAGTCTCCGGTTACATGAATATATAGTTTCCAATTTTCTATCATAAAATGGTGTGTTACGTTGGAATTTCTTAAAGTACTCTTTACTTTTTAAGGAACAATTTTGCATAAATACATCATTTTACGCCAAGCTAGAGTCTATAATTTGCGTATTTTTCACGCCTCACTTTAACAATTATATTTCTGCGGGTTTATGGGGATTTTGGAATATTGTGAAGAATGTCAAGAATTTTCTACAAAAATTTATATGCTAAAAGAGAGACAAGAAAGTCAGTCATATTGAACTAATTCAAAAAACTTTGAAAATTAATTATTAAAGGTAACATGTTCTAAAGAATTGTAAAATGTACTGTTGTATAATTCTTAATTCTAAGATTGAATAACTCCCATAAGATTTTTTTCGTTAATCATAATTATATTTTTCTCTGATTAGCGATATTTGCGTGGGTACTCATTAACTTTTAAGAAATAGTCTTAGAGATTATGGAACTCCGCTCCGGTGGGCGCTGGGGAAACGAGAAACTGCAGTAGCCGCAGTTTCCATTCTTAAGTCTGAAAAAAGGAGGGAGTTTCAGGCCAGGTTAGCTCCCTTCCTGAGTAAAACAAACCTGCTCAGTGAACAACGCAAAGCCTCTGAACTTCACGACGACCTGGCAAAGAAAAAGGAAACAACGAATAAAGAAACAAGGAATAATGAGAATAGGACGCGGAATGTTAAATTCTGGAAGATTATAAGCCAGGAAATAATGAAAGAGATTTCAGAGAATAAAATTGGATGCATGTAACATATCAGAAACAAACTAGTGGTGCTACAGAATAGCACAGACTTTCCCTTATTAGTTTTCAATTTCCTTGGATTTGGGCTAGCTATAGTATGAAATTGCCACATACCCGTGCCAGATGCCATCTATCGGCGCCCAAAGTACTTTTTTTTTTTTACTTTTTCTAAACTATTCGGTTTCGTAATGGTAGAACGGAAATATTAACTTTACAATATTAAAGAACACAAAAACCTCGTCCTAAATGGCGCAATTTACTTTCAAAAATTTAGAGCCGTGTTTAAGAAAATGGTGTTTAAGTGCTTTTAAAAATGCGAAATTTGAAGCCCATTTTCACAGAAAATTTTTGAGTTTTCGAAACATTTCATTTGAAGTCATTAAAGCACTTTCATTTACAAATTCAATAATGTTTACAAATTGCTGGTAATGTGTATATTAACGGTGTGAGGTATCTTTAAAATATTACATATGTGTAATTTTTGCAAAAGCAAAACATACCCAAATAAACTTTACGTCATATTAAAGAGTGCAATTAACACTATCCGTTCGAAAAGTTTGAAGAAAAAATTTAGAGCCATTTGAGAAAATGGCGTTTGAGCGTTTCCGAAAATGGGAAAATTTTAGCTAATTTTCACAGAAAAACGGTTGAGGTTTTGAGAAACTTTATGACATTATTTTAAAGCACATGTACTCATAAATATAATGTGAACAAAATCGCTGATAACGTAAATATTTACGACGTGAGAGACATGTCAAAATATTAATTTTTTTTAATTTTTGAAAAAACAAAAGAATAGAGTAATATGACGTTCGTGTCGTCTCATAGAGTACATTAGTACTATCCCTGCCAAGGTTTAGGCGCTATTCAGAAACTGACAGGCGGAACAGACGGACGGACGTTTTGAAAAGAAGCATTTTTCGGTATCAGGTGCCCCCAAAACGTGTATTTCCGTTAAAATCTCGATATAGATTTTCCACAGCACTACATAACCTTCCCTATACTACGTATATTACTCCGTATATACGTACGTATACGGGAAAGTAAAAATAAAGGCACTGAACACACAATTACTACATCCTCATCTATAAGATTAAATAGCTACACTCCTGCACAAAAATGCCTACAATATATGGAAGAAATAGATTATATTAACGAATGGTTACTTAGAACAAAAATAGAAATAAATGAAATTTTGTTAGTGTGTGTGCTCCAGATATTGCCAAACACAGAGAAATGCCGAGAGACTTTTATGAAGATTTACGAAAATAGAGAAAATACCAGAAAATCAATATACTCATAGCAGGGGATCTAAACGCACGAGTGGGGAATATCCACTGGAAGGAGTAAAACAACGATTCTGTGAGAATGTTAGTAGTGTTAATGGAGATCTCCGAATTGACTTCTTGGTCAAAGTAACTTGCGGATCAATAATACATTCTTTGATTATGACTTCTAGTATAAGTATACATTTTTTGATTCTCAAGGCAACAGGCAATCATCGATTATGTAATAGCTAATAGACATTTTATATCTGCGATGTGTGAACATGTCAGTCAGTAAAACATAGGCAATGATCATGCACTTCTTTTGAGTAAAAAGTTGAATTTTACACCGACTAACAGGAAGAATTAGCACAAAACACACTGATAAATATAATGTAGAATCACTAGAAAATAAAAGTTGTCTCATAAAAGACTAGACGAGAAGATAATTGTAAATTCAATCGTAAGAGAAGAGAGCGTAGAAGTAGGGTGGATCAAATTAAGGGCAAATTTACTTCAAGCAGCGGAAAAGGCTATAGGGAAAGGAAGATACAGGTGTGAATTAAAAGTAACCATAAGACACCTTGGTTTACTAATGAAGTTAAAGATGTTACTGAGGAAAAGAAAAAAAAATTTCTTTGTTACAAAAACAAAAAATTATCAGAAGACCATTAACGGTATGTTGCTGCAAGGAACAAAGAAAATAAGAAACTAAGGAAACTGAAGGAGGCATACTGGGAAAAGTTCACAAAGGATATGGACAAAGACATGTTGGGGTGCCCAAAAGGAAGTATGGAGATGTTAAGGAACAGAAAAGCTGAAATAAACGAGGTAGAATATACGAGGTATAAATACGATTGAAAGTCCCCTTGGGGAAATTATTTCCAACACTTAGTACATCGAGATTCTACAGAACAAATCCATGAAAATCCAAATTTAAATGTGAATAACTACAGGGATGACGTAGTTGAAATTACAGAGAATGAAAGAAATACACCAATGAAAACCTTAAAGAATAGGAAAGCCCCGGGTCAAGATGAAATACGGAACGAGATGCTGAAGTATGGAGGCGAGAGATAAAAAGTATAGCAGAAAGTATTATTTAATAAAATATTAGAAGTCAGAAATGTACTACGAGATTGGAAAATCTGGATTACGATTCCGAAATTTAAAAATGGGAAGAGAAATGATCCTAACAGCTATAGAGGTATAATTATACTGAAAATGATATTAAAATTACTGACGAAAATAAAATTGGTAAACTTGCAGCCATTCTTCAAAATTAATGAGGAACAACAAGGATTTCGAACAAACAAAATCAACATCGGACGCTATATTTATAGTCCGACAAAAAGGCGAGAAAAGCGATCGAATGAAACAAGCCTGACTTGTGTTTTGTAGATTTCAAGAAGGTTGAATAAGGCTACGAGACTTGATCACAATTTTGACGGACAAACTGGTGCCTAAAAATTGATAGAAAACAATTAATGCTCTATACACAGACTTTAAAACTAAAGTAAAAAGTAGGAGACCAAATTACAGATGGAATAGAATGTGCGGGTGGAATACGCTTCTTCAACTTGATAATGGATAAAATAGTTGACAGCTAAAAACAATGGAAGGCTACATGATGGGTAATGGGAGATAAAGTAGACCAGATAAACATTGTCTGCTTCGCAGATGGGACAGTGCTTTTTGAGACTAAAAAAGTTCAGATTAGTAGAAATTATGGGAAAAAAATTATTAATACAATTGTAAATGTTGTCTTGATATAATCTTCAGTCACATCAGCTTCCCTTATTCCAAAAATTTCTGAAAAGTTTGTAGACAATATTGAAAAAAACACCATTTCATAATGCCACCTACTAACTACTACTTGATAAATTGTTTCTGCAGAGCCCGGAAGCGACCGTTTTGTAACAGATCTGAATCAACCCACTGCAAAATGTGTTTTCCACCATTAATCAAGAGTAGAAGCTTTAACGGGGCCATCCAGACCGAAGGCTGCCAGACTTCCGCCGGAGATGCCGCGGGCGGCGCGGTTCAGCAGAAGTGCACTCGACTCGTACGGCCATTCCGGAAGAAATAGCCTCGCCGCCATCTCCAACCCAAGATGCGTCCGTTGCCAACCATTCCCGTCCCCAGCGCTGCAATGGACGCTATCATGTTGGCCCCTGCATTGCCGCCGTCTTCGCTACCTATTTTTGTCACTGACGTTCATACTAGTACCATGTCCGATGCCTGCATTACTAAAGACAGACATAACTATGTACTACCGTAGCTTATTAGTCGAGAATCCTATGACTTTTCTTCTTGAATTCGCAATGAACTGCATTCTCATTCTATAGGGTGGATGTATATTAATAATAATAATAATAATAATAATAATGATAGTAATAATAATACAATTCCAAAGTTTGTCACACATCCCTATGTAGATAATACACAAGATTTTTCTGTAATTTTACGTTCTGTGGAATAAACGATTTAATTTATCCATTTAATGCTTGAATGCAGATATCTTTGTAAAGTAGATGTAAACATATCGTTTTCTGCAGCCTGTAGCTAATTTTACACCTCCTGTGGAAAAATAATTTAATTTTATTTTACCCATTTTGTTGCTTGAATGTAGATATTTGTTGTAAAGTTGATGTGAACGTATCGTATTAACGTCTTGTCATTGAACAAGATCCTTGGTTTTTAGCTATTTCTATTTAATCTGATAAGCGTAGCCACCTAATATTTTATCCATCATTTCCCCATTCGTGCATTTTGCCCTAAATATGGGAAAGTTAATATATAAATGCTGTCTTTGTCACCCTCTCACCTGCAACATCGCCACCATTGCTCTTGCCAAAGTGATTCAGCTATCGACCCCGCCACCATCCCAACGTTTTCTGTGCCCTCGCTGATTCGTATCTCACCGTCATCACCACCGTCACCGGCTTCCCCGCCGTCATTACCACCGTAGTCGTTCATGCAAGCCCTCATTCCTCGTAGTTCTCATTCTTCGCCCACTACCATCACCGCCACCGTCTTAAGAACACTACTTCTTCCGTCGTCACTATCAACACTGCCCTCTACAACTCCGCCGTCACAGCACCATTACCCCCACCTTTACCGTCACGGCCCTCTCAACCGTCACTATTATCTTCACGGTAAAGCGTCATCTTTCCGCCGTTTCACCGCAAACACCACAGCTACCAATACCGCCTCCGCCATCACCATTCTCACTATCGCCATCATCGCCGCAAACTCCACCGTCTCCTTCCCCGCCTCCGTCATCGCAACCCTATCACCGTCATCGAAAACTCCATCCCACCGTCTCCTTCTCCGCCATCGCAACCCTCACCTTCACCTCCACCGGCGCCAACTCATTTGTCACCATTATTTTCAATATTATATGTGTGGCATGGTGCAAGAAGGGCCAATGTCAGTTTTTAGAGATTCTCGGTATGACCAATAAGTGCTGTAAGTCCTTCATTCAGTGCACGAAAGACCAAGTCAAAAGTAAATCATATCTCCTGATTTCATTGATCTTTACTTCTCCTTCGATTGTTTTGCCAAGCAAAGTGGCTCAGGAATTTGCGCGCTGGCTTCCAGAGTTCTGTCCCCGTGCCGGCATCCTGAGGTTTTCGTGGTTTCTCTTGGTCATCCAGGCGAATGCTGGGATGGTTCTACTGAAAGGCCGTGAAACCAGCTTCGCCAACCAAATTCGTTAACTACCTAAAGTGAGACATCGCGGTTTCTGGTCGTGTGACCGACTAGAAACACCAAGATCTAAGGGCGCCGAGGCCAATTGCCTTTTCGAAACATAAAAAGCTAAATAAGAGCTTCATACGAACTAAATACAGATACAAAACTGTTGTTTTATGTAAGAAAAGCACCAAATCTGTAAACCTCTGAAATTGACATTGGCCCTCTTTGCTCCAAGCCACCGATTTGCTACTGGACTGGCAGTGAACGACTCTTTTTGGAGTCGGATGATTGCGTCCGCCTCCGTGTTGTATTAATAGTTTCGCTCTAAGGCATATAATGTTATACATCAATGGTCCTCACAAAAAATCTATAAAACCTGTGTTTTCAATACATTGCTGTTGAGAAAAACAGGAATATTAAATGAAAAATAATATTAAGGATATAAAACAATTGCTGTTAAGGTCCTTTAAACGCTTTATTTTCATTTAATGTGAAAGAGAACATTAGTCTCGGTTAGCGTCTGATATTCCTGGCGATGATAAAAGTACATTTAAAAATTCAGAAACAACGACGCAACGATTGCAACCACTACAACTATCACCGCCAGCACAACCACTCCCGGTCCCTCCCAGGGCCGGATCCAACCGATAATTTGGGAGGGGCCATCACAGATTTTTGTTAAATAATAAACATATTTGTTATATTGTATATTATTTTTGTAGTATTATGATACTATACAATATTATTCTTTAAATTATTACATAATGTAACATAATAAAATATTTAAATTATTTTTGCCAAATGAAGGATGGTAAACAAAAGAAAACTCTAGGCCTTTCGGGAAGGGGGCATGGCCCTCAGTGCCCTCCCCCTTAGAACGCAATGGCTGAAGATAAGATACATTTAAAAATTATTCCTCAAAAAATCTGTAAACCTGTGTTTTCAATACATTGCTGTTGAGAAAATTGGAATATTAAATGGAAAAGGATATAAAACAATTGATGTCCAGGTTCTGTAAACGCTTTATTTTTATTTAATGTTAAAGACAACACTAGTCTCCGTTAGAGCGTCTGATATTCGTGGCGATGAAGTAGAAGTACATTTAAAAATTCAGAGCAAAGACGCAACGATCGCAACCACTACCACCATCACCGCCACCACAACACCCGCGCCCCCGCCGCGCGCCCGTCTTTGCATGAGGGTCACGTGCGGCGGCGGCGGCGGGGCGTTCGTCGGGCCGGCCCCGCGCGCGCCCGCGATGCGGAGGGCGATTGTAGCGGGATTACAGGTTTCGCCCCGTTGTCAGTTTAAATATCGCACTCCGGCGATATCGCCCGGTTGCCGCGCGGACGTGGCGCGCGGCCGATCCGTTTTGGAACTCGCGGCGGCCGCCTCAGAGCCCCGTCGCCTCCACCTGCAGCGCTGCCGTCTCCCGGTATGCGTTGACCCTCTCGAGCAGCTGCTGACGAGGCGTGATTGTGGCCTTTGCTAGGGTACCTGCGCATATACAGTTGGTAACAGTCTCGTTTGTATAGTCCATAATTTGCTCGAAAATCGTTAATATTATGTGGAAAATTAATACTAATGAAAAAATATTACAAGATAATTGAATAATTTCAATTAAATAAAATTAAACTTTGTGCACCTAGAAGAAGTGGCCTTCAATTTTGAATTTACTAGCACATTTAGTCGCTCGAGAACAAGCCGCTAGGAAGGTTTCCAAGCAACCAAATGTGCTGGAGAACTTCAAATTCGCGGCCGTTTCGTCTACGTGTACAAAGTTACATTTTATTTAACTGAAGTTATTCAATTATCTTGTAATATATTTTTCATTAGTATTAATTTTCCACATAATATTAACGATTTTCGAGAAAATATGGACTATAATACGAGACTGTTACCAACTGTATATAGAGATTATGCAGTAGAGTAGCGTGGGTGTCGGCCGTCCGGAGGAAACTTTTGCCGGCCCCTTATTCCATTTAAAGACTAAAATATACAGTAATTCTAAAGAACTTCCCGGCAAAAACAATCATCATTATTGTCAATTGAACAGGTTATAAATAAAAAAGTCATGTATATATGTTTACAATATAAAATCACTATACATTCATTTAAAGAAGTCATGGAATAAATAATGAAATATACCGTCTCATTTCAATCGGTCCGAATAGTAGATGCGACATACATGTGAAGTTATGTGGTTCAAATGTTTACAAGATATTATTATTAGTATTATTATTATTATTATTATTATTATTATTATTATTATTATTATTATTATTATTATTTACTGTACCCCTAAAAGTGTTGAACGGGGCGGGCAAGCCCCTGCCACCCCACTACGCTAAGCCACTGTTATTATGGCAAGAGCCCTCTCTGACAGCTACTATGGTAGCATAACTGCAGTTATGTGAATGTGCTGAACTACAGTTATTGCGTTTGTTTGCAGTTGGCTTGACTTTAAGTTGGCGTTCGTTTGCAGTTGAGTTAGTTGTAAATGCTAGTTGACACAACTTACAATGCCATCGACCAACATGACTTTGTTACGATTTCTGACCTGGCAAAGGTCTCTTCCTAGGCTAACTCTCTATACTTTCAGAATTCCGCTGCTAGCGTGAAATCTGAAATATATTTAGTTTATGTACGCCCAAGTACGCCGCGTTGCCCGGTATTTATTTATCGCAATCGTATATTAGATAGGAAAACGAAATGAATAGTATTTCCCCGCCCTGCTGTATCGTGCTTGCTCCCTCGTACACACTCCAATTTTGTTTACGTAGATTATAATGTAACTTCATTTGAGATGAGTTATTTCATAAATCTACTACACGCTAAAATCGAATGTACCGACCCACTTGTGGGGCCTTAATGATGGATGTGTTTGAAATTCACTAGTTTGTATTAATTACCGTCCATTTAGGACCATCCGTATTCTATCACATAAAGTCCAACGTTGGACATATGGATAGAATATTCATTAACGGGAATTATACTCATCTCTTGTTGTTTTTGTACATTGATGACTTGTTTTCTCTTTTAAGTTACTACGCACCATAATATGTAACAATTCTCAGTTATTAATTGGCTGCCACCCAGGACATCAAGCCATACAATAAAATAACTTAATCCATGTGTTGTTATCATCATTGTTTTAAACATCAATCAGGATTCAATCATACATTTTATAATAGTGATCTACGCAATTTAAGTGATTAAGAAACAAAAGAAGATTAAATATTTCTTTCCAGAATGTTGTGTCCTCTCTTCTTTTGCTGCTGATGTTACTCTAACAACTCTGCAGAATTAAACTAAATTTCTAAAAAATTTAAAATTACTGAAAAATGTATAAAAACAATAATGGTAATAAGTTTCCTGAACATTATAGCCTTTTTTAATAAATAAAAAAGAACGGAAACATTGGAATTAAAAATACAAACAACTTACTGGGTTATACAAAACCCAAAAATTACATTGACAGAATTGTTAATTCTACCATTCTTTGTCACCGCCGTCTG
>JAHLJT010004567.1:182556339-182601502 GCA_031308135.1 Acheta domesticus
TAGATGATGTGGGTGTTGGGACGGGGGCTTAAGAAACTTTCAAAAATAGTATTTTTTACGTTAGAATTATAGTTAACTACTCATATGTTATGTGGTTGAGGCGACCTTTTTGCCATCTTATCCGGGGGTACCCTTACTTCTCCACCTTCAGTTTTCTTACCATTTCATTTCAATCGAATCCATTTCAGTCATCTTTGATGTTTTCGTGCTCCTGAAGCGTTAATTGAAAACTGGCTATGGTCTCACTGGCTGTAGAGGGGTACGGGTGGTGGGACAGGCACTGTTTCCACCATTTATTGATAATACTAGCACGAATTCATTTATTTAAAAGAAAATTGTTTGAAGTAGTTTTGGTAAAGAGCACTACATTTGCTTCCACCATCTGCGTATTTATTAAGTATAACTACGTATCTGCCATCTTCTCCGCAATCGCTTGCTTCTTTTTGAAGCCTTCGCGTTTTCTACTAAAAACATATCGTTCAGTGGATATTAATTCACTGCATTTCGTTTCAGAGGCTCCGCCCATCTCGCAAACGGCTCGCTCCAGGTCGCCTCGCTCTCTCTTGGTCCCTTTCCTCTCCTGGTCAACGCACTCGGCGTCCTTTTAGAAATCAGAAATGGCACCTCGTGTCCTCGTCAGTACTTTCATGATGCCTATTTATTTACAAACTGCAAGGGTCCTTTTGGTGACGCTTTCCAGCTCGAAAATCGATGGTTCGAATAAGCTTGGAAAGTCAGCGGGCTTGTTTTTTGCATTCAGTATCATTTTTATCGTCATAATCAATTATTTTCCACTCGTGAATTACTGTACACACTTCTTACATATGTCGCGATTGAACCAGTCAGAATGCCAAAGAAGAGTAATCGACGCATCATAAATAATAAACATGACAGATGAAACAAAGAAACACTTATAAATAAGATCAAGATTGTATTATCATTAAAATATCAATTATTATCATTATGTAATAAGTTAAAAAATAACGTATGCTAAAAACTTGAAATTACGTTTTTAGCATTAAATTTATATTAATGCAACAATATGTGTGTAGAGTGTGAATTGAACTTGTAAAACCTGTGGATGTTTATAATAATAAAAAATATCTACTAAAGATCTAAAGATCTACTAAACGAATATTCCAATATAAATAAATACAGTGTTTAAAAATTAGGTCACTACATCGTATATCGTCTAACTCATTATTCATCTTTTCATAGAAACTGTGAAGAACTAAGCAACAGTTCTCAGTACTTGGTTGGTATCGTCACATCCCGCCAGGTATATGAAACTAGAAAAACGTAAAAAGAGATAGTCTCTCCTGCAAACATTTTCAGAACAGATGTTGGCAGCGCTCCTGTCGGCGGAGGAGGAGACGCTGTTGGCGGTGCTGGAAGAAATTCCAGCGGCACGCCGCCGCTACTACCTTTTAAGCCGGCTCGTGTTTTGCTACCGTCGGCGACTCGGGTCCCTGGTCTTGCTCCTGATAAGGCCTGACGAGGTGGTCGACCGCAAGTGATGAAACGCTTCCGAATTTGGAGCATTCCTTTCTGATCACTCGAGGAGAGTGAATCGTGGCAAATTGCCTCGTATATTATTATTGCTCGCTTTGACAGGAGGAAGGGAAGATGACACATTGAATTTCACAAGTGAATTCATGGGATTCTACTACCACAAATTCAATTGTGAGATTCACCCACGTGGTCAAGCACAGTCATTTAAAGGGATTGCAAAATCGAAATGAGTTTTCATTCTACAATTTTTGAATCATAATGGTGAAAAGGGCGAAATATATTTTATTATTTGCAACCTTTTATCTGCTAATACATCACACTTTTTTAAAAAAATAATGGAAATACGAAGGTATCTCGGTGTTGCTCACTTTATCAGAAGGATTGAGTTGACAATTGAATTTCCACAATTGAACTCGTGAAATTCTTGAATAATTGAACTCGTGAATTCAGTTGTGAGGTCCATCCAATGTGGGCAAGCACAGTCATTAAAGAGATTTCAAAATCGAAATGAATTTTTAATTCTACATTTGAATCGTAAAGGATGAGGACAAGATATACTTATTATTGCAATCTTTTCTTTGCGAATATTTTGCATTAAAAAAATGAACAGAATTACAAAAAAAAATTAATTCAGTCTACCCCCAAAGGAGAAAATTCCAATCTCACGATGATAATGGTCTAGTCTCTTAGCTTCGTTGTGTGTGTTGGTGTGCGGTGGGCCACGTGTTCTATTGAACAAGATCTCCAGAAATCTTAAAGTGTGTTCATTGGAAATGCAACACTTTGGTGCAGATGTAAAACGATTTGGGAAAAAATTAAAACTAGTGATGCTACTAGAGGTCTGCATCTCCGCGATTTTTACCGACCAGCGCTTCGCCCGCCTCTCTTCTCTCGAGACCACGCGCTCGACTGTCCTTCGCAGCCGGTTGCGGACTCCCGGGAGCCGGCGCCCGACCGAGACTCGGCCTCAACCGACGAGACTCGACAAACCGGCGGACCCGTCAGGCGAACGCGCCACGTAACAATCGGCCGACACGTCGGAGTAAATATCTAATGGCACGTTTCAGGAAAAGGAAGGAGTATTGAAGTTTTTTTAAATAAATGACCAATAATTTCGTTTTTTCAAAATTTAAAATATAGAGAATTTTAATATTAATTTTCAAATAATAAATTTTAATAAAATGTAATAAATAATTTTAATAAATAATTTTAATAAATTGTATAAAAAAGAATAAAAAGCTTTAAAAATCGACTCCTCGGACGCACGGGAGAACCTCAGTGGATCTATTGCCAGTTCTGCCTGTGACTTCAAAGAAAAGGCACTCAAAAGTTTTAGAGATAACTTCCGTTCTTTTAATGACTAGGTATCGGATGCTTCGGAAATTGCCTATTTTATTCTAATGAACATAAAATTATAATTTTCCTTCATTTTATATGGTGCAATATGGAGCAAATACAAATGCTCTGCTAAATTTAGATGCAAGTGCTATGAAATTATTAGTACCTTTCCCTTCCAATATGTATTTTGCCGTCTTTTTCCAAATATTTTTGTTGTGGTGTTGTAATTTTCAGGCATCTGAAACGCAGGTCTTGGTTTCTAACCGGCCAGTAGCGTGCGGGGTGCCTCAGTCACCTCAGCATTATTTTGAGTCATTGTACTTTTAGTTTTATTTATAATCTTGCGAGCTTCTCAATATCTTTCGAGGAAAGCTTTGTGCACATATCTCGACCCTTCTCTTTCAACTGCTTCCTGTCCTTTCCTGGGAAATTTCGTCGCAAAGCGATGGCGCGCTGCGTGGAGCCACCGAGTCACCTCGCACAACCTTTGTTCTCGCTTCCTGCCACGCTGTTCTCAGTAGTTCACCCAAAGGAAAGGGGGTCTCGTGGAGCTTCAATAATACTCCACAGAGTCAATGATTCACAAATTCAGCTTTACGATTTTTTATTTACAATTAATCGCTTATTGTATTGAAACGAAAAATAATGGAATATTGAAAAACATTGTACTCGTACATATAAAACTTTATATGCATCATTTCATGTATACATACTTTTGACGAATTTAAAATAATGTTAAACGTGTGTATATAATAGTAAATAATGTATTTTGAATTATTGAGTTGAATAGGCTGATGTGCCGTGACCGCTGTTGTTTGGCCGCCGACTAAGTCGCAAATACAAAGGCCATGTCGGCTTACATAAACTATTTCACAATAAATTACTACGCCCAATGACAAGACGTTTTGATGCAAGGAAAATAGTACTCACCTCATTTTTGTTTAGCATATGCTTTTTTCTTATATACTCGTGAAATTATGACCAAATTCATTGTATTTAATAAATATGCCTTATATTCGGTTTGTAAGAAACTTCAATGACATTACAATGGTACGCAACGAATTATCTTCCCTCAAGCACTATAAATATAGAAAAACAATAAAAATTTATTTCAGAGTCGTTTGTTGCTTAATTCTTTCAAAAAATGTATTGTTTGTCTCTATAAAATATTTCCAGTCAATCGATAAATTGTTACTTTCAAAAATTAATCGTTTAATTGAAATTGTATTTTCTTTCGATTACAATGAATTGAAAGTGTTGCGATCACTACATGCGGCGACTTTATATCCCATACATGCATTGAGGGGCGAAGCTACTGTGCAGTCCGGCGCTTGGCGAGCGTTCGAGCGCTCGAGACGCTCGAGCGCTCGAGCGCCCGGGCGCTCGGCGACTCCCGCGTCTCGGCGGGAGCCGCCAAGGCGGCCGGTCGAAATGTCCGTTTTTAAACAGCTATCTCTTCCCCCAAGCAAGGTCCCCCACCCTTCGCCGAGCGTCGGACTGGAGCCGAGAGTCTCGAGCGGTTGTTTTCGCCTGATTGCAGAGCTCTAGATGTCTACAAAATGGCACAGATTCCGGTATTAGTTTCTATTTCTTGGGTCTGAGATGGCTATTCGGAATGGCCACATACTATTGCCAGTTGCCATCTATCGCCGCCGCCCAAAGTAAATAATTTTGACATTTCTTAATTTCTTATTTCGTAATGATAGAACGGAAATATTAATTTTAGGATATTAAAAGAAAAATAAAACCTCGTCCTCAATGGCAATTTCTTTTAAATGTGTAACCATTTTTAAGAAAATGGCGTTATGCGCTACTGGAAATGCAATCTTTGAAGCTCTTTTCACAGAAAAGGTTTGAGTTTTCAAAAAACTACATTTTAAGTCATTATTGCACCTACACTCACAAATATAAAGATTGCTGGTAATGTGCATATTAAAGATGTGAGAGATCTTCAAAAACATTACATTTCGGTAATTGTTTTTACTTTCTCGCTTACGAATACTTCGTAAGAAGAGAAAGTTATGTAATCGTGCCCCGGAAAACGGGGAATTTTCGACCAGAAAAAACACTTATAGCAGGTGTCTGGTAACGAAAAAAGTGGATTAAAACCTGTTGCTAAAATTAGAAAAAAATCCTCTATCTCGTGTGTAGTCAAAATCCATGATGTTGCTTCTTAATACTGCAAATCGATTGACGGCAAAAACGTCCGTCTGTCCGTCTGTGGTCAACGCTAGCGCCTAAACAGTGGGCCGATTTCTTCCAAAATGATATTCCCGATCGTTTTTTACTCGTCTCAAGGCTTCTGGATTTGAAACCGATATTTTAGTATTTGAGGGTACTTTACAGAAGCCATTTGAGATTTTCAAAGTTAAAAGAAAATGGCTCCAAATGTTTTGATTATATTTTGTTCTTGAATAGTACGAAGAACGTTGAGGGAATGACGTAGGTATCATTTTCGTTGATAGGCCCCAATTTCGCAAAAATTGCCAAAAACTGTTTGAAAACTGCAAAATTGAAGAAGATAGCGATTTTACCTCAGACAAAGTCGGTTCTACAAAATTAGCACTTCAAATAAGGTCATGTGCCTATTTTCGGTAAAACGAGTAGTTTTTGCGTAAATTGCGATTCAAATTTACAGAAACAAATTTTCTCAAAAACTGCTCCAAATTTTTTCTTTAAATTTTCCGCACGTGTGTAATAAGAGACGGTAAATATATAAATAAACTAGGTGGTGCAATAGAATGGCACTTACTTTCTCGCAGTAGTTATTTTTCAAATGCGATCAGCGGATAAATTATTTGGAGTAAGCCGTTCACCGCTGCCTTTCTTGGTCATGTTTCCTAATGTTAATAGTAATTGTAATAACGTATATGCGAGAAATGTACTGAAAATGTCTGTATTATTTGTTCTAATTTTTAACTTTTAACAATTTTTTTCTTTATTCTTTGGATTTTTAAAGCGTATGTACCATCGTATCAATGTTTCTTTTCGTGCATTGACCATTTTATAGGTCGGTTTATTCTTTCATCGCTCTGTTTTGACACAGGCGGTTGTGTGGCGTAGTGGTATAAGTGCGGGTTCGTTGACTTTGAGTATCGGATGTCGGGTCTCGGTACGGAAAAACGTTTGCTGTTATAAATACACTTTTGCTGGTTTATGAAGTAGTGAATAGCAATATGGACCGTATAGAAGCAGAGCGAGAAAGTATGTGCGTTGGAAGCCCCACTAGTTTAAAAAAAGCAGAAAAAATACCTGAAAATAAACTTTACGTCATATTAGAGGGTGCTATTAACATTATCCGTTCCAAAAGCTTGAAACAGTTTGCAGCCATTTATGAGAAAATGGTGTTTGAGCGTTTCTGGACAATGCGAATTTCGAGCTAGTTTTCACTGAAAACGGTTGAGTTTTCGAGAAACTTTTTCTGGCATTATTTAAAGCACATGCACTCCAGAAATAAATAAGTAAAACGAATCACCGCCTAATGTAAATATTAATGACGTGAGATAAAAGTAAAAAAATCCATTTTGGTAATTTTGAAAAAAACAAAAGAATAGAGCAATATGGCGTTTATGTCATCTCATAGAGTACGTTTAGTACTGTCTCTTCCAAAAATATATAGAAAAAAGTTGGAGCCGTTTTTGAGAAAACCTTGTTTTTGTAATTTTTTAAAAAATTGTATTATATTGCACGCAATATTGCGCGAAACTACTTAAATTTTCAAAAAATGAACATGACCTTAATGAAAAAAACTTACTATGGAGAACAAATTTAATTGAAGGAAACATCTCTATCTTTAATTTTGTAGTTGTAGGAAGAGGCCGAAGAAAATTCAAACTTAAGTGCATTTTACTCTATTCTTACAAGTAATTTAAAGAAAAAATTTGGAGCTGTTTTTAGAAAATTTGAAAATGTCTTGGGGCTTCATGTAAAGTACCCCCAAATTTTGAAGAAAGTTTTTCAAAATCTCAAAGCTTTGACTAGAGGTAGATCGACATGGGTTTCTTCAATTTGGTAAAATTCCTAAGAGTGTTTAGGTCCCAGGCGGAGGGACTATCCTAATGTTGAATCTGCTATTCGTCCGGTACCACCTGGTCCTGGATTGCCAGTTCCTCAGCTCCCTCGTTACTTGGACAGTATTGAGTGGGAAGCAGGTAGAGAAGCTTGTATGGTGGAAAATTATGAAACAGACAGCGAGTTCGAATCAGACAGTTTAGAGAACGAACCTGAGTTTTTCTCTCAACAGGAGTTGAATGACTTAGTGAGAGATCTTGGACTCACGAAAGTAGCTGTTCAGTTACTTGGCTTCTGGATAAAAACAAAATTTATTACCATCAGGCACTTATTTTTCACGGTATCGACATCGCGAAGCTGTTTTTGTTCCTTACTTTTCACAGGATGAGAATCTTGTTTATTGTGGCATTCGTGGACTGATGGGCAAATTGGGTGTACAATATGATCCGGATTATTGAGTTTATTCATAGTCTCATCAAAACGAAGTCCAAAAGCTATATTGGGGAATACACAATGACAATACGTATGCTTCAGTTCCAGTCGGCCATTCGGTACATTTAAAGGAAACATAGGACAGTTTCGTATTAGTTCCTGAACGAATTCGTTATGTGAAGACTTGAAAGTCCTCACTATGCTCTTAAGTCAGCAATCAGAGTACATAGAATTTCCTTGTTTTCTATTTCGTGATATAAATTTACACGAACAAAATACCCTGGCCAACACGAGAAGCTCTGTTGTCAGTCGAAAAAATTTGATTAGGAAACATTTGGTTCCTTCTGAAAAATCCTTCTACCCCCTCTATACACAAATCTATGGCTGATAAAGCAATTCGTTAAGTGTCTCAATAAAGAAGATTAATGTTCCCTGGTTGCTTCCCTTATGCTCCCTGGTTTAAATAACGCTAAGATAAAAGAAGGAATCTTTGTAGGACCAGACATCGGAAAACATCAAATCCACATTTTGCTCAGGTCATGGATAAGGAGAGGGAAGACTGGAATTCTTTCTTGTTGACAAGTTTCTTGGTGACGTAAAGAATCTTAGCTGTATCGTGGTATACATGTTGAAGGCTTTTCAAATATTAGGTTGCCACAGGAGTTTGAAGGTTCATTCCCTACACTCACATGTGTACTATTTTCCGGAAAACTTGGGAAACGTCAGTGAAGAACAAGGGGAAAGGTTCCATCAGGGCACCAACGGGATAAGACTTAGATATCAGGAAAAGTGGAACGTAAACGTGATGGCGGACTATTGCTGGATGCTACAGCGTGAATCACCTGAAGAGTCATGTACTCGGAAGCCAACACGAAGAAGTTTCCAAGAGAAAAGAACAGGCAATAGCAATTATATATGCATCATTGATTACTCTGGCAAGCTTATATCTGTACGGAATAATGTATTTGGTATTGTTAACAAGTAAATAAATAAAAACTGTAAGCCGAATCTGTTTTATGCAGTATAACTACTGTCTTTAAAGATTGAACTCGATATTGAAAATAAATCTGAACGTGATAGAGAAAACTGACCTCACTTTCAGTTTCATCACACCAAAAAACATAAAGATCAGATGATATCATTAATCAAATTTCAAAAAGTTTTCTTTTGTAGACCTCTGTAATTAATTTATATGCATCCCATTGCTTTAGAGAAACTGCAAGGTTACTGACTGGTTGCTGTCATAAAAGTTTATTGTTATATTACATAACTTGATAATACTGGATTCTGTATATTTCTAAATAAGTAAATTCCATACTTGGTCGCTAATGACTTAGTAGTTGATGCGACCTTAAATAACAAAAAAAAAAAAAAAATCCATGCAATAAAATCGTGAATTTTCAGTTGCAGTGAATTACGCAACAGTTACAGTAATATATATATATATATATATATATATATATATATATATATATATATATATATATATATATTTCTTTTGAGCTTAAATTCATATAAAAACACCAGTAATTCAAATACATATGATGAACCTTGTAGAAAAGTTTGTTGAGAGAATCCTTATTTCTCGTTGTAAGGAAAAATTGTTGCTTTGAATAATTTACAATAAAAAGTACCATTGACGTTCAATTTTACGTCCAGACATAAGAGACTCAAACGAGAGTCTATTTTATAGCTCCGCATTAACTATCCTGAGGGCATCTGGTTGTGGAAATTAGATCATTAATAAGTCTCTGAAGAGAATTGTTGGCATATTCAGGCTTAGCTTGGCCTAAAACGCGTGAACTCAGGATGCTACCTTTAATTGGCTGTGTTTTATTGCTTTTATTGACATTTACGACCATCTTCGTGGACATGTAATGAATCTCTTATATTTTAGTAATAAAGAAAACGAATTTTCTTGCGCTAATTGGCGGAAGAGTTGCCTCCCAGCACAGAATACGTCAACGTATGTACTTGCTAGATTGCATCTGAAGTTTTACAGTTAGGGGGACTCTAGGTTCGAAACTCGACAACGGCGGAGTTTCGTTTTAATTGAGATTCCGGGAGCGTCAACGACTAAGTTCATTAGTCCCGTAAGTGTAGCGTTCATTTTTATCGCGGGAGACGGCGGAGACATTCCTTCGTTGGTTGGCGAGATCCGGCGTCGACCTACGTCCAACTTGCGGGGATTTTCCCATTCAGGTATCTCCCACCAGCGAGGCACCGCCCCAGCCGGGAAAAGCTCTAAGCTCCTGACTGGTCTCCCGTCATGTGTTGTAGTGAAGTGCATGTGAGTGTAAGTGTGTGAAAGGGGTGAAGAAAGGAGAGAACGCGCGCGATCCGTGACCCCTTTGTTACGTTCTGCTTCGGCTTTCGCCTGGTCTTGATCGGAGAAACCACGGAAAACTACCGATCAGAGTAGCCCGCCAGTAGAATTCTCCTCCAAACAGCAGCTGAATTCGATCCTGACAAGCGAATGTCGAAAAGTCTGTCACTGTCGGGACTCGAACCCTAGGACCCTCCGCTTAGGGGCACCGCAGTGACGTCAGCTGATGCCCTGAGCCACCTTTGCCGATCGGAGATTCGTCACCACCTAAGTTGCTAGGCAGGTCGTGTGACTGCGTGGATGAGAAGACTAAAGGTCAGCTTCCTGATGGGACGTTTCTCTGAATTGGTTTTATGAATAGCTTACGGATGCCGTAACGATATCTTAAATAGGGGGCCATAAACCACAAGAGATTCTTACGTTATCCCGTCTGTCTGTTCTTAGGGGCGGGCAATGGATGGTTTCCCATTGCAATACAACGCAACTCGCAAGATCTAGAAAGGCTTCGGCAGTATTCCGAGTTCGCGGATATGACGCACGATTTCGAACGAGGATATGGAATCACAGTAAGAATTAGTGGTATTTTTATTTTTATTTTTTGAGTCCAAATCAACAACAATAGCACATTTTACTGTGAGATCGTTGTCCCACATCATAGAAGAAATCGTATCGTATTAAATTTAAAACTAACTTTTTTTTAGATTTGCGTAACACTGCGCTATGTTAAAACATTACGTTTAAATTCAAACGAGTATTCAAAATGCAAATTAAATTAAAATCATTCGGATACATGATTCTACAATATGTGCAATGTATAATTAGTATATGTTATATTTAAGAATTCATTTCTTAGACGATGAGTGAAACTCGATAAATCTTTAAGAACTTTTACACAATATCCATCTATCTAGTCTGTATATATTTGCCCAGATGGCCAAAATTCAGAGACCAGGTCTGTTCTTTTCTTCGCCATTGCGAAGTTATCTGTTGTGCGTATTTCGTCATAATGACTGCAGACTACCAGATTGATGTACTAGTTCCGTATCACACTCGTACGCATTTTCCGACGTTGCTTGTGTATCTCTGTTGACTGTGTTTCTTCTTACAGGATACTAACCCTTTCGCCTGAAGAGTAAGTACGTAGCACTACAGTCGATGAAATATCTTGTTTTCGTTCTTACCCCGGCGTTAGACATTTCATACCATTTTATTATGGTCTTAAGATTGAGATACTCACTGAATTAGAGGTTATATACCCTTCCAAGTCCTTTACACGATCAGGAATGAGAAATATGACCCAACAAGGATTTGAAACCCGATTACCCAGTTCGTAGATAGTTAAGCTTCCTACAGTATGAGATAATTAACTGGATTAACAGGACTATTAAATTGCAGCCTCGATGAGAAGAATTAGGAGTATTTTTTTCTCTCTATTCACTTGTTACGGTTTCTCAGTCCTTTTATTCTTCCAAGAAAATGCCTGAGTGATCAACTTAGTGAACCCCTAAACTCCAGTACTCAGGGAGCGGAGCAGCCAAAAGGTGACCTCGGATGAAACGTTCCCTGAGGCAACGGCAGAAAGGTTATTGCAGGGAGCTATCACGGGACTGAAACGTCAGGTGGCACTCCATGCAAAATTATTCATGTTAAAAATGTAACAACACTACATTGTTGTCGAAGGTGGGGTACTAACCAGGGTCCTTCAGACCCGGGGCAGTTAGTGATACTTTTTCGCCTTATCCACCTTGTATGCCCATGTCGTCTTTTATAAATAAACACGATTGATAACAAACTCATTTTTCTTCTTCTGCACGTTCTTTCTGGAGTGGGTATTGTTTTTAATGGGGAATTAATTCACACGCATTCTCATTCACATTCCTCCTGAACGGCAAATACCAGTACTTTTGGAATGCCTTTTCTGTTGCTTTTTAATTATACATACGACATTCATTCTCGAAAAATGTTCAGCTTACAATTTTATTGACTCACTTTTATTTCTGTTCCATTGTATTGCGAATGACGGGACAGTACCCTAAGAAACGGGCCAAGAACCGCGCGCGATCTTTCCTTCCTCTTCCTTGTCCTATCCTCACCCTTACACTCCCACTGACATGCACTACACTACTACACACACCAGGAGACTAGTCGGGGGCTTTCAGCTTGTCGCAGCTGGGACGGTGCCCCGCCGCTGGAAGATACCAGATTGAGAAAAAACCGGAAGTCGGCGTATTTCGGCGCCGGATCTCGCCATTCATCGAGGAAGTTCATCGCCACCTCCCGCGATAAAAAATGTATCACGCGTATGGGACTAATATCCTTAGCAGTTGACGCGCCCAGAATCACTAACCAATCAATACATTTGATAGCCTGAAATATGCGCTCTTTCCATTTCGTCCATCGTCACCCTTGGTACCAATAGTAACGTATACTTCTATTCATTTGTAGTGGCACTTGATGTATGTTGAAGCTGCGAATATAGCTTGAGTTGTTCGGAGGGCTTCTGACGATCTCGTGTCTACATGTATACGTTTTTCATTGACCAGTGACGTGCGGTGACAATTTTAGTTTGGGAAGCACTTTTGAAGTCCGAGGTATAAAAACGTAACATAAGTTAAAGATGATATGAATTTTCACAAAATGTGATTATTAAACCGAGAGGTCCCGTCTTGCATACGAATGTAACTGGTCGCCTGGGAGACAATGGACCCCAGGGAAAATTTCGTTGCCGAAATTCCTTCTTACATCGTAAACAAATATAATTCGATATTTATGTGATTTACACTCTTAACCTTATTTATCTAGTAGTTTGTTATTTGAAATGAATAATATAAATTTATAAAATTAATCAAAGTGTTAAAGAATTCTTTCTTTCATAAAATGGAAAATAAGTGCTTGGACTTTAATATATGGTGAATGTTGTTTTGAAAATGTATGTATAGAGTTCAAAAATGTTTTTTCACAATATTTTGGAAACAATGGATGTGATTTGCATTCTATTGATTTCTTACATTTTTCACATTCTCTTGATGCTTTGCGGTTTAAATTCCTGGTATAAATGTAACGCCTTGCTAGTTTTCTTTCTTGCACCTTATGTTTCTTGTTTTCGCTCTGAATGCAAGTATTGTACTATTTTACGAATCAAATCTCGCAGCATTCCTGGTAGAATTTAACTCACAAAATAGACGAAGGGCGAATACGATCCAAAATTCCGTCTGCAATTCTTGTGAATGGTGATTCCTGGTGGGTGATTCCCTCCAATACCAGTAATGTTTTATCCTCCTGAAAGTTAATCGTGCCTACTTCGATCAACGAAACGGAGGTTATCGAAAGGGCTACGTGGGCGTTGCGCCACGGGGTTCTGTTCCCACTTTCCTCGCTAGATGCCATGACTACTGCGCTGAATGAGTTCACCGATTCATTCCCTTGCCGCAAGGGAGAACTGCAGAACGGAAACAAAAGATTAGTTTTTTAGAACACTTTCTTTAACTTAATAATATCGATAACGTTTATATTATGTATTGTATACTTACATTGTTATGATATAGTTACCGCGTATACCAAACACTCAAAAAGCCAAAATTCTTTCGAACTTAAAATACCTACCAGCCGATCACAACGGAACGCATTTAAAGAATAATTCTGCAGCGGACGACTGATGGACCGGCCCGACTCTTCAAGAGGCTTGACGAAGTCGATCGCCTACACTCTCCAGGAGCGAAGCTTCGCTGACGTCACGAAACTAATCTACATACCGTTCTGAAAACATCGATTGTTACGATTCAGCCACTGGTACTTTGCTCAAAATCTGAGATTAGTAACCAGTTTTGCTCATAAGCAACGAATATTTCAAATATAGAAAGAATTTTTTCTCTGCTTTGCTTAAGGGAATGACTCATTCCCTTCATTCCATGGAATGCCCGCCACTGTCATTGACACGAGGGAAAGTTCTGTAAATGAGAAGTATTTAAGAACTATTAGTATACTTCAATGTAGGACTCATTGAGTATTAAAGAAATTGTCAGTTTTTACCTTTGGGCGAAAGGAGTATTTTCCTTACAGCTTGCTACTCTCATGTGTTACAACATTCACCTAAGGATTGCGCTCAGCCGCGTTGTTTCATAGATCATACAGGGTTCATAATTTCAACACCAACTTCACGCAAATAAAATTGACGTTCAATGTAATTGACACGAGCGTATTACTAGCTTCTATACTGACGAGTCGATCCGTTGTGAAACCGCTGCTCTGATTTTTGAAACAATATCATCTGATACAATCTCTTCGCGTCTCTAACGGAACCGCGTTGATTTCTTAGAATAGGTCGACAATGTGTTCTGCTGGCGCCCGGCACCCGGAATGTGGCGCAATCTACCGTACATCTTTGCAAGTAGTTCAAAAAATTCCAAAGCAGTTCAGTATTCCAAAGCGCATCACACGAAATAATCAATTCCTTTTTCTCTCTGGAGCCAGCCCGCGGATCTTTAAGGAAAATATAGCCTATCTGGAAGCGCGACATTCGAAATCTATGTTCTTCACTGTTGATTTGCCACAAAGGATTGTTATAACTGATTGAATTCCAAGAACGGCGCCAAATTTGAATTAATGTGGTCGCCTATGTGCCGACAATGTAAGTCAACTGATACAGTGTCATCCAATGCCAGCTTGAACGTCACTACAGTGACGTCACTACGGCGATGTTCAAGCCGCCAATTGAATGACGCCGTAACAACTAATTAAATATTAAATGCATTATAAATAAATTGAGGTATAATTACATTTCAAATACAAATATAATTCATCAACCCAACAAGACCCAAAGCAGCGCGCGGCTCAATACCCAGGTTGCACGTGAACGCGTGACGTCATAGAGGTCAAATAAATCGAAGTATAACGACATTTCAAATACAAATATAATTCGTCATGTGAACTTGACCCAAAAATGCGCGCCTCAATACCCATCTTGCACGTAACCGTGTGACCTCGTGGACGTCAAATAAATCGAAATATAGCATTACAAATAGAAGTATATTTCATTATCCAAGAAGATCCAAAACAGCTCGCGGCCCAACACCCAGCTTGCACGTGACCGCGTGACCTCGTGGAGGGGGGTGGGTGGGTGGGCAGCCGAAAGGCGACCTGGGGGCCGCGTCGCGTTGCGTCCCGTCGCGATGGCGGAAACGGTTATTGGGCGCGGGGCAATCGCCGCTCCGCGGGCGACGCGCGACGTTTACGAGTCAGATAAGCAGCAGGCAGGCCTCCGCGTGACGTTTATGGCGGCCGGCGGTGGCTAAGGCGGCGGCGGCGGCGGCGGCGGCGGCGGCGGTGGCGGCGGCGGTGGCGGCGGCGGTGGCGACGAAGGCGATTGCGACGGCGGCGGTGGCGGCGGCGGCGGCGGTGATGACGTTGGTGGCGGCGGTGGCGGCGGTGATGGCGGTGGAGGTGGCGGAGCGGTGGCGACGGCAGCGCTGGCGGCGGCGGCGGCGGCGGTGGCGGCGGTGGCGGCGGTGATGGCGGCGGCAGCGGCGGTGATGGCGGTGGCGGTGGCGAATGCGGCGGCGGGGCGACGGCAGCGGTGGCAGCGGCGGCGGCGGCGGTGATGGCGGCGGCGGCGGGGGTCATGTGGATGGCAGCCGCCGCGGAAGGTGGAAGGGACGCGGCGACGCAGGCCGCGGCTTCGCTATTCAGCTACGAGGCAGAGCGGTGATGAAAGCGGAGACGGAAGCGACGACAGTGCTATGGACGTTTGGTGTGGCCGGCGGCTACCGTTCGAATCCCGGTTTGGTTAGTTGGAGGAAGGTCTGAAAGGAAGACATGACAATGTGGCAGACGAAAGGTGTTTGGTTGGAAAGGGAAACGATCAAATTATTCATCTCATTTTTTTTTAAAATTTTGGCACTTGCGGGCATTTATATAGTCTGTAAATAGGTAATTTTATCCGATGGAAGGCTGTTGATTACTTGATCTGCAAAACGCCTACGTCTTTGCTTTCGCAGCACTATCTGGATATATATATTTTAGTATTATTTGGAAAGTGTAGTTTTCCAATTTTCTTTATTGGAATTGCTTGTTTTGAACATTTCAAAGGGTGGGAATCGTAAATGAAACATCAACCTATCAAGAGAATTGGTACAGTCCTAAGCACCAGCCCAGCCTAGCTCCCGGCAAGCGTCCCGTTATTCGTGAATGTATACTCTCTATTTTGGTCGTAGTGTCCCACCTTGTTACTGGTCTAAGCCCTTCATACATTTTAACAAGACATGTAGTAACAAGATAAGCCATGCTTTCACCAAAACCGAATGGTTAACATTTACGAATAGCGGGAGGCTTACTTTGTCCGGTGGGGCTTGCAGTTACTGCTCTAAGCCCTTCATATATTATGGGTCCCTGAAAAGGACATAGTAACAGCTCTTTCGGCAGGGGAACAACGAACTCTGTATGTCGGGATGATCACGCGCATCCCTCGTCAAATCACCCCGATTTTATGGAACTAATCGCATTTTTTCTTTTTTTCCCGTCAGTTTCCAGCGCTAATTCCCACTATTCACCCTCACATTATCCGTCCTCCTCTTTCCCGAACATTACGAATGACGTAACAATAATCTTTTGTGAAATATCCGTGCATCCAGAAACTGGAAACAACTACGGTCTTCATCCGGCGCGCCCCATAGACAATACGAATCAGTGTCCGAGTACTAACAAGCAAATGGCCTTTACAGATTTTGAATGCCTCCGTGTGAAAGACGCAGTGACAGAGACGCGCTGGCCTAGCTCCAGATGCAGAAGGAAACACATTGACGAAAGCATATACCCCGATTAGTGTTTCTTGGGAATGGCCGCCACTGGGTTAAGAAGGAAAGGGGTTTACGTTAACCAATACAAACCTTCAATTTTACTTTCACACTACTTACGTAATATACAGAAAGTATTGTAAAGCTGCGACATAAAATTGCGTATTTTCAAATGGAAATCGTCCCTGGCGCCTGATATACAAAAGATGGATAAATATTGTTCCTTAAGTAGTAAAGTACTTCCTGTATCTAATATGTTGTGTAGTCAGAATCCACGTACAGTGAGTCCGTAATACCGAACAAAATAGTTGATGTCTTTGGTAACACTAATATCTAAATCGTTGAAACGAGATTTTCCAATATTGCATAGCCGGTGTAAATAATTTCGTATTCTCCTAACGCGCGATATATCATTCAGTCCTTTACAGGATTGCCAACCGTCCTCCGTTTGGAAGGATAGTCCTGCATTGACGTCAATTGTCCTCTCGTCCTCCTTTGTATTTTAAATTTTCTCCTTTTAGTAAATTTTTAACATTGGTTGTCATTATTTTATCACATGACTAGCATCTGCTACGATGTGTCGTCTTTTTAATTTGAATAGAAAACATAAATATCCTTTTTCTGAACGCTGACGCACGGATACACGATAGTGTCTCTGTCTAGCGAGTAAAGTTTTTTTAAAAAATGTTCAGACCATCTTCATTTCCATTTTGTGAACGAATATTTTCAGTTGAATCGCAAGAATCGAGAGTCCTCCCTTTTACATGAATATTGTTGGCAACCCTGGTCATTTGCACGGTATATGAGATCTATTAGATCTTCTCTCAGTAATGTGCTGATGAAATCTGCAGTGTGTTCGTCAAAGAATGTGAAATCAATTGATCTTACGAAGAAGTAGATGTGTACTGAATATAAAAGAAAAAGTGCTAATGAAAATAACAACAAACCCCTTTAAGCTTCACGTCATCATACTTCACGCGCAAGGTCCAGGGCTTACAGTAATGCGGGGACTTAGTCGATACCGTGAAGAAGAGATTTCATTGTGCCATCCATGCCACTGAGTATCGCTGGTGATAGCTAATTCGACATCACACACACACACACATATATATATATATATATATATATATATATATATATATATATATATATATATATATAACTCCGACATGACGATCTCCATGAAACTTGGCATTTCTACGTTTCTACTTCTCCATTTTTCACCCAGAAGGTTTATGTGCTGTTAATTCTATTGTAAATCCACCACACGGCACTGTAGGGGGGAAAATCCTTCAAATGCAACTGCAACGCGCTCGGTAGCATTTTGAAATATATTGTTAAATAACTACGAAACCATGCGTTCTAAGGCCTTAAAAACTAAACTTAGAGCCCAATGACCTCAAATAAACATTTTTCACACCGTAATCTACCGGATGACCGCTTCTTGAACATTCTATTACATTTTTGCTGGTCCGGCGCTTCCCGATATTACCTCACATGCTCAGAGACGTGGAGAATCTGCAAATAAATATAAATGAGAAGGACAGATACAGGGTGAGGGAAGGAGAGACAGTGAGAAACGGTGATGGGAGGGGAAAGAGGCAGATGAAGGGCAGAACAACGTCTTCGGCGTTTTCCTAGTACTTCATGGAAGTGATACGGAGCCAGAGACGGTGTCGCAAGTGTTGCAGAAGGAGGAGTTGTGACGAAAGCGTAGACGCCGATGGCTAATTGCTAAATGACAGCTAAAGACGCCTGAGTTACTTCGTTGGCTACTGTTCGAACTTCAGTTCGTCCTCGTGTATTTTAACTGGTGGTAATAACGTACCGTTTTCTTTTTGATTCACAGCGTTGACGATTTATAAACATAATCAATAATGGTAATATGTAGTTTTTGTTTCCATAGATTTCTTACTTCTGTTCTTCAGCTGTAATTCGTTACATTTTTAAGGGTCGAAATAGCGTTGTATTCATCCCTTATATACCTTCTTCAAACCGTTATGTCAAATGATTGGTAAAATCTTAAACAAAAGTATTGAATTTACTGGACAAACCAATGAATTGTTAAAGCGATTGATGATTGTTGTCGTTCTTTCCTTTTTGTTTCTCATCCTTAACGATATCTAGGAAACCAAACATAAGATATCTAGCGATAAATGACTTTGATAAATAATTAAATTACACATGTGTATCATATGCAATCTAGTATCATGAATATTATAAATAAGAATTCTTGGATTCGCCCAATAAGACAATTATTTCGTTCTGGGCGCCTGGCGAACGTTTGTTTTTATTGTTTAAAACTCAAATAATACGTATGAAAATTAAAGTATTTATTCCAAACATTAAAATCATGAACAAATATTTTTTAAAGTAAATTGCAGCTAATGCAGTCTCCATTACAATAAATTTATTGTGAATTCCCTTACGTAGGATGGCAGATGTAGAACGAATATGCCTGCAGAACTAAAGGCTGTTGCCATAATTCTTATACTTTATGCGTTGAAAAATTTATACCGCAATGTGCCGTGCCAACATGACGGAAAAGGAAATTCGCGCGTTATCCTGTTAAGAGTGTTTTTACTGCGCATGAAGACACTGATGAGTAGTAGTCTCGTATAATTTTAGGAAAAGATGTTTCCTTTAGTGACTGCTCAGAACGCAACCAAGTGAAATGTGACGTAATAATCGAAGAGGAATGTTTGCATGTAGGATGTGTGTGCAGAGGTCGTCATCTAATTCAGTCGTTTTTCTTTCTATTTTTGAAATATTTCTTTGACTGGGATGGAAATTCGTTTTACGTTTCAAATAATAAGAGCTTCTTTATTTGGTGTCAAGCCACATGTAATTTTATTACCGACGATTCTATCTTGCACTTAATTTGTGCGTAATTAAGTATTGACTTGAATTATTTCTGCGGTTGCAGAATGTTTTATAGACCATTTCTGCAAGTACATACATTACTAGGAAAACTGGAGACCAGATTTTATCAGTAAAGTGCTGCACCCAAGCACAAAGCGAAGTGAAACAATTTGATATAAATTGACTTAATATTTCCATTAAGAAACGGTAGGTGGTGTTACGTCACATGTCTGCACAACTTGCCATCTTTTGAAAGGCTGTGACTCGAAGATTTTTGCTTCAGGTTGTTTAAAACAGAAAATAGAAGTTAACATTTCGTATAAGGCAAAAAAAGCATTACATAACTCTTATTCTAATACATTTTTTTCATTGTAAACAAAGCCTGATTAGATAATCAGAACTGTTTCGAAATAATTCAGGATTTAAAAAATAAAAATTAATGTTTATATCATAATAATGTTCTATAAGTTCAAGAATCATTAAATTATTAAATAATACCCATTCGTGAAATAATACATAACATTTGTGTGTTACCCATTATGGGTCTGTCAAATTTTAATAGTAATTAATTGTATTTTTTGAAATTAAATTAACGTAATTGGCAAATACGTTTTTTTACAAATTAAATTGATTGTTTTACTCAGCGATATCAACAAGTAAGTAGAGCATCAACATTCCAAAAATAACAAAAATAATTACGTTTGTCATTTTTCAGGTGTACAGTAGAACTACCGTTGAACAGAAAGAGTATTATTCCAATATGTCTTTCTGAAGGGAATCTGAAGTACAGCGTCTTTAATTGGGCTATGAATGTAAGAAATATATCATTCCAGGAATGTCCTTATCATATACTGGATAGTATTCTTCTTCGCCATAAAAAAGCCATTGAAAGTTCAGCATTAGCAAGAACAGGCAGTTAGTGGAGTTCAGTAGCAGCATGAAAGGATGTTAGTATTTCTGTGAGTATTGATGAAGTTGACAGAGACATTTAATCTTATAAAATAGAATTATAATATTGTATTGCTTCTTTAATGTAAGTTTTGTAATGGAAAAGTTTCAGTCGAACCTAAAAATCCTTCAGAACATCTCGTTTTTCTCATAAACATCAATCATTTTATGAAGTTCTCCAACTGTTGATAGGAAAAAATACTGGTAGCGATAGCAATTGCAAATGAGTAAAATATCCCTTCAAATTCATCAGTAGGATATATTAACTGTCTGAACCATCTGTATGTACTTTTTCCAAGTCATTTTCCCACATATCTTAACCCCAGTTCCATAGAGAAGACTCAAAGAACAACTGTTTTGCTTTCCAATGGAAAAAAGTGTTGCATATTATTCTATTGAGCGTTGCATTAAACAGACCATACATCAGTAAAATAAGATTTTGAAATCGTCTAACAATACAGGAACAGACAGGCAAATTTGAGAATATACTTAAAGTATACCTAGATCTACATATTTGCAATGCTGAGTCTCAATGCAATTCTGGTCAGTCAATAGGTTTAATTTAATTTCCACGAAGTAAGCTGATGTGAAATATTACTCTTCAATGTTGGTTTTCCACTCGTAGCCCGGATATTTGAATTTGGATTTGGCGCACTCGAAACTCATCTGTTTTCGAAACATACAGAAGTATATGTATGTATATGAAGTGAGAAAGTTACATTAGATTTCTGTTTCGATCAAACACAGCGACTGTTTTTACGTTTCTACGCTTTTCGAAACAAGATTAAAACTGTAGTATTGTATTTTCATGTTGTTCAATTACAGAACAGTATGCAATTGAACATGTGATTTCAGAACAAGTGTGGAGAAATCACACAACGAAAATCCTTCTTGGCCAGTTAAAGTTTATTTACACGTACATTTACACAAAGGACAATTAATTGTTACCACACATTTTAACTAAACTTAGTACTAATTTACTAAATATATTGTAATATTTGAAGCCGCAAATTCAGGCGTGCCATGCTTTCAGACAAAATCGCTTAATCGTGTAACGAAAGGGTTTCCGATATATGTCCACATAATTCTTCGTTCATGAAATATCGTTCGTGAAATATTGAACTTGAAATATAACACTTGAAAAATTAACGTTAAATGTTAAAAAGGTTGTGCCACAAACGAGATTATAATCCTTATATTTGCAGTTGACTATTCCTCCCATGAAATTAAAACCAATTTCTGTGTGTTTAACTATACACATAAAATGCTCCAATGAGGGTGGTATTGATCGTAAAAATTGATCGCTCCTTCTGTCCGATTATTTATACTGCCCGTCCCTAATGGCCAATAGTAAACTGCGACTCATCTTAGGAAGGGGTATGTATCCATTACTGTATTGATGTGCAATAAACCACGTATTTACTGTAACCTAACCTCTTTGATTTTAAAATGCTTTCAGTTATTTTCAATATTTGGCGCATTTTGGAACTGAGCTGGCTGTAATTTCATTCACGGAATTGTCTTATTAAATACCGTACGTGCTTTGGAAATTGTCGATAATTTATCGACAATTTTCAAACACTCGAGATAATTCAACTTATTCTCATTGCGTTCAACTCATTCCCTCTTATTCTCTCTTTGTTCTTTGTTTCTTTCTTTCTATCTATCTTCTTTCTCTTTCATTTTATCATTTTTTCTCTCTCTTTCATTTCCTCTTCTTTCTTTCTCTTTCATTTTCTTTCTTTCATTCTATCTTTTGTTCTTTCTTTCCTTCCTTCTCTTTCTTTTCATCTCTTTCTTTCCCTCTCTCTCTTTCTTTCCTTCTCTCTCTTTCTTTCCTTCTCTCTCTTTCTTTGCTTCTCTCTCTTTCTTTCCTTCTCTCTCTTTCTTTGCTTCTCTCTCTTTCTTTGCTTCTCTCTCTTTCTTTGCTTCTCTCTCTTTCTTTGCTTCTCTCTCTTTCTTTGCTTCTCTCTCTTTCTTTGCTTCTCTCTCTTTCTTTGCTTCTCTCTCTTTCTTTGCTTCTCTCTCTTTCTTTGCTTCTCTCTCTTTCTTTGCTTCTCTCTCTTTCTTTGCTTCTCTCTCTTTCTTTCCTTCTCTCTCTTTCTTTCCTTCTCTCTCTTTCTTTGCTTCTCTCTCTTTCTTTGCTTCTCTCTCTTTCTTTCCTTCTCCTTCTTTCTTTCCTTCTCTCTTTCTTTACTTCTTTGTATTTCTTTCCTTCTTTCTTTCTTTCCATTCTTTTCCCTCCTCTCTTCTTTTCCTTCTCTCTTTTCTTTCATTCTCTCTCTTTCTTTCTTTATCTTTTTCTTTATTATTTATTTATTTATTTATAATTTAATTATTGAGTATCTCAATAAGGACTGCGGGGGGGGGCTCAATTTCAACAGTTCCGCCAGCAGGCAGTGTAGCGCAGTGCCTGCCTGGCGCGTGGGCGTGCGCGCCCTGTTCAAACACCGCGCGCGGAGCGGCGCCAGGTCGCCTCGCCTGCGCGGCGCGCCTATGAGTTACGAGGGCCCCGAGCGACGCCGGCCATTGGGCGCCCGCAGGCCCCGCCCCGCCCCGCCTCGCCTTCCCCTCCCCCCTTCCCCCTCCGACGCCCACGGCACGCGGCCCCGGAGCGGTTCCGCTCCCGCCCGCGAGGAGGCTCTGCCGGCGCCACGCCCGGGCACCGAACCGAGACCTCTGCCTCCACCTCCGCCACCACTGCCGCTGCGAGCGTCGCCTGCATCACCGCCTCCTCCGCCACCGCCACCACTGTTTTCGTCGACGCTGCCACCCGTGCTGTGTAGCCGCGAAAAAATTTCGGCCGGAAAGGTTTTGTACGTAAGTCGCATGTCTTGTCGGTTTTCCTTTAGGTGCTGTATGTAGCCGGTGTCCACGATGTTAAGGAAAGTTTTTTTTTTTGCTTGTTTGATTGATTGATTTGTCTTACAGTTTCTTGCAGGTTAATAGCTTTTCGACACATCTGTGCAAACATTAACTATTCTTAATGAATTATAAAATTATTTTTGACATATGTATTTAACAATTCTGCAACAAAGTATCAAATATGTGGTTAGAGATAACACTGTTGTACAGACAATTGTACGCACCAGCTTCTCCGATTAATAGTTTCCTTGTTTTTCTCCAGTCAATTCCATGCGTACGCTAAACCAGTAACTTGAACACTGGGCCAAGAAATAAGTGTGATCCTTCCTATCATCCTGTTCCCCGCCCTCTCAGTCAGCAGGGATGGCTAATAAGCTGACCCCGCCTATCCATAATGCTCATTCGTCATTATCTCGAAAGGCTTACCAAAGTTCGGAATTATGGTGGGTTGCGACAACTTTTAAACTTCCGAAAGAAAGATATAGATACTTCCTTCGTTAATAGTAATTTATTTTGCGTTACTTTGTTGTGTGTCCTATACTTTGTAGATTGATAGATGAGTGTTTCCGTGCGCGTCAACCGCTAAGGTAATTAGTCCCATAAGTGTGGTGCATGTTTTTGTCGTGGGAGGTAGCGATGATCTTTCCCCGATGGATGGCAAGATTTGGCGCGGACTTACACGCCGACTTGTGAGGTTTTCCCTAACCAGGGGTCTCCACCAGTGAGGCACCGACTCAGTTGGGGCAAGTTCTAATCTACCGACAAATGTGGTGTTGTAGTACATGTAAGGGTAAATCTGTTAGTAGGCCTGAGGAAAGGAAAAGTAAGAGGAAGGAAAGATCGGTAGTTAAGTTATTACTCTGACATTTGCCTGGTGGCGATCGGAGAAATCAACGAATCATGGTTTTGATGTTTGTTCACAGTTCAGTATTTGGACGAAATTGGTTCCCTTAAATCTATGAAATATGAAAACGTTCTGGAGAATTAAATGAATTTACTTACAAGATCTAGAACACTGTGTAATGAAAGAAGCTTTAGTTTCTTACCTTCATGATGTCAACATGGTATTTCATTGGTAAAGTGTGTGAGACACAAATGAATGGATTTGTGCTCACATGCCTGTTTTCCTCTTCATGTATGCGTACGTATTTTTTGGAACTAGTAGAAAAATATTGTGGAATTGTCACTGGAGGTCAGCTTTTTTAACATAATTATTTTTTCTCAGATCAGATTGGAAAACAATCAAGAATATTAAAGAACAAAATAATTTTCATGCAAGAAGATCTTGCATTGATAAAATAGTTTGCCTTCGTCAAATAATAGATTAGAATTTAATACGTAAATTAGAGACATGTATGATCTTAACATACGTCACAAAATCCTACGACAACATTCCACTGAAAAAATGGGAAGTTCTCAGACATTGAATTAAAAAAGTTATTAATAACAACGATTGAAAACCTGTACAATGATATGATAGGCTGTATCAGAATTGGATGAAACGTTACAAATCCACTTAAAATCTCATTAAAGATCTTACACTCTTAAAAATATAGTAAAATGGTCCTCTTGAAAGTAGGAGACGGAAATATCTTAATGTGGGGAGAGACGTTAACGATGGTAAAATGCTTAACCTTCACTTCGATGATGACCAGAAGACTTCCCGAGAATGAACAAGATATATATTATATACTGAGGGAATTAAATAAAAAATATACATCAAGTACGTCAATACAACAATATACAATACAATATACATCAGTACAATAATATACATCAAGTTTAAGTGTAAATCCATCACAAACAGAGTATGTTATTGCTGGATCTCAAGTAACAGACTTAACAGACTCTCAGGTAACAGGTGAATTAAAAATAAAAAACGCTTGTAAGTATTTTGGTGATTATATGTCAAAGGAAGTTGGATATGTGTCAAAGAATACAACAAAGAGCACAAAGAGTGTCCAAGGTGAGCGGAAGTCACTGCAACTTTATCCGCGCCGAGAAAAATGTGCTAACAATATGCAGAAGCAAAATACAGGATTTCTCAAGGAAGAGTAGTGACAACATAGTTAAGTATTTTTTACAGCCAAAAATATCAAGAAAGACAAGATAAGAATATATAAATCGCTTATTGAAAGCATAAGTATATATGTTTAAGAATTTTAGACTCTTAAGCCAGAGCGAGGAGCAAAAATTAAAATCAATGGAAATGAGCATTTGGAGACCCTGTTGTGGCTTAACATTAATAAATAATAACGTTCCCAGTGTTGACATAAAAGAAACAAATGGATATTGGCATTGATACAATGCAAATAGTTGATGCTAAATGATTGAGATGGTATGATCGTACCCAAAGAAAGCCGGAAAGCCAATGGTCTAAGAAAATTTTAAAGTGATTACCTCAAAGAAACAAGAAGCGTGACAGACCAGAAAAAACATGAAAAAAAAGACGATGAAGGAACGAGATCTCCAAGAGGAAAATTGGGAAGATCGAAGGACGTGGCGAGTGGGATGCGACAAGCGGCGTCAGCTGTAAAGAATCTCCCTAGTACTACTACTATATGTGCTCAACGTATGCCCCAAATTTCCTTGTAGAAAAAATTACCTGACACCAGATTAGCCAAAAACTCGTTTTCGGAACTGCTACCGTGCGTGTTTTGCATTTTTGCAGTTTTCCTGGTAGATTAGTGACGGTCATGGTTGTGATCGTTTGAGTTCAAACTTTGAGTTCTGACAGTTACATCTTTCATTTTACACCTGGGTTACTGAAAGCATATTAAGATTGTAGTGTGCTCGATATTAGATGAGATTGTATGATTATAGGATTAATGTGTTGTTAATACCATTAATCCGTTTACATTTGTTCAGAAAGTTCTACATCCCTACTTTGCTTATCTTTTAATCTGTTAATGCTTGTGAAACTTCAGTCTGGTATAATCTCACAAGTAAATAAGTAGTTGAAGCAGGTGCTAATCTCTTCTGATGTTCTTCCTCTGTTTGTAAGTATTTTCTTGATTGACACCAAATAGAACTCTTTCACTGATATGTACAAAGTACGAGGGTAAATTTATAATCATATCATACTCTTTCTAAGTCAGGTTTTGCTTCTCGTAATAAATGTAACCTCCACGACTACCCACCTCTTGAATTCTGGAACTTCACTTAAAGTTGTTAACATGATCTTCGATACTCTTCTAACATTTGGTTAAGTGACCTTATGCCGTGTGGACCTTAAAATGTCCCTTACGTCGTTATATCAGTATTAATAGAAAATCCTCCCTTCTTTCGTAGGTGTTGATGATGATAATGATGATAATGATGATGATGATGATAATGATAATGATAATAATGGTTCCCTTAGTCGGTTACCAAGCGCAGGCATACACCTTTTGCTTTCCCCTCTCTGCCCTGCCCTGGATAGATTATTACAACAATGATTTTCTGTTACCTTCCGCAGCATGGATGATGGTAGAAGTGACTGTGGGGGTTAAATGGATGGGATGAGTTCAACTGTGAAAACTGATGGTAAGGGAAACCAATCACACCTGAACCACGCGAAAATAACACCCATGTCTTACGCGGGACTGAACTCGCTGTGTGTGGACGGTACAAATGCCTGACAGCTTCGATGCAGGCATAGTTTTGCCAACGGAAGTTGTAATATGTACGCACGTGCAGGTTCTCCTACACGAAATTATTGAAATTGGAATTAAAGGAAGAAATGTATTAATAAATCATCATGATTTTCTAGTGTTGTGTGATGTAATAATCTTTATTATATGTTTGTAATTTGCAGCCCATTTTTGCACATCCCATTTCATAATCTATTTACTTAATTAAAATATATACATTTTCCTCCACATGTTCTTTAAACTAATGTTATTTAAATCTAATAATATATGAGGAATAAAATACAGGAAGATCATTTACGTTGTTACTGGTTTCCCTAACATCGCTTGATGATTGATGGTAGTAACTTCGGATCACTATCCATTACAGCGCATTGCGGGTTGAAACGCATTACTCATGAAATGGAGTTTATAAACTGAACACTTTAAAATGACATCTTTTACTATTAACCATGTTTACTCCATTGAAAAGCGGTCATTAATTATTTTTTTAAAAAAGGGTCTTGAAATGGAACTCTAATGAAGCCTTACTTGAATTTTCGAAGTGAATGTTATCACGATGCTTTAATAAATACAAAATTATTTCTTCGCATTTTTGTCAGCACATTAATTAAAATACAACAAAATCTTAAAGTCTCTTTCAAATATTGACCATGATCTCAAAATAGGTGTCGAAAAATGACATTTCTTATGTAGCGACAGAAAAGCCCACTTCGTGACGAGCGATATCTCGTCAATAATCACCGTTTCGTTTTTCTTCAAATTTAAAACACGAGTACTTCCTGATCTATAAACCTTCCCGTCACGTACGAAATGTCTAATGCATCCATTGTGCGATACACGGGGCGTGGAGAGAATCGCTCTAGCTTTTATTGCTGTGGGCACCCGGAGGTAACGGTGAGGCGTGTTGCATCTAGGCTTGCAGAAAGCAGCGCTGTCGAGATAACAACCCCAGCCCTACCAAACCGCGACGCAGCGCAGATAGCCACACCTCGTGGCCGTCCTGTCCGAGCTGACTAAGATCTTCACGAATGGGAACCTTTACTACGGAACGCTTCAGTGACCGTCATGCCTGTAGTTTTTGAATAAGGCAGCACAAGATCGTTGGCGATATCTTCCCTCCATTGCACTGTGTGCGACGGTCATCGGTCCACAATGATTCGCGTGGCTGCTTGTAAAAACTGTTCATTTATACACCAGCCCTCCGTTGCCGGTGGCATGGGAAGTGTCGATCGCTTCGACCGTTGACCCTGCGAAACGATATTCTGAAGCGATAGCTTCTTCTTCTTCTTCTCATCATTATTGTTATTATTTCTATTATTATTACTATTATATTATTCCACTACATCACGACTAAAGAGTTATGAGTCGGCTGAAAATAGAATCGACTAGGATGCAACCAGATACCTAAGGTGGAGATCTAGGGACTGTCAGTGCCTCTGCAATACTTTGCGCCAAATGTGGGCTGTTCCAAATAACGCAATTTCCTGCACTTCTCAGTCTTATTATTATTATTATTATTATTATTATTATTATTATTATTATTATTATTATTCCTCCTTAAACCCTGCATTTTGGCATGACGATGAAGAACTGGCAGTTGTATATTTCTTTCTCATGATGGGATATGGGCCTTGAAGGGAAGGAACAATAGAAGTCGAATCCCAGAGGCAAAATGTCTTTTTAATAATAAAATAATAATAACCATAGGGTTATGATTTTATGACTTGAATGGCCGAGGTGGCTAATAGCGTGTACCGATGCAGCGTTTCGGTCCGAAGGATCGCGGGTTCGAGTCCCACCGTGGACATGGTTGTTTGACCCTTGTGTCTCATGTATATATTGCTTGCCGAGGGCCTCACGTTCTGCTGATCGCAAATCAGAGGAAATCGGAAGTGTATTGGTGTCTAGTGTAACGTCGAATTTGCGTCCCATCGCAACGTGAAGAATAACCGGTTGTTGACTGGATAAAAGCCTTAGTAAAAATGGGTATCGCTTATCTGTACCTCTGGAGTTGTTTTGGAAGATTTTTATTTTGCCTTTTTCTGCCTATTTAGCTTCTAATACCTTTAGTTGTTTGCCCTATTTTGCCTTTTTCTTCCTTTTTCGTCATTATTTTATTTTTTCCTGTAACCGATCTCGATAAAGCTAGAAACATATCTGCCAGCCTGGGCAACACGAAGGAAATGTCGCCTTTTGTCATTCTCTGTGAGCGAAGGATTTGGATTTCTTTCACTGTTACCTACACCCTTTTTTCGCTCACAAGGAATCCCACCCTACCTTGAGTATGGTCTCCGATATCTTTCGAGATCAGACCTCTGGGTGCATCATAAACGACACGATCCTTCCAGTGTAGTCGATTACCCAAAGGCGAAGAAGGAAAACCATAATCGCATTTTCACTGACGACATTCCAAGATTCAAAACAGAATGAAAATAGAATGAGGATTCAAAACAGAGCTACTAGAGCGCCAGTCGTCGGAATTGGAAACGTACGACCTCCCGATTTACACAGCTTCCTTGTGGGACGCGAAATTTCATGCACTAGCCATCAGGTGAGACGATAACTCTTGGTTCGAGGAACATCACATTATTGTGTAAATGTATGCAGCTTATCTCTGGATTAAAATATCTGTGGCTGATATGCATTATTATAAATCTGTACATTGCTATACATCTTGTCTGTCCCAGGACATTTGGTGCTGATTTGCACCAATTTTCGTTCCATTCAATTTTGAGTTACGTCACAAACTCTTTTGGCATTTATAATTTTTTCATTTAACTTTAAAAGAAATTAACAATTGTCTGTGACGTTCTACGGGAAGTGCAATTTGTGCACGGTTTCTTGAGCTCTAGGATGTCTGATCTTACTCACACATATTAAGTTGATTTTGAACAGAGGTAGAAACGAGCGTGTTTGGCAAGAACTTGGAAGAAAAAATTACTTCCTTGTAATACATACTATTTGCAAAGGCAAATCAGCTACAGATTTTGGATATTATTCCTCATCATGCCCTTTGCAACAGAATCGACCTTCTGCCGCTAGAGTAAGGAGAACGGTTCATATCACTTGAAATTATTTAGTGTTTTTATCTTTGTCCTCTACGCGGACGTCAACTTCAATAGACTAAAAAAATATTATATTTCATGAATTGCATCAGGAGTCTTGGATTCAACATAGGAGACTAGCATCAAACCTAGCAATATCAGCCTTTTTTTTTAAATTGAGTAATTGGTTCGAGGACAAGTGTGGCATTAGAACCTACCTAGAAATGCTCTTAGGTTTATTTAAACGGGAAACATTTTCAGTAATGAAACTCTAACTATATATTAAACTAAAAAATTTCCAAGTATTGATTGTTTAAATGTTGGCAATTGTCTATAACAGGAATTACGGTAAATACAAGAATTCCGCCTCAAAGCTGACTTCATAATGGATTAATGAACTTTCCACTTCTTTAACTTGCATATTTCTAGTTCCAAAGTTCTTTATCGAGAAGCTTTTGCTCTATTTGTTATTTCAATACTATTTATATAATTCATTTTATTTGAATTTTTGTGACTTTAATTTTTATCTAGTAAACAAAGAAGAAACAGTTATTGCTGATTAATTAATACTCATTTCTGTATAATACTTCATAAGTAATGTCATGTCTGTTAGTGCTGTTTAATAGAATTGATACGTTTATAATAAGAATTACATTAGAGTTCCGTGTCCCATTAAATTGCACTGTTTTCCATGTATGTGAATTGTACGGTTTTCAGAGTTCATTTTAAGAGAAATTGTTCTTAATACAGAAAATTAACGTAAAGTGTTTCTCCTTTGACCCCTACTTTATCAGTTCGAAGTTATTAGCAGCATTTGTAAGTTAGTAGATCGAAACACAATAAAGAAAAATTATATTTTCAGTTCCTTTAATGATGATGCTATTCTTATGTTCCGACTACTTAAAAACAGAATCTTTGAGGGGCATTAGCTTGTATGTTGAGTCCGCCTCCTGCCTTCTTGTCCTATCATAATGAGCTACAGAGAATCTCGAGTATATGGCTGCTCTTTTACCACGCTGGCTCAAGGCGGAATGGAAAAGTAAGGTTCAAACAGAACACGTGTCGCCACCGGACAGTTTCATGTGAATATACGCCCTGTCGACACCGTAAGCACTCTACCCTACTAGCACCAATCACGCGTATATTTAGATAGGACTTGGGTGACTGCCCGTCCGTAACAAAGCTCCTGAAGCGGATTCCGTTGTCTTCGTAACGGGTGCCGTTCTTCCACCGGGCTACCGCTCTTCGAAGCGCAGGAATTCAAGAGTTCGGCCTGAGTTACAACGCCGTCCAGGAAATTAACTTCGCCATCACCGGATGTGAGGGCACTCCGGATGCTCGTCGGCGATCGGAAATTGAATTTTTGACGTGGGCCGGCGTCTGCCATGCCGAACCCCGCCGGGGCCTATTTACGGCACCGGATACCGGTATCTCTTCGCCGCCACGTTTCCCCCAAAGACGAAATATCGTGTTGGTGTTGTTAAATGCGTCTTGTCCCCTGTGGACCACCACCCTCGTTTCTCACGGCGCCGGCCGGGAAATGGGCCTGTATATATCGATGTCAAAGTCGATCGATGCGATCGGCGCGCCGTGGCGGTGACAGTGGCAGCGAAGGCGGCGGCGGCGGCGGCCCCGATGGGCACAGCTGTCGCCGGCCGACACAGGTATTAGAAATGCAGATAGGGCGAGGCGAGACACGTCGGGATGAGGAGAGGTGGCGGAGGCGTTGGCGGTGGGTGGTGGTAGAAGTGGTGAAGGATGTGTGGTGGGTGACACTGGTGACGTGAGTGAACAGAAGGCGTAGTAGTAAGTTAATGTACCTGAGAGAAACACAATCAATATAATATATACAATTACAATGATGTTAAATGATAACAAATTCATTTTCCGAAATTGTGTTGCATATTTCCCAATAGATAAAGCAGCACACATAAATCAATTTTACTGTCAGACCATGAAATAGCAATTATTGGCTTTGAAAGATTGTTCTCTCCGTATATACCAAGTAAATTCACTCTCTAATTGGCGCCTGATGGTAATGGTGGTGTTGGTGGGAATGGTAGAAGAAATCACAACTGTGATGGACAATAGTGACTGTGTGGATGACGAGGGTACTGAATGGTATGGAGAGATATTGCCTGGATTTTTTGTCTGTTTACCAGCGCTCTAGAGGCTGGCTTGTGTCTGTTGTAAATCTGCCGTTGCTGCTACCTGCTTCATTGTTCACAAAATGGGGAACGGTGGCGGCGACACGACCCGCAGCTGCGGAAGGCGGCGCAGGTGACAAGTCGCGCGATACGATCGCAGGCCTCAACGCTGCTGCTGTTGCTGCCACCACCTCCGTTACGTGGATGTCACCGCCACTGCCACCACCTCCACCTCCGCCCTTGCTACCACGACATCGCCGCCGCAGCACAACGACCTCCATGTTCACCGCCTCCGTACCAAACCCCTCCTACCACTACCACCACCGTCGCCGCCGCCATCATCATCATCACCACTATCGCCACGACCACCACGACCATCACCACCACTACCACGACGATCACTATCACCATCACGATCATCACACATCAGTTCCTCGCACCCTCACCACGACCATCACCACCACCACCACCACCACCACCACCACCACCACCACCACCACCACCACCACCACCACTACCACCACCACCACCACCACCACCACCTTACTATCATCGCCGCCGCCGCCACTGCCTTGCACATTGCCTTCACAGCCACCTTCACCCTTACGAACGCTCTGCCTGCTGTCACCCATCTCCCACCGTAAAGGCAATGTCCACGTACTGATAATTTCAGTGAAGTACCGGTTCCCCTGAACTGAAACCCATATAAAAAATTTAATCAAATACTTCATGCTTATTTATTATTGTATTATGTAGTATTTCTCATTTGGGGTCGAAAGTCCGACTTTGCCGACTAGTTAAGTGTCTCCCAAGCCAGGGCCTAGTTTTATCCGAATGCTTGGAGGCAAGGGCGACCATGACCTATTCCCTCCGCCGTAACTAGCAAGATCCGCCTACCTGAGCTTTTCTTCGTCACTAAGCTAAAGAAACTGGGACGATTTAAAGGAAAGCTACAGTTCTATTTTTACCTTCACCGGGAATCGGACCCCGAACCACACCACAGGAAAATAGTATGCTGCCACTGAGACATCTTAGTGGCTTTATTTATCATTCGTTTGTTAAATAACGTTTTTTGTGTTGAGCTTAATTTTTTATTTCGAGGCAAATCTACACAATTATAAAAATGAAATTACTTTTTTTTTCATAATTATATTCAATAGCTTACAATTTACATTTCTTTTAATCAAAATATATTCTCAGTTAGTTTCAGTTAAAGTAAAACAGGAAAAGCTGAAGCGAATCAAGACAAAATCTCGTGTGTGTATTTAAAAAACGATAACGGGCAAGTTAAAATCAATTATATAATCAGCATTTTTTTAAATATATCTTCAAAGTGTTAACTTCTCTTGTATGTTCAAGTCACATCGCCATTCCAGCCCTCTCCTCCTCTCTCACTTGCGCTCCTGAGCTAGGCATCGTGCTTCACCCTTCCTCGCACCCTCATTCCACCTTGACTCTGTCGCTCTCCATCATTCTCCCTCTCCACTCGCCATCACCCTCACCCTCTCTCTCGCTATCCTTCTCCCTCTCACCCTTTCAACCTTGCTCTCTCACCTTACCTTCTCCATTCCCCTGTCAGTCTCTCTCTTTTTAATCCCTTCCTCTCTCTCGCTCTCACCCTCATTCTCAACCTCGCCTTTCCCTCTCCTTCACTATCCCTCTCATCCCACCCTCAACCACTCCCTTGCTACCCCTCTCACTCTTACTCTCTCTCTCTTCTTCCTACTTTGTCTCTTTTCCTTCACTCCTCCCTCTCTCCCTCACCCTCGTCCCAGCACTCCAGCCCAGCTTCCTTCCCCCCCCCAACTCGTCGCTTCAGGGCCCACCTACGCGTCTGCATATGACGCGGCACGACGGTCAGAAGCGACTCCTCCCTGTCCGTGGGCGCGACGCGACGCGACGCGACGCGACGCGACGCGACGCGGCGCGGCGCGGCGCGGCGCGGCGCGGCGCGGCGCGGCGCGGCGCGGCGCGGCGCGGCGCGGCGTTTCCCGTCAGGTGTGACGCGCGCGCCGGCCAGGAAGGTGTCGCCGCTAATTAGACGGTCGCCTCCGCGCGGCGCGGCGCGACGTGGCGGCCAGACACCCCGACCACGGCACTGCTGGGTAGGCCTGCGCGCCTTCACTGACACTTCCTCCATCTGACGCTCTCACACCCGGGGAACGACCGCTGGCCGCCGCCGGCTTCTCCGAAGGAAGAGAAATACTCTGGGTCGGGAAGTTTCTACTTAACTCTATTTAATTGAGACCTGCAAAGGTGGCTCAGGGCATCAACTGGTGACACTGCAGTGCCTCTAACCGGATGGGCCTAGGTTTCGAATCCCAAACAGTGGCAGTATTTTTGACGATTAATAGTAACGTAGCTAGATCAAATTCAGTGGCTGTCTGGAGGAGAGTTCGAGCTGCCGGCTGCTCTGATCGGTAGTTTTCCGTGGTTTCTCCGATCAACACTAGGCAAATGCCGGAGCAGTACCCTAATAAATGGGTCTCTGTCCGCGGGCGATCTTTTCTTCCCGTTCTTTGTCCTTTCTTCACCCTTACGTACACACACTTACTCTCACGCACTACACTACCTCACTTGTCGGAAGTTTAGAGCTTGTCCAGGCTGGTAGGAGACACCTGGCTAGGGAAAATCCCAGCAAGCGGACGTAGGTCGGCGCTGGATCTCGCCAATCAGTGGGGGAAGATCGCCGGTTCCGCCCAGGTTCCGATATAAAACACTTGCACTACACTTACGGGACTAGCACTCTTAGCAGTAGACGCCCCCTGAGTCGTAAATCAATCCATTTAATTGAGCATTGAAGTAAATATTATGATGACATTTATGTTAATCATTTTTTATTCATATTAATTATTGTAATAATAACAGTAATAATAATAATTACTGTCTGGACCTGCAAGAACATTTATCACTTTATAAATGAATGTTTTAAATGAGAAAATTGGTTCATCTGGTTCCTAACTTGCAACGGCCAGCCTCTGAACTGTAAGCAGCCTTACTACAGCCTTACTACATACATTATTGTGCGTTAGTTAATATTCTAATATTGCTAAGCGTTGTGATTAAATTTCACAGAAAATCAAATAGGCCCTTTAATTTTAACATGGAATATTATTTCTGTTTCTATTCCTTCAATTAATTTTACGTACAATTCAAGTTATTGCTTATATCTAATCGCCCATACTACGGAGTAAGTGTGTCCAGAAGAGCTAAATCTTCAAAATTTTAAAAGAAGGTTAAAAAATAACTCATTTTGTAAATACTGCAGAAAAAAAATTAACTCGCACCCCATCTGTCTCACGCCATTTCCACATCTGCCCTTCCACATGTCCTCCAGAAACTAGTGTCTCCACAAAATTTACCTATTTACGCAAAACTCTTGTCCATTTAGAGAACGTAAGCCTGTTTTTAGGGGTCTACGACGTATCATTTCCGATTATGCACCTTATGAGAGTTCCAGTAATCTGTTCTCAGTGTCGTGCAAGCTAGAATTTTTGTCTTAAATTACTTTGATGCATGACTGAGAAGGAATTGCCTCTCCAGAAGTAACACACTTGAACGGTTTTGAAATGTTCTCTTGTGAATTGTAAAATCAAATGTCATTTAACATTAGCTTATTATATGAATAAAAGGCTATTATTTTTTATTACTACCATTGTTGTTGTTGTTATTATTATTATTATTATCAATTTTATTTTTATTATTGTTTCCTAATTGTATCTCTTTTATGAATGTATCTTTCTTGAACAAAAAAGACTAATGATATTCCTTTTTACTTGTTTTAGATTTGAAGTATGAATTAAACTGTGAAGCAATGCTGGTGAGTGGTGTGAGTCAAAGTATGTCCATTTGATTCAAATGAATATGGCGGTATCTATTACACTAAGTTGTACTTCCAAATGTTTAAACACGTGATCGATTTAAAATAACCTTGTAAGTGACAGGGTGCGGTTTCAGCTTGTCAGCTTTAATAGAGGTAAATAACTATACTCACCATGAAATTATAGTTATTTACGTTTTCTTTTATTTTCGGTGTACTCCAAGGCAGCATTTTTCTCGTTAATTGAAACATTATACTTCAGTGCTTCTTGCCCGAACCTTCACCACTTGTGTGGTATATCGTTTAGTAAGGTGTTATATGAATACATTTGGTAAACATTGCGAAGGTCTACTTGATGAAGATAATTGAATCAACCTTTGGGCTTTCCATTCATCGCAAACAAATCGTTGGATAATAATTGCTTGGGGTTATTGCAAAAAACAAGAGCGTCGTTTATTTTAAAAACTTTGTTAAAGATAGATTTAAAAAAATGAGCATTTATTACTAAAGGAATTTCTTAAGGCCCTCCATTTCAATTTACTTCTAAATAATTGGAAATTGTATAGAGAAAGTAACAACAATTTGCGAAACCTGCTAAAATGTAGATGGGTGCAGATGCAAAACCTCCTAAAAAAACATTCACTTGTAAAACCTGCTAAATGACACTATCAACATGTCTACTTCTTAGGATACAGATGCAAAGCCCCTTAATTTTTACCTCTAGACATTAGCTCGTAAAAACCGATATGAATTATTTGGAGAAATATAGAGAAAAACGAAGAAAATATACTAATTATGAGTTACGATTTCATAAAAATCTAATTCTTTCAAAACTCCCGTATCAAACTGCTTATTAGCGCCCGATCTACTTTTACCACTTCCCATGAATCGTCGAATGCCTCACAAACAAAAAATGTGTCTCAATTTACCTATGGCTTGATTTCGAAATGCCAAGAAATCAAAGTAGATTGCTTCGGCAGTGCACCGCGAAGCTGGTCTACAATAAAATAAAAACAATATGGTTTGCCAATGGTTACGGCGCCCGAAATAAAAAAAAGTCTGTGTATGCTATTATTATGCAATATTTCCTGTATGAAGGCACCACCTGAGATCGAATTGATTTTTGAAAGTGAACATCCTGATACAAAACATTTTGTGATGTTTTATTTTGATTGATTTCTTTTCGCTGTCACACCCCATTTCTGTTTTCGAAAATATATATTATTGCACATCTTGCAAATTTGTCACATATAACGAGATCAATATGGTGGCCTTCGATGCGGATGCAAAGCCTGGCAAACTTAGACTTCCAACACCTCCTAAACGTGAAATTGAATTCCTTATATTTCGAAAACCTTCGTCCCAACCGTCCCAAGTCATTTTCCAACCATCAATTGTCAAAGCAAATATTTGCCTCAGATTTTGTCTATTACACAGTGTTCTGCCTTTATTTTCTAGCTAATCTCAAAGGTTTGAATTTGTGATTTTGATAATTCAGAGATATCCCTTTTTAACCTCACAAGTATCCAAATAGTTTTTCGCAGTACATCTAACGAAAGAAACGGTAAAAGTTGATTTTTTTCTTCTATATTTACTTCAACATTTACACCCCCGTACACTGATGTTTATCAGTGTCAATGTTAATGTCTTTTTGCTTCGATTTATTCATTTAAAAATATTTTTCAATCGAATTGAAAATGTATAATTTTGAGTATTGCTTCTAAATTGATGGTCTGGGCAAGAAGACGGAATAAAACGCATGCTTGCAACCCAATGACTTCTTCTCTGATCTGGTTGGAAGGGGTCGCTTTCTGTGCGGAGACAAATGAGTCTTCGCCAGCTTGAAGAAGACCGGTGGAGGCTGAACGGACAGGTTTTAGGCAGCCTTTTTGGAGGAATCTTCCTCTGGTACAGAGGCGTGGATTCTGTGAAATGCGGAAAAGAGGTCTTTTGGACACAATCTGGTTTCTACCTGGGGTCGCGGAACAAGTAGCCTAATTACTGGCTGTACTCATCTGTCGTGTCAATTTATTTGCCATCGCTGGGCAGATTGCGAGGATTTCTGCGTTTCCTCTAAAGCCTGAGAACGATATATTTTTTTCTCATTTACAGCTTTGATAATATAAGGAAAAGAATTGCAGAAACGAAGAAACTCACTTAAAACGTCAACAGATATTAAAAATGCAGACAAACATGAATCACTCTTTGCAAATTACAAAAAAGTTGCTGAACATATTTTGCTAGAAAATAAATTCAGACGTGCATATCTTTACTTTTAAAAGAATATGTTGGAAATATTCACCTACTTTGGCAAGGCATGAGGTAGTCTACTTCTCATAAAGCCTTCTGGGGTGAACCTAGACGGAAATATATTAGTATCCTGATTCGGTGGAGTCGGATTTTCTAGAAATATTGATTTGGCAGGAAGACCATTGGAGTGTTCCAGACAACTATCAGGAGGAAAATTCTAGCCTGGCGCACTTGATATGGATTTTCGTGTGCTTTTCTCAACAACTCCAAAATGTGGAAGCATAATTTTGTTCACAAGAAAAGCCATTATCAGAGTGTAACTCCTTAATGCCGTGAATCGTTGCAAAATGTTGGATATATAGGATTTTTTAGCTGTAACGTATTATTGTCTATTGTTCGAGGATATCCCGTAAATCACATGCAATGTGTACTAAATAACCATGCATAAACATTATCTGGTTCCTTATTCTTCTCCATTCCAGGATTAGGCATCACTGCCTATTCGGGTTTTCAAAGTCTTTTCATTTCTTCAATTCCTAGCTTCCAACCTAAAGATCCTACTTCCTGGTCCCTTGAACCATTGGGGTCAATACCTTAGCATCTGTTTGAAAAAATTATTATTGCTTGTTCATTCCACGCATTAATTCCATCATTATCTATTTTATAGTATTTGTTTATTTGCATTTCATATTTCCATATAATCTTGTATCTTTTTATTTAAATTTTGGCCTGCTCTCGCGTATCTCTTAACATCGTAGAAACTTCATTTCCGAGCTCTATATTACCCTCTCATCTTTTTGGAATGTGTCAAAGATTCTGATCCTTACATCACAGTCAGTACTGCCCTTTATGTTAAATTATTAGAGTGGTCTTGGATGCTTTCTTTTCAAGTGTCCTACTTATAGTATTACACACAATACACACATATACTCGTACCGCCGATCCTAAATAAGAAAAGTACTCATGTTCTTATTCTTGACCACAAGTTTAGTGCAAGTTGATCTGTGAAAGCCATTACGTCAGTCTTATTCAATTTTCTGCATTACACAACCAGTGTGATTCACGTGTAAATTGTCCATCAGATGGTGGATGTCTTAGCAATGATTTTTTTATCTTCTATTCTGGACATTAATTTTGTAATTTAAAGATGATTTTCCATTACGCTTGAATGTTTGAAATGTTCCAATGACAACAAGATGTGAATTTGTTCTTATACGTTAGTCAAAGTGTTCGTGTCGAGACACAAAAATTATTTCTCCTTCCTCTTCACTTCCACCTCCCGCCGAGAAGTAATGAGTAGAGCATGTGATTATGTGCATGTGATAGGTATTAGGTTAGGATATTCTGTTATCCTTTGAATGGTATATGTTATGTCGGGTACCATTTAAAATCCGTTCTGGGCTTTTTAGCCTAAGGAACCTTCTTCGGTGTTATGTGTACGGAAAGAAACTTGGACACTGGCAAAAACGCGATAACAGAAAGATGTGTATATTATTCTTTTACATCTTCAATGAACGTAGAAAGTAAAGGTGAATTAAAACAAACATATTGAAATACATTGCCTTTTTTCTTACCCTGAAGCAATTAACGGCATTTTATCTCGGAAATGTTGTTAATCTCTAATAGGCATCGGTTTAGCACCATCTTAGAACGTTAACGTCGTCTAAATGAATTTTCACCATAAATCTTCAGTAATCTTTCCGCCTGCAAGTCGTGGATTAATTTTAAAGCAGATGAATGATGATGAACTACTCGCTAATGGTGATGGAATTGATGACATAGATTAATGCAATCTGGTGAAGGCCGAAGCCTATCTTAAGCGCCTTAAGATATTTTCAGTTTCATGTATATTTTTCACATTAATGTACTCGTAGGTCCGAATATCAATTCTTTCAGTTAGAGAGGGATTTTTTATGAAGATAGAAAATAAGCAAAATATATTTTCATTTCTCTCCATCAATAATTTCAAGAGAATGTCTCAATTCGACGGAGTCATCAATTCAAACAGTTGGATTCAAACAGCGTTCACAGAAAACAAAACTGTTATTGTGGACAACAAAATGAGTAAACTACATTTGCATGAAGGAAAATTTGTAAATATTTTGGTGGATTTTGAATGTAGCAAATGAATTACTATTAATAGGCTATTTACTTGTGAACTCTAGCCGGCCTGGGTGGCCGAGATGGCTGGTGCGTGTGCCGACTCAGTGCCTCGGTCCAAGGTTCGCGGGTTCGAGTTCCCACCTTGGGCGTGGGTGTTTGTCCTTTGTCTTTCATGTATGAGTGTTTTCGCGGAAGTTCTTGAGAGTCTGCTGACCAGAGACCGAGGAGCCCGCATGTGTGCGAGTCTAGTGTAAAAGGTTAATGTGTGTCCCCATGTCAGACATAGCGGGTACCCGTCCGCGGATAGTCATTAGAATAGTTATTATTATTATTATTATTATTATTATTATTATTATTATTATTATTATTATTATTATTATTATTCACTACATCACACCTAAGATGTTATGAGTCGGCTGAATATAAAATCTACTCCAGGTTGCAACCAGCAACATAAGGAGCAGATCCGGTGACGTGTCAGTGCCTCTACAATACTTTGCGCAAAATGTGGGCTGTTCCAAATAAAGCAATTTCTTGCACTTCCCAGTCTTTTGAATTACCGAGGGAGTTTAGACAAGTTCTTACTCAAATTTTGCGGAACTAATCCCAGAGCTCCGATAACTATCGGTACGACCTGTGCTTTTACGCCCCACATTCGGCTCATCTCGATTTCCAAAACTCTTGTATCTATGACGTTTCTCTGCCCCCTTGTTAATGACATTATTATTATTATATTATTATTATTATTGTCTATACGTGAGTGTATGGTACATTCAAGGGTTCTGCGATAAGGTCATTGAATCAAATATCTCACATCAATAATTGTTTTATCTTCTTTGTGTCTCGTGCAAACGTGCTTTTGACATGTTTACTTTTATTTCCGGAGATTTGTTGGCAAATATTTTACTGCAGTATCCTTCCAGTAACGGTTGCGCCAGCACCAGCACCGCCACTTTCGGTGGCGCTTTTATATCTGCCGGTCATGAAATCAGACTGCAGGTCTGCGGCCCCTGCAGGTTTTTTGGCTGGCAGCGGAAATTTTATACTTCCACGAATCACCTCCGCCGCCGTCGCCCGGCCTCCATGCGATGACCTCTACTTCCGTAACCTCCTTACACCATTTACATAGCAGAGGGTCGAACGTGCACTGGCTTAGGAACGAGGGTTCGGGCCCCGATGGGGCAGGATTTTCGACATTGGCTATCTAGTTAGGTGGAATTCAACCGCTGTCCGAAGGAGAATTCTGGCGGCCGGCTGCTCTGATCGGTGGTTTTCCGTGGTTTCTCCACTCAATACCAGGCGAATGCCTGAGCAGTACCCTAACAAATGAGTCACGTACCGCGCGCGGTTTTTCCTTCACCTTCCTTGTCCTACCCTCACCCCTTACTTACTTACATACATACACTCACATGCACTACACTACCACACTTCCTGAAGGACCAGTCAGGAGCTTAGAGCTTCACCTGGCTGGGATGTCCCGCTGATGGGAGATACCTGTTTGAGGGAAACCCGCAAGCCTAGGTGTAGGTCGGCGCCGGATCTCGCATCTAAAAGGAGTAGATCACCCGCCACCTCTCGCGATAAAACATTCACTACACTTAAGGTACAAAGGACCTTAGCAGTTGACGCGCCCGGAAACCATCAATCAATCGTGCAAGGGACAAGGCATTCCGCCAGGAAAAACTTGTCCCTTGGTCCGCTGCTATTATTGGAGGGGGATGACTCAAGGCATAGTCGACCGGCGCGCCGTGTGCCGAAAGCGGGCCGAGACGCGACGCGACCGACGCGACGCGGATCTCGAGGGGCCAGGTGGCGGCGGGCGCCTTCTGCGAATCGCCGCGTTGTGATTTACAAGCGGGTGCGTTGGAGCGCGACCGGCGCGATTTCTTCATTCACGATTCCCTCCGCCGGCGGCGCCCGGCCGGCGAGCGCTCCCCTCGGCTCCCCGGGCCCCTGCTCTTCGTTTCTGTCGCAGAAGCAATATACAACGAGTTAGAACAGTGTTGTCAAGGTTGACGCCACGAGCGACAGTCTGGCACGAGTGCCATCACGAAATCTCCCCTCCATGCAGTACATCACCCCTCCACCAGAGACAACGCCATCATTAATGTATTTTTATTTATTTTTTATTATTTACGTCAAAAACAGTTAAAAACTGTGTGTGACGAGCTATGGGAGAAGTGAATTTAGTGCACGTTTTCATAATTCTGTGATCTCTATCCTAAACCATATTCAAGTCAAATTTGAATACAGAAAAGTTTTTCAAGTTTTGTTGACAAAAACATTCGCTCCTATATAATAAAATATATTTTCAAAGGTAAATTAGCTATAAATTCCTGCCCTGAACCCTCATGTTCTTCATGAAAGAATAATACTTTTTGCCTCGATAATATGGCAATGTGGAAAACGATAATTTGAATAACTATATTTCCCACTGAAATTCAGAAGACGTAATGTAAAACGGCTGGGTTACTAATAGTTTCCTTTCCCGACGCTAGTTGTACAGAGTAGGTCGTGGCATGCTACAGTGACACAGGGCGTGTCACTGCCACCAGTTGAAGACCTTGACACGACTGAGTTAGAACAATAGAAATCTATACTTGGGTTTTTATTTCTTGGCGCGTCAGGGTCCGTCTTCATGATGGAATTTCTCACGGTATTTCGCGTCTTTCTTCGTGTCGTGCCGCTAGATCTCGTATGATCACCATCACTGCTCGATACAGTCACGATCATGCGAGATCTAGTAGCACGAGCGAGAAAGACGCGAAATTCTGTGAGATATTCCATCGCGAAGACAGGTCTTCACGCGCCAAAAAAATAAAATCCCAAGTATATAGATTGGCGATGTGCCCGTCATATTTGAAGCTTTTTGAAAAGACAATCGCCATGTTTTCAGTGGGCAACATCAGAATTTTCGCGAAATGATGAATTCGATCGAAGTGTTTTAGAAGAGGCGTAATATTTCAAACATGTTGAGTTTTGGGTGTACATTAATTTAAAGTATTTAAGTTTACGTTTGCTTGTGTGTAGTACAAATTATTTACTTTTGTATTTTTTTTCTTAATGACATTTATTAAAAAAATGAGTCATACAGTTTTGATTATTAATATTCATTATTAAAACTTTAAATTAAATTGACATTGCTACAAAAATGTTGAGGTTAATAATTTGAAACCATACCGCTGATCTCAGAAAATTCAGCATGAAAATAAACAAATGTTTTGACGAATTGGTAATGACTATTTCGATACATTTTCAATTAATATACTACATTTTGTCAGTTCCTACAGAATGTCAATAATAAATCTGGGCTAAACTGAGTTAAAATGTACTATTATTGATTATTTAAATATTGATGTAATTATACATTAGATAGCAAAATAAAATATATTATCCTCCTTCTATTCTTATACTTTGTCGCTTCTAATCGTGCAAATTATGTGCCCAACAAGAGGAGAGCATTTTGATGTCGCATACCTCGGATACTGTGCCAAAAGGTCCAAAACATGTACTTTTAAGCAAGAACCTGTAGAAACTCTTACTTTGTTTGCCATCAGAAAAAAAGATGGCCAGTATTGCAAATTGCTTCAAGACGAATTGCTGTATTTGGACACAACTCCTCTTTAAATTACTCAAGCTCGTTATAATCAATGAATCCTTCTTTCTCTTCTTCGTCTGTCACTCTCGTCCCCTTTTTTCTCTTTTCTTTCCATCGTCTTTTCTTCTCTTCCCTTCTTCCTAAGCATGGAATTACAATCAACGAATGGCGCCTCTTTATTGAATAAAATTGTTCAATTCTAGCGGTTCCGCATTAAAAGCTTAAGTCAAGTCTCTATGGGGGTGCGTGTTCCTGACGGAAGGAAATGCGAAAGCCAAGCGCGATCTGATATAGATGTATTAAGATATTCTACAATTATATATATATATATATATATATATATATATATATATATATATTGTGACCGTACTTACCCTTATCGGTTTATGGGTGCACATATCATAAATTTTGTGATTGTTTATTGGGCACTGGGGTTCTTGAGGGGAATACTTTAACTCATCATAATCTGAGTTCAAAGAATCTATCATCAACAGAAACAGATTTATTAAGAAAAAAACATCTTCACATTAATAACATAATTTACATCATTGATCTGGTCGCAAATCCTTACTGAATACAGATTAAATGGTTTAAACTATACATCTCCGACTATTCCTATCATCTTTACGTTTAATTATTTCCTTTTATGTAACCTCCATTTCTCTGAAAACTACATGCCATTCGTGAAGCACTACAAACACTGTGCTCTCCTATCCTCACTACTCAGTGAACATCCTGAACCGGCATTTTATATTCGATTACCCATCTATTACTTGTTCATAATTAGTGTTACTTATCTGCCTTCCACTACAGTCGTCTTCTACGCGAACGCGATGCCGCGTGCCCCGTTCGTGCCGAGAGGTGACCTTGGCGCCAACGATTGTATCTGCCTGCCCACGAGTCGCCGGGCGGCCCGTTCTCGTACACCGGCGTCGTCTCCACAATTATCCTTCTCCCACCGACGAATGTTCCGTCTCAGCTCACACGGCCCCACCATATAATCCCGCATTCCGCACAGCCTTCACCGACTACTACTGACAGCATCGCCCACTGTCCGTGCAATGTTCTCTTCTCTTGTCAAAATTTCGTGATTATTCCTTCCAAACACGTTCACCATAATCCTTACTCGCAATCATCATTAGTCCACCACAATTATCTTTTCCTTTAGCACCAGCCGTCCCGATTAATTCTGATTTATCCGTACATTACCCCCTCGCTCCTTGTCGCCATCACGCCTCTCTCCTCACCCGCTCGCTGCTCGCCTCCCAACCAACGCTTCCGCGCGGTCCCGACCGACCAATCCCTCACCTTCCGGCGCATCGTTCACTGGCTCGGCCCGATCGTCCCCACAACGATTCATCAACTCGCGCGCCACTTTTGAAGTTGTTGCGTGCTATATTTACGTTTTGACCAATACGGTCAATATATTATATATATATATTATATATATATATTATATATATTTATACACATACACATACTAGCGA